>CM051503.1:7018250-7034041 GCA_028031935.1 Paedocypris micromegethes | reverse complement strand
CGCACACACACACACACACACACACACACACACACACACACACTTAAAAGTAGTCCCATCACTGACATCCATAGCCAACAATACATTCCACTTCACTCTAACCCCTACCATGCCAATATTTCCCTTCTCCACCCGTTTTACTCTAAACTTCTAATCAACCCCTAAAAAAGCCCTAAAATCCCACATTGACCCTCAAACAGGCCTTTAAAGTGTCAGTAGAGTAAAAAAAGAACCTAGCACTCGGGGCCTCATTTTGACCTAAAAAGCCTGCACACACACACACACACACCTTAGAAAAGACCTCGGCAAGGTTCAGGAAAGAATGTATTAACTAATACATATTGCATACAATTTATGAGCATAAAACAGCGAAAACACTTGTTTAACTTGAACTTTACTCAAAACTAGTTGTTTATTGTCAATTCACAACATCTGCTTGGCCTTACCAGTAAATTAATCACACGGCTTTAATGAATGTCATTTTTTTTCATTCGACCAACCGACAACAACAGAAGCAGCTGACTAAGAGATTATACTGCCTCAAAACTCTCACACACACACGCGCACTTCCATTTTGGACTCCCTCGTCAGCCGCTCTCTGGTCCCTGATCAATATTTTAATAAGCAGAAAGGATGAGGATTTAATCTTAATCAATAAGGGCCATATGCACCACAAAGGGATGAGAAGAGAGCAAATCATCTTCCTTGACACTTCATGCATTATCCGTCTGACATTATCAAGCGCTCTCTTCACGACGCAGAACGCTGCGTTAACAGTCATTCCCTTAACACATATTACCAGACACTGCACTTCACAACATTTCCCGAAAAGCCAGTCAGATATTATTCCAAACAACATTAACATTAGCGATGGGAATCATGAGGAGTTTAACGATTCCCCTTCGGTTTCTACTGAATGGTTACGGTTCCTTAATGATTCTATTAATGATTCTCTTACAGCTTGAAGAATAATTACAGTCTTTATAAATCACACAGGCCGTAAATACACATCACAGTTTTTCAACCCAAATGGACTGTCCAAAAAAAAATCCTAAAAATGGCCTGTAACAAGTAAATCAAGCAAAACTGGGATTTATCTAGTCAGAAATATGTACACACTGGCATAGATTCAGGAAAGTGGAGTATGTTCAATCACGGGGTAAAAAGTGAGGAGACATATCTAATGAGAAATAATGGTTTTTGTGTGGCCACAGGAAACAATGTACGTGTATAATCTTTAAAAAAAACATGCATAATGTGCAATATTAATATATATATATATATATATATATATTACATTGTAGAACTGTTGCAATGTAAGGTGATATGAATAATGACACATTATTTTGTAATATTTGAATAAATGCATTATTAAATGAAGCTATGATTATGAATTTACTAAAATATAAATGCCAAAACTAGAAAATCCCACAGTTTAGGCAAAGATTACTATTACGCAAAACCACCATCATTTGGGCAGCATTTGACAAAAAACAAATGAATTAGCCCCACATGGCAAATATAGTGACATGACGATTTCAAATACTGATGTGTTGTGAATTAACAATTCATTCATTTACAAACAAATCTTTAACCTGGCAAAAACAAAATTAGCATCTCATAGCGTGATTGGTTGGTTCTTGTGTCGCCTACACAGGTGAAAAAAAAGCCGCTGTGTGCGACATTTGTGTATGATTGGTTCATCATGTGAGTCTGGCTTTGAAGATCTGAACTAATCAACCTTGTTTTCATCTCAGACCCAGTTTGTTTCGTGAGTCCGAGTCCAACCAATCAGTTCGCTAGCTAAACGAATCAGACGTGCATCCAGCTACAGCAAGAATGGCTCAGGAACCAATCAAGACACGAATGTGCTGTTAAAACGTTAGTTTCAGCATATGTGCAGTTACATTTTTGTGTAAATGGTTAGATGGATAATGTATACAATTTATTCATATATAACCTTTCCGGATGAAAAAAGTTAAAAAACAATAGGGATTGTGCAGCAGTAGTTCATTCCAGACTGTGTGCTGGGACCATTTTAAACTCGATTTTTGCAAGATCTTATTTGTAAAACAGTTCTTATACGTATATGTTGCAGGCTGATATTCTAGCAAGTACTTATTTAGAGATAAGTTGTAATTTTGGGGGAAAATTAAGTAATCCCAACAAAACTCCTCAGTTTAATATGATGAGTATAAAAACTCCCTACTGGTGGACCACAACTACCAGGTTTATGTCTAATGATCCTTGAGTAATAGTATTAATTAATGATGGCCAAACGCCCGTTTCACATTTGCTACCACACTAACCTTGCCATTTCTACCTACGTAGACTCACAGGTTGCATCTTGCCAAACAGTCAACAGGTCAAACACACATTGTTACTTCTCAACGTGCTACAAGATGACATTTCCACGACAGATGGTAATAATAGATTCTCTTCCGGTTAATTAGGCCCTCGTTAGCTCATCGACAATTAAAACACTCAGCGACTGACGTGTCGCCGTCTGCATGCTCACACTGCACTATCTGTGTACAGATAATTAATGCTATTGTTTCTGTCATGTTTGCAGCGACGGACAACGGCAGTAATTGGAGATGCGGGCGAGCATTTGCGTGAACACAGGATGCAGAACAAGCACGAGCGTGGAAAAAAAAATCCCACCCCGGAATGCTGCATTGGCAAGACGGTGCTGAAGCAGTGCCAAAGCCATAATGAGATCTGTCACAGCCATACAAATGAACAGGTGACAGAAAGAGACATGAATATGAGATATGGCAGGAGCATGGGCCGCGGAAATCTCACTCTCTCTCTCTAATGCACACACACACACACACACACACTCCCAATCTGTGAGTGCCCCCTTTCACAGATGTGACCACAGAATGCTGACATATGGTTGGCACTATTCAGAGGGCATAAGCACACATAGGGCAGCACAAAACAACATGGATTTTTTTTTATCCTGGGATTGTTAGTACACAGATGCCTATAAAACACCTGTATTTCTTTTCTTTCATGCTTTCTAATTAAGATGAGTACATAAATTGATAAAAACATTTTATAATTAAGAAAAAAAAAATTGCTTTGCATGAACAAAACATAACTTTCAAAACATCTAAAATGTCACAGTTTAAAATAAGTGATACATGGAAATTTCATTGAACTAGCATTTAAAATGTTTAATAATTATGTATAAATAACTTAATAAGCAATAAATAAATATTACAAAAACATGAGCATAAAACAAAATGCAAAACATTTTAAGCGTTTTAAATGATTCTATATTAGATGCATGTAGGAAGTGTGAATCTATGAATTACAATGTGACTTGTGATGATAGTATGAGAATGTGAACTATAAAATATGTATTTATGCCAAGTTACTGTATGATAAAAGGGTTTCTATAAAATAAATTCTGTAAGCTCTGGAATACAAAAACATACATTTAACTGAATTGTATTTGATATACAGTGTACATTTGTACTTGGCTGGGGCAGAAATTAAATGTACATATTTTATTTGAAATAATTAAAAATGACTTCATGACTTTGAACTGTAAAATAAGATTAAAATGCTTAATATAAATTTCATTATTAACGCTGAGCAAAAAAAAATGTTATGCAAGAATCATTCACAGTAGTTTTTCTCGGTGTGGTTTTGATGGCTGATATTCTCTATGGGGTTTTCATCTATCACTGCTGTGAGGTTTTAACCGCAGGGTTGTGATACTGTCACCCATCCTGATCTATACATTTATGACTCGCGGATGCAAGACAAGCAAACAGAGCGTTGCATGATGAATTAGCACTGCTGAGTCCAAAAAGGTGACATGTCTTTGGCGACAGACAGAACAGTATAAATAAGGGTCGTGGAAAGCTGGTGTGTGATTGGTCGAAGAATGTGTCAGTCCGGTCTCTGGCGCAGTCATGTGACGATGTTGTGCTGATGGATGAAACCATCTGTGTTGCTCTACCTGTCCATTCAGAACATTTGTGCATGTGTGTGTCTGTGTGTAAAATACACAAACAAAAGCCCCAAATACCCACATAAGAAAAAAAATGATCACACAAATTTGTTGTCAGCTTTCTGATCTCCAATCTGTTGAACATGGTGCTAGCAACCATTTCAGTGAAATGGTTCAAACATATACAAACATATATGAAAAGACACGCAAACAACCATCACACATTCAAGAGAACAAGACAAACAATCATCAAATGCACAACACACACTCACACAACCATCTCTCTCTCTCAAGCATCTCAATCCTATTCCAGGCTGCCATGCAACAAAAAAACAAAACTTCCTTTCAACTAGTTTTCATACCGAGCAGTGAAGAAAGTGTTTCTGAAGGTGAGCTGATGACGATGAGTAAGTTGCGAGTCGGCTGACGTGTGGGAACGAGGCATTGTAAATTACGTCTGCAGGCATCAGCAAATACACTCCTGCAGAAATCGAGGGATGCTATGACAGAATGATGGAGCATAGATGAAAAGAGATCAAGCAAGTACGTATATATGAGAGAGAGAAAGAGAGATAGAGAGAAAGAGAGAGGAAGAAAGGGGGGTGAGGGTGGGGGTGAGAGAGAGAGTATTAGCTCTGCCAAGACAGCATGTTTTCAATTGTTTATGCCATCATTTTTTGTCCCAGAGTGCGCATGTAGTGGCATGTGAAAACGTTTCCCGAGTTAAAAGCCTTTCCCGGTCAGTTGAGCAGATTGGGTGCAGTTCTTCCGCTGGCAAACAATAGATTGCAGTTTAGCAGAAACAATGGAAGGCTGGAAGGATGAATTTCATCAGAACTGGCATGAAATGCCCGGGCATGAAACTTTCACCTCTAAATCTGAATAAAAATTGGGTTTGGAATTTTGCATGAAGCAAATAAAGCATGAAATTAATGTTTCCTGTATTATACTAGAATTTTTTAATACTTAATACGAATGATAAATCTGAATATAATTAATTCAGAGCGTGTATATTTCATGCTCCTCTTTTCTGATCGTTCACCCAACTTCACCCCGGTTCGCTCTTTGTGTTTCTCTGTGTTCCAAGCTTGTCTTGCTCCGTCTGTCGCACTTTCAGTCTTCACGTTTAAGAAAATTCTCGCGCATGATCTACCAACATTAAAATTCTAATATTGAAAACAGTTTTGGTTTACAAAATGCTCCATTTTTGTTAAAAGTTATTACACACACACACACACAGACAGACACACACACGCACGCGCACACACACACACACACACACACACACATCTAAAAACAAAAATAAATATATATATATATATACATACATATGTCACAAATTATATATATGTGTGTGTGTGTGTGTGTGTGTGTGTGTGTGTGTGTGTGTAATTACATGTCGGATTGTGTTTGTATATTAATTACACACCCGTATTTATTTTCTTAAAAACATTTTAATGTATTTAATACAATGCACATTTCAGCGGTCCTGGACAAACATCGTTTAAAGAGAAAAGAGTGTAAAAGCAACACAGAAAGAGTGAGAGCAGCAATCCCGTTTTCCTAGAACAGAGAAAACAGGAAGACAAGGGGAGAACGAGGGAGAAATTGGGTGAAAGATTAGAGGAGAGGAGCATGAAATGAAAGTATTGAGTGGGGAAGATAGGAGTGGATAATCGAAGAAAGTAATAAAGTGGAAAAAATAGAGGGATGAGAGAGAGAAGAGCATTAGAGAAAGAAGAAGGGGGTGGAGAGGAAGAATACAAATTGAAAAGGAAAAGAAGGTGGAACCGGAGGCGGAACAAACTCGAGATGAGAAAGACTCCACAAAAACAAGATACAGCTTGTGTTTTAGTTCAAAACAAAAACCTTGAGAATTGTGTGGTACATTAATGCTGGAATATGAGCCGATAATTGGTCATTTAACAGTTCTATAAAAAGAGGAAACCCCTAACAGATGTTCATTCTTTCAAATGAGGAAAAAAAGTGACAAGGCAATGTAAGAAGTACGATAAATGATGGGAAGTGAATAATAAAGGCCAGAGGAGGAAGACAAGATGCTCTACAAAAAGAAAAGACACCGGACATGAATGAGGGATGAGCTGGCTGAGAGGACAGATATACGTAGGAGTAGTATATAAGTTGAATGCTGAACTGAAGCAGGTTGAAAATTAGGCATGAGGGGCAAATGGAGAAAGAGCATCTGGGCGAGCAAGGGCGAGGAAGAGAGAGATGGGTGAAGAAAGCCCTCAGCGATGAGACCATTACAGTGGGTATAATGAAGAGGTTCCACTCTGTCACACTGAGCATTAGGCCTCTGTCAAACTGACCCCAAAGTGTCAACAAGTTAATAGCCTGAGTATCAGCTGTATTATGACATGCCACCGTACGCAGACGCTGACACGCTCATCATTTACAGAAGACATGCAGACCTGCAGCGCTCAAACACTCATTGGCAAACAAACACTTGCTGAAAAACACTGCAACTAAGTGAGAAAATAAAAGAGGATGTGTCTGGAAGGAAGGTGGTAGAGGAAAGCCACTATGGTTTTTTTTTTCCAAACTTTTTTTCCCAAACATATCATAGTTATAACAACATAATAATGCATGATGAATTCATGTATTATAATGTATTCATCTATTTTATTTCTTTTTGTTTCACAGGGGTTACAGCCGGAGCAGCGATGCCAAGATTTGCATTGACATCCTGATGCGTTTTCGCATATTGTTAGGAATTGGTTTAGTGATGAACTGAGAATGTCAAATCTTTGTTCAATAAATAAAGCTCAAGTCTTCTGGGAAACTACAGAGGAGACACTAGAAAGGGAGGGGCTAGGCTGCGGTTAGTCACAGCATCGATTGAACATCATTTTGTTCTTCAGAAATAAATAAGAAATAATTAATATTTTAAACTGCCATGTTAATAAAAAGATGGCAAAAGAGAGCTCTCCACCACCAGTTAATAGCTATATTGTAATTTAAAAAAAAAAGTGGGTTCCAAAATATGATGTAAAATGTAGTTTATACTTTTAGAGTTTTATTCTTTGTATTTCCGAGAAATTGTTGTTTGAGAATGATTACACACACATAAATTACACTTTGAAATACACAAGAATAAGGCTGTGTACTGTAACAAATCAAATCACTTTTATTGTCAGATCGCGAGTGAAACGCTGTTTATACTGTATATACATTCTGTTTTGTATATAACTTTTATTTAATTAAGAAATCATGTACCTTAATTCCTTCTTTTTTAAATACTAGTAAAAAACAATACTTCAACAGTTGGTGCAATCTTAACAGTTATCTGAAAATGTATGTAAAGTACTAGCAATTATCACCAAGGAATAAAGAGAGTCAGTCCCACGGTTTCGTTTCAGCTCAGTCATCGGTAGTTGCTTTTAATGTGCAGTGTTTCTTTTCAGTTACTAATCATTAAAAATTTAGAAACGGCGTATCAAAACTCTTAATCGAATCTAAAACCCCTCCCTTGACAGCAACGGGCTCATATCTGGACCAATTAGAGGCAGGCGAGGCTGACAGTAATGGGCGCTATCTGGTGGTCCCCCGGGGGCGGATGCAGGGAGACGGATATCAGGAGGGCTGGTACGATTCGATGCGTCCCCTCAGCGGTACCTCCGCTCCCCCAACCCCATCCCGGGAGAGTTAATGCTCCCTAATGCACAAGACGGACAGAGATAATACCCCCCGATTACCAATGCATCCTTCTCTAATCCAATCAGCATTCACCGCTTGCACAAACACACACACACACACACACACACACACACACACACAGCCTTCTCTGCTGCCCCGTCTACCGGACTTAGAACAAATAGGAGTGAAGATGAGGAATGTAGGATGCAGAAAACTCTTAAACAGCAGAGAACATAACATGTGTGTGGTATTGTATAATTAAAGATTGAGAGATTGAAGGAAAAGATGATTTAAAAAGTACTAAAACATTGTGAGACAGATGGGGAGAGTTTAAAGGAGAATAAAGCAGAGAGAAAGCCAGTGCCTAAAAGAGAGTGAAAAAGTAAGAGAGGAAATTAAAAAAGAAAGATGCGTGTGTGTGTGTGTGTGTGTGTGTGTGTGTCAGAGAGAGAGAATGATAGTGTGAAAAAGAGTGAATGACAAAAAAAAAGCGAGAGAGAGAAAATGAGTGACACATAAAATAAATGATAAAATGTTAATTCCAAACTGAGCGGCTTTTGACATCCCTGCCAGCATTATGCCGCCATTAATTAGTAAGAGGGGAAACAACTCAGTACTTCAACAGCGGCTCAGCCAGCTTGACTCACAATCTTTTATTATACAACAAAACCCTATTCATCTCTTTGTTTCTGTCTCCAGCCAAAAATCCCCCCTCAATCCCTCCCTTCTCTTCCCTCCTTACTAGCCAATCAGCTACCAGATCACAGCAAGTCAGAGCACTGGGGTTAAAGGTCATGCCACTCAGTAGGTGGCACTCCGAGGTCATGTCTCAGAGACTCATTGGGCAGCACACACAGACCATGTGCTTACAAAAATCCCACTGAAAATGATTTGCAATTTGCCGATTGCCTCTGGGGAGATTATTAAATATTTCAGCTAACTTGATGCAGTTATCAAACAGTCTGCGCCCTGCTTAAAGAAACAGTTCTCCTGAAAAAACGCAGCACTGCTTGAAAATCAATCATCTGCAAAGACTAATCGATATTTGATGACTCTGGAACTTAAATAATACATATGATTGCAGTTTGTTTTGTCTGAAGCTCAAGTGAGAAAAAAAATGACTTCATCTCATAAACTCTTCAAGATGTGAGAATTTGTGAAAAATTTGTTAAATAAGATGTAATACAAATTAAGGTGTAATAAAAAAACAAGCTTTTCAGTCATATTAGTAGTCACATTGTTTGTATTTCCTGCTAAAACATTTGTTTATTTTTAAGATGATTTTTCAATTTCAAAGTCAAAAGGTGCTAGAGCTCAAGCTGAGACATTTTTTTTAATTAAAACAGTTTGTTTATTTTTACAATAAGTTGTTATAATTTACAGAATAATTCAACATTTTTAAGTAAAAAAAGGTAGAAAAGCGGCGTGGTCAAATGTTCCCAATCCAGCATGTTCCGGTTTTCTCAAACATTACCTAACCACACATGCACAACCATATATTTATTTAGGAATTTTCAAATACAGCGAGCAGTGCATCTCGGGTATTTTCAGAAAACTGTTGGTTGTATGAAGAAATTCGATCTGGCTCTCCTTTAAAAAAATAACAGCTTTCAATTATGACATTCCCAAGATTGCACCTGTCCTTGGAAAGTGTGTCTCTCTTTCCGTTTTCTCAATCTTTCCACAAAAACGAGACAGACTGCTCAGTGACATT
The DNA here is from genome assembly GCA_028031935.1 of Paedocypris micromegethes. NCBI lineage: Eukaryota > Metazoa > Chordata > Actinopteri > Cypriniformes > Paedocypris > Paedocypris micromegethes. The sequence goes on along the minus strand of CM051503.1, from coordinate 7,024,703 downwards.
CTTTTTTTATTTGTCTAGCTCTACTCTCTCTTTCTCTCTCTCTCTCTTGTGATGGAGTGTAGAAAGGTAGTATGATTTATCACCAGCTAAAGGCTGAGGATTGCGTCACTCTGAACGTGCGTACGTGTGTCACTCTTTCAACTCCGTCACATTCATCTGTACAGTAAATGGACAGTTTGTGTTTATATAACGCCAGACAACAGCTTATCATATCTGTGAACAGATTCACACTGAATTAAATTAAATCTATTTTACACACCACACACACTGGTCATATCACAGCTAGCGAATAAAATTGCATATATCAATATCTTACACACAGCTTTGAGAACAAGCCAGCACTTACTAACCCATAAACCCCGCTCGTTTTTACTCTCCAACTCACACACTCACACACACACACACACACACACACACCTACACACACTGAGATGCTGCGGTGCTGATTTGTAGCAGTTACAAGCACGTGTGGTCCATTGCCTCAGCGAGGTGTCACGCTGGGGTGTCATACTGCACTGATAATGGCAAGGTCAAAGGTCAAGTGTGAGAGAGAGGGTGTCATGCGGGGGAGGAGCATTCAGGCACTTTGGCAAATTGGCTAATGTCCCCAAGGGAGAGGGGCGGAGCAGAGGGACAGAGACATGACATCATAGAAATATAAGCGGAGGGGGCTGAAGAAGGAGGTGAGAACAGAGAAACACCACCTGATAGAGGGGGGGAAGTGCCACCGAGTCTAAATAAAGTCACTTATCAACGATAAAATTCTTAGGGGAGAGTCATCATTATTATAGCTCATCGAAATCTGAACATGCAAAGAAACTACAAACATAACTATAATAAGCAATATGGTTGCTAATATTCATGTGTTTTAGACTACTTTGCAATTTATTTGTTATGCACAAAGCCCATGACACACACAGCAAAAAACTAAATATTAAAAACGTTTTGAGCTAACCACCACAGCTTTTTCAAATCCCAGACCATGAGCAATAATCATAATGGCACTTAGCAGACAACGCTAATGAAGACGTCTGGCTTAAACACTGCAGTTAACACTGTTTGTAAGCATGTTTGCAAATCAGGGGCTCAGGTGGATTTTGCCCTAATGAGCCAATTGAGGCCGACATGATGCGTGCCCTGATTTCAGCCAGGAATACCAACACAATTTGGCCCAGAGGACACATGAAGAACACACACACACACAAACTCATGACTTTGTGAGATTTCAAAAATTGGCTGATGCAAAAAAGAGAGTTGGGTTTATGAAAGCAAAAATACAGAAAATGAGAGAGCAGTAACCGATAAAAGGCAAAGAGGTTGATGGAGTGGAGAAGGCCAGAGGCTGCGAAAGAAACCATCATCAGGCTGTAGACTGTTTTAGCTTTCTGTGCTTAATGGACTCGGTGGGCAGCCAAGACAGTCGGGATGAACAGAGAGTTATAGAAAGTATGATGCATTAATGGCCTGATGCTGGTATTAATAACACAGTACGGCCGAATCCTTTCAGCCAGTTCTTAACTAACCACTCTCTTTTGAACGTGATGACCAAGACTCTGTGTCCTATAAAAAAACACTCCAGGAAAATACCACGTCAAATTATAGCAAATTGCTAAAGTGCAAAACACCTCGAAAACTACACAACCATTACAGGTTTGCAACTACACAACAATTATGACAATTGTAGTTGTTCCAGTTTGTGGGAATGTGTCTTTTTATTTATTTTCACATCAAACGTTAAAAAAGTAGACTGCAGGATTTGGAACATGCAACAGATAAATACTGTGTGTATTTGTGCACCAACTGAAAGATTCTGTGAGTGGATTAAATCAAATAATTTGGATCTAATCTACTCAATGGCCATTTTCATGACTGTGATTTCTAATAATTCATAAATAAATCATTTCTCCTGGAATGCTTCTGGCTCACTAAAATGTGGGATAAATAAACTTGTCTAGTATTGTCTTAAATAACCATTTAATTCAAAGTAGATGTTCTTTGTTCATTTAATTCAAAGATTGTAGGCCACATAAATCATTCAATATAATTGTATCTTTTTGATTTTTAAAAAGATTCAGTGGCAATTTATTAAAAGAAAACACATTTTAAAATATATATTTAACAGTTTTTGCAAATATGTGCGAATCAAAAATTTTAATTTTAAAATGACAAAAGTACAACTGAAAGTCTTTGAGAAGACTGCCCCCCACATGCCCCCCACATGCTCCACGAGCGCCACGGATGTTGCCCACTGCTTCGAGTTTCTGTGCGTTCATTTCATTGTGTGTGTGTGTGTGTGTGTAACCACACAGGCTAGTTAAATTGCAGAAAACAATTACAACACAGTCCCTACTAGCCATAATGACAAACTACCTCCTGCACTTAAGCTAGTAAATACGAATCGTTTAATCAAGACCATGTACGGTATATCCAAAATTAATAACCTGTAAAAATCCCCTGGTTTTACACCATAAATCTAGTCGCCCTAAAGTCTTAAAGCACAATGTTGTTGCTTGGCTGAATAAGGAAAACGGGTCAATATTCAACTGTAGTTTCATTAGCTTTGGCAAACAGGTCCTGTGTTTATACGGCTAAGCTCCTGGTCTACAACATCCCATTTTTTTTCCATTCGTCACTCTTCTCTTCGGGTCCACCCATGACCTCCTTCTCTCCCTCTATAGCAACAGCTGTTGCTGTGTGTCTTTTCCCCAAACCCCCTGCGGGCCAGGGAAGTGAGCACTACAACTCAACCCGCTCCCCAACACTGGGATCCCTGGTCCACTTTGCGGCCCGGTCTAATTCCCATCCGCAGCAGACACGTCGCTGTGATTACAGCACATACATCAGGTTCTCCCACCCACTTATCCACACACATTCACCTCACATTTTCTCTGGGCCCCGGGCCTTTCTCAGCCCTTTGCTGAATTAGATGAGCCCATCAATTAAACGCAACAGAGATATTGATTCAAGTGAATAGTGCTATAACTGTGGACAGGCCCGAGGACACCGTATTATGCCGATGCGTTCATTAATATTTGCTGTAGAAAACCGATGGAGGAGGTTCTGGAGCGCAATGCTTGGAAATTCAGCACGGCAAGAAGTGGTGGGATTCTGCTGACGAGTAAACTCACAGCGCAGTGGTGCAGGCCGGGGAGAGGCAGAGATTCGGGGGGGTCGTATGGATTAGTCATCGTAAGACCCGATTTGATATTCAGGATTGTTTTGTACAATTACTGTCAGTGTTTGGTGAATTTGGCAGGTGTCCTGAAAAAGAAACCTCACAGGACGCAACGTTCACGCCGTGTGAGCAAACCGCATGTGTGCAATTCTTTCCCCCAAACTGAAGATCTCATTTGTTTGAGCCCTATGCATGATCACATTTCCAGCAAATATCCAAAGAAAAAGCTTTTTAAAGCGATGCTACTGTAAATCCCTTTATAGACAACTGTTACGTTCAATAATTTACCATTCTTTGATTCGAATAAGACTGTGTGAATGTTTAAATATGCTTATTTTATAACATATTATTAGGATCGTAGAAGACTGACAAATATTTATCTGAAATGACACTTGTGCACTAGCATTACTGCTAATGGCAGGAAAACCTGACACATGAGTTATTTCTTGCCGAATCCTCTCCTTTAGCTGCTTGTAAATGATCAGGAGGAGCAATTTTAAATATTTTCACCAGGAAGCTCATTTAAATGTAAATAGACCGGAGAAAACGTTGTTTCTATCACTTAATAAGACTATCATGAACTATCCATGTGAATTCCACACTATATCATGCAGAAACTCGAGCAAATAATTTTGTCTGATCGGTTCAATGTGGGTTTTCAAAATGTTTTTCTGCATGTATCACTATAAATGTCTGCTTGTGTAAATATACGGAGGTGTAGTTTTTTACTTTAATGTGTAAATGCAAATACCAGTAGATTAATTGTGTATGTTATAATATTTTTTGTTACGTGTACTTTTGTGTCTCGTTGTAACTACGTTCCGACGTGTGTGTGTGTGTGTGTGTGTGTGTGTGTGTGTGTGTGTGTGTGTGTGTGTGTGTGTGCGCGCGCGCATGTGTGTTTGTTTTGTAGGTGTATCTGTGAAAGTTGGTATGCTCTTATTATGACTTGTAACGCTTTGTGTTGCATTGATTTTGTTAAAGTTTTGTCCAGCTGCTTTGAGATGATTAGACAATAAAATGTGCTATATAAATGAATGAAGATTAAAACTGTTTGCCTAGTGCCCATTTTCATATGTTGTGTCCTTTCTGTGCTGATATCATCTTGAATAGCTGTAGACATACTGACTTTTTACTTCATCAATAGATAGGCAAACTAGTGGTTTTATATTAAAAATGCTGTTACAATTCGCAACTATATAATTAATATAGTCTCGAATTATATTATTATATTTTTATATTATATTTTATACGTATTTAATCGAGTTAATCGAGATCCTATCACCATTTGCCTAAATACAGCTTACGCTCTATTTGAAACGTTATCAGTTTTTTTGGTTTTGTAGAAACATTTAAAACTGTCGTTTATTGCTTTGTTTCTGATTTTTAAGTCGTTGCGCCATCTAGCGACGTTCATATGCGTTGCTCGACGAGCCGTCATTATAAAAATTACAAAATACAGTACAAAGAAAATCATTTTAAGGCCAAAACGTGTGGATCCTACTGGAAAATGTGTTACGAGTGGTAAAAGAGTTCACATCTAGAAGCACGTTGTAACAATAAATTGCCGGGGAGTCCACGTGTTCTACAAACATGTCTGGCTAATAGGCTAATGTTCTTGTTTTAATTCATAATTCGTAAAATAGATTTATTTTTTTCGTGTTTCACAAATCAATTGAATTCATTTTCATCTTTGTACACAATGACAATAGAATTTCACCAACCTGCCAAAGTATTCTCAGGATCGACTCGACTTTCCACGTATACATATCTGCCTTTTTCAGACTCCAAAAAAACACGATATCTCCGAACATCGTCCCTTTCCGTTACGCTGCGAATTCAAAAAGGTTGCCAATCTGAAGCATTAGAACAAACTCTTTAAGAAACGCCAATTACGGGAAGCACCAAACCACAAGAGAGGCGATTCACATTTTTTAATTAATTAAAACTGCGTTTGTGTCATGTTTAATATTGCCATTTACTCTACTCCTCTAATACTCTAATCATTGGCTTTTACACTGTAAAAAGTGTCTATTGGATCAAAGTAAAGGGTCGAAAAAGAGACCACCACCCTAACATGTATAAATTCACATCTTTGTTGATTGGGCCTTGTATACTAACGGGCTGAATTTAAATAATAATAATAATAATAATAATAATAATAATAATAATAATAATAATAATAATAATAATAATAATAATGTGTATAAGAGCATCTAACATTATATCATAGAATCTGAACAGAACCCATGTGTCTTCACCACTGGGGTATAATAACAACTCATTGAAATAAGTTGCCCTATAAAAAGACTTCAATGAACACAAAATCTGCTCAATTGGTCCTTTTAACAGACAGTCAGCAACCACACCTTTTAAGACAAATCACTTAAGTTGCTCTTTCTAAGAACTGAACAAGATCATGTAAATGTGTTTATGATTTATTTTAAAGTTTAAAAGAGTTAAAAAAAATGCGTACAGCACAAGCAAGCTTCTCATTTGCCAATTCTCATTAGCCAATCCAAGAAACAAGGTGTTCTCGTCTCATCACCATCTGGATCCAAAGCACATTTTTACTTTATTTCAAAGAAATGTATTTACTTGGCACTTTTTACAGTGTAGTTTGAGTTAGATCATGTATCAAAACTTCTTTAAAGTAACGACACCCCTTTGGCACTTTTTACAGTGTACGTAACTGATGCTGGGCCAAATTCACGTGAGAAAACCAGCGACACACTGATTCTGACGCTTCACTCAGCTTTGCTTCATCACTCTTTTTGTGCTGATAATAACAAAATGAAACTTTCTATGTACTCCTTTAACGCGGGGTCAGACAGAGTGCATGGGATCCACTCCAATTAATATAGCAATGGAGGGCAAAACACACTGACGTCTTATACAGGAAGATTGGTCAAAACAAGGGTAGAAAGCATACGAAGCAGAGTAAACGTGCATGGTCTGCATTGAAAGGATAATAGATGAAAGTCCAACAAACTTTGCAAATTACAGAGTTCTTAAATAAGGTAAGGCTGCTGGTTTCTTTGCTGCCGCTAGGTGACGCATGATATCAATAATTCTGCGATTTAAAATTCGGTACTCTATTCCTGCTGTCAGGAACTTTCGGCGTGTCAATGCTAAAAAGATTGCTGCTGATTTTATCATTTTCATTTTTTTGCATTTACATTGGTTTTGGTCATGGTCGCATCTATGTAAGAAAATCTTCGAATTTCAACACCGTGATTGCCATGTTTGTTTAGGGCTCTTCTTTTTTTTTTTTTTTT
>CM051503.1:7000374-7018229 GCA_028031935.1 Paedocypris micromegethes | reverse complement strand
TTTTTTTTTTTTATCAAAAAAGCTGATAACGTATGTCAAGTTATTTTCATGCTATTGTGTAAATAAGTTTTTCAACAAAAAGTCTGATGAACATCAATGTAAAGGCTTGATTTGGTGGATTTTTTTTTTTTTTTAATATTGTGAAGATATTATGAACATTGTTAACATGAGAAGGTATATATCTTGCCATTATTCTCGACTTGTGTACATTGACTGTCTGAAAGCCTCCAGAAATACGATCAATAAAAAATAAATTGTATTTTAATTAAAGGCATTTTTTTAATCATGATTTTTAATCATTTATAAAAATGTATTAAAATATAGTATGGTATACAATTACATTTAACTCACAATTTTATCTAAATTGAGATACCATATATAGTTTTTGAAGAATTTATCAAATTTAATTATACAAGAATTGTAGTGTGCTACATTTCTGAGTATATGAGTACCGTATATGAAGTGTTCAGTGTATTATTTTTTATAAAATCTCAATTTCAAAACATGGGATTGAATAAAAAGACACTGCTGTGGAGGATGCGGGCATCGATCCCGCTACCTCTCGCATGCTAAGCGAGCGCTCTACCATTTGAGCTAATCCCCCTGTGGTCCCTTTTCCTAGCCCACCCTGTAAGCATAGGTATTTTTAAAAAGAAAAATATAATTTTTTTTATAAAAGAATACTTAATTTTAGCGATATCGGTATGCAAAATAAAGCAATGAAAAGTGTGGTACTGTCTGTAAATCTCAGTTTCAAAACATGGATTCGACTAAAAGGAATTCCTATGGAGAATACGGGCATCGATCCCGCTACCTCTCGCATGCTAAGCGAGCGCTCTACCATTTGAGCTAATTCCCCTCTGAATGTGAAATAATTCCATCCATTTCCGGGGCATGGTCGGTTATAGAATTAATACAAAAAATATTGTTCGAACAGCAATTGTTCAAAATACGAAATGAAGCCGTCAAGTTAAAGTCAGGAGCAGTAAAGTTATAGTAAATTATAACATAGTCAAGTTATTTTTTTATGCTATAAATCAGGGACGGCCAACCAGTCAGAAACTAAGAGCCACATTTTTTTGTTAAGAGCACATCATACACACGGGCACACATAAACATCATCCCATTCCTTAATCTTGTATGCATGCACACACACACAGACCTCTGCTCAGCCAGATTTAATTAAAATAACCACACCAACATATTTTGGTGTGATAATATTAGTTCTTTCCCAACATTTAACATTGTGTGCATATTTGACTCATTTCATGTCACCCGGGACGCGGCATCGATCCAGCTACGTCTCTAGCGGTCTACCGTTTGAGCTAACCTGCCGGAAGTAATTTTGTGTTACACGTAAAAGAGCACGTTGCGCTACCATTTTATGCTACCGGCGGAAGTGAAGAGAACGAGGGCACGGCCTTGTCACCATCGCCAAAATGTCGACCGGGGTGGGAAGTAAGTGTTGTTATTAATCAAAATATCAGACATACATATCAAAATGAACATATTTTAAACATGAAATAATACAGTGTATACCGTTATATTAAGTGTTAAGCTGATAGACTTTATAAGGCCTGCCGATCGGTTTCGTTCTTCTGAAACGATCTTCTGAAAACAAAGGCAGGCTTACGTATCGGATATTTAAAAACGTCTTTAATATTTACAATCGTTTGACTTGTGGGGTACTTTAGATGTGTCTGGATTTATACAATGTTTACATATAACATGTGATAACATGTGATACAATGATAACAACGCTTCAATTTACAATTTTGCTGAAAATATTGGGAGTGAAAAATACACGAGTTGATATATATTCTATAAGACAGTATTGTGTCGTCAATTTATTGAGACATTTTAACATTTCACATCTTTGTATCTGCAGAGCACAAGATGCTGTCCCTTGGGCCGACCGAGCCCTGGTCCATCCGGGAAAAACTCTGTCTGGCTTCTTCAGTTATGAGGAGTGGAGATCAGAACTGGTACGGCTATAAAATTTGCCCTGTTTACAATTATAAAGTGCAAAGGATTAAATAATTGGGTATACTTTTTTGCATTTAACCTTTTTTTTTCATTTCGAAATTATGTACAGTGTACAGTATATAGTTTTTGTTTTTTTAGAAAGGTAAATTCTAATCTCATTGGAGTTTAATGTACATTGTAAATATTAATATACTTATATTTGAGGTCTGGTTTAGTAGTCTGCAGATACGTACCTCTAAACGGTACAAGTTGCATAATGCTCTACATAATCTCAGTAGTGTATATTATTCCTTACTGCTGTATTTTTAGTTAGGCTAAATTGGTGCTGTATTTTGTCAGGGTGTCTGTGAGCAGAGCCATCAAGCCTTTCTCTGAAACTGGACGACCTCCAGACTGGTTCTCACAGAAGGTAAATCACAGTATAAACCGTAAGCTCGATTTGGATATAAATTTGTAATTAATTTAGTCAACTTTGATCTTCACAGCACTGTGCTTCTCAATATTCTGAGCTGCTGGAAGCCACCGAGGCCCCAAAGTAAGCCACATTCTCAAATAATTTCACATATAATCTGATTTGGATTGATAATTTGTCTTACCATTTTTGTATGATTCTTGCAGACGTAAACGAGGAGAAAAAGGCGAAGTGGTGGAGACTATTGAGGATGTGATTGTACGTAGATTGACAGCAGAGAGAATTGAGGAGCTCAAGAGACTAATAAAAGACACACAAGAGACATACAGGTTATACAATTGTCCTCTTATTTCTATGCAATACAAAGTGATCTGAAGTTTTATGTGTTTTAGTAAACTGAAGAAAGAGGTGGATTTGATCCAAGCAGGTCAGATGGACTCTAAACTGGAGGAGCTGTTGTCAGAGATTGAGCTGTAAGAAACTGACTAGACATGTTTCTCTCTCAATTAAACAAGAATTAATTTCTTATTCTGACCTCAAACTGGATTTTTGAAGTCAGAATAAGAAACAGCCCAATGCTGACATGTCACTTGAGTTATAAACGATTGTTGCTGTTTCAATGACTTTCAGAAAAAAGAAGCAGGAAGAGGAGGAGGCAGAGCAGAAGAAAAAGGCGACTGAAGCTGCATTTCAGGGTGAGAATGGTTTTACTATTTAAAAGTCTGGTTTAAAAGTATTAAAATCTAAAGAAAGTGGGTGCTAAATGTCTGTATTGGTTAATTTCTGGGAACTCTGAAATATAATGAAATTCTCATATATTTTCTCACTCAGTTCGTCAGGCAATTAAAAACACACCAAAAAGAGTTCCCAGTGTAACCGTCCGGTCGCCGCCTGGCGCTAGATCTCCAAGCATGGATGTCCTACAACCAGAAACACCTCAGCCGATGGCAGATGAGCCATGTGCAAGTCCTTTGGTGAGATTGGCTGCTTCATTTCTTTTAATGTTATAAACCTTTTGTTGCAGCTGAACTGGTTTATTTGCTGTATATTCAGGCTCATGGTGTGACTGTCTTCATGCCTGTGACCGAAGACTCACCACAGAAAAAGCACCTAGCCCCAAAAGCTACTCCTCCAGCCTCTCCATTACTGTCAGAACTACTGAAGAAGGGCAGTCTCATCGCTGCCAGCTCTAGACTAGTAAGGGAGTCATTTTTGCTCTTAAGACAAATTAATGGTTTAAATTCTTAGTGATAACATGTAAATGTGTTTGTATAGAAATGTTTAAATTTGTATAGTTTGGTTGAATTTTTTGGGGGGTTGGAGCATTCAGCAACTTGCTCCAAATCTTGTTGCAAGAAAAAAGTTCTAAGCAAGTTACAACCAATATATTTTAACCCCCAAAAAAATTCACGTTTAGTTGCCTGTGTGGTTTAATCAAGCAGGTGGTTGAAGGAGATATGGCCACTGGTTTGAGTAATGGATCTCATGGAGTTGAGCTTCACACGACCAGCACTGTTCTGCCCTCTAATCCAGACATCACATCTGGTAATAAAGCATTTTCAAAAGTGGACCAACAGAATGTTTGCCTGGTTTTAGAGTTTTGTTTTGGGTTTTAGAGTCCAATACAGTAATCCCTCGCTACTTCACGGTTCGACTATCACGGATTCACTGCATCGCGGATTTTTTTTCTTTATTACGTATATTCGCGGATTAATTTTTTCCCGATGTAACGCGTCGGCCCGGCCAGGAATGTCTCGCCAAAAATAAAAAGGCAGAGAATGGAAGCCTTTAATGGGCAGTGTTATTTCCCGTCCGTGCAACCCGGTGGAGAGCGTTACAAAACATTTAAATAAAACAAAAGCAAACCAAAGTGATGACCAAACGGCATCGGAGCTACATGCTCGTCCTTTCGGTTTCGGTCTCGGTCTGATGTCACCCGTCAACATCATCACATCACTACGGCTACATGCCACATTACCGACCGTATCTCGGCTGAGGATGCTCGTAGCTCGTAATTAATATCTTCGCGGAGACGACGTGTGCGGTGAGGAAATGTTTGTTAATATTACTTTAATAAAGAATACTACATGAAAAAAAGTGTTTTAAAAGTCTGAATAAGTGTTAAATAAATACGTAAATGTTGTGCCTCCACTTCGTGGATTTTCACCTATCGCGGTCGGGCTTGGAACGTATCTACCGCGATAAACGAGGGATCACTGTAATGCTCTGTCTTTCATGGTTTTGAATGCACTGTGAATACCTCTGTGTATTAGAATGTGTCTCTTTCTTGGTGTTAGATGCTCCTACACTGTCTCGTTTGTTGGAGAATGCAACCCCGGTACAGCCACCTGCAAATGCAGAACCTCCTAAGCCCCCTACAGTCATCCCCCCTGCTCCGGACATCTTTCCTTTGACAAGCCCAGGTCTCTAACTACCCAATTTGTCAGTTTAATATAACCTTGTTTTATTGTTATTTACATTGTTTTGGAATCGTTTTTTTTTTAATCTCTTTCATTACGTGTCACAAAACACATATAAGGATTTATCAGATCACCAATGCAGGAATTAACACAGTGAAATGTGTCTGTCTGTCTTTTTTAATAAGTAATTGCCTTTGTTGGAAATATATGTCCAGGGGCAGTAGCTGTTGCAGAAGGTCCAGAAACCGAGGCTGTAATTGCAGGTTCTTCCACTTTGGCTGAGGTGGAAGGAAAAGAGTCAGAGCTGGTGGAAGAGGACACGGTGGTTTCTGTTTCATACATGGCTCATGAGTTAGACCTGGAGACAGTGGGAGACATTATTGCAATAATAGAAGAAAAGGTATATTATTACTTTTACAATTCTAGTGACATTTACATCTAGGTGAGGTGATGGCAAATGCCCACTCGGGACCATACTGAATTTGTGCTCTGCATTCAACCCATCCGTGAAAGTGCACATACACACAATGAAGTGAACACACACAAACCCGGAGCAGTGGGCAGCCTAAGCCGTGGCGTAAAGTACCCAGTACTCAAAATGTTGAGCCGGAAGCTTGTTTGAGAATTTTTCAAAGCTTTTTGAAAGATTTGTTTAAAATGGCTCTAGACCTCCCAGATTATTTAATTTACAAAATGCACACAAAAATTATTTATTTATTTTTTTTTGTAAGGTGGATGCTCCTGTCGATGTTCTGGATGCTGCGGCGGTCGAGGCAGCTCTCTCACTTTGCGAGGATCCAGCTGTTGGTGGTCATCCCCTTACCCACTCCTGGGAGTCGCAGTCTTTTAAGGAGTCTGAACCAGAGAGTTCCTCTGCCCAGGCCAACAGTTCACTGCTGGAGACACAGGAAGTCTCCCACACCATGAGTGTGCATGAAGAAGCCCAGATTCTTGTGGAGGAGGTTGGAGGAGCAGAGGTGGATGAAGAAGTGGCTGAAGACAACATTGCTGCTCCTCTACCTGATGCAAGCCTGAGCCAGGGTGTAGAGGTGAAGATTGAAAGTGAAAAGGAGGGAGAAGGAGGAATTGAAGCACAGCAGGAGAACAGACCCTCGAGTCCGGCCGTGAAGTTTGAAGGGGAAGATTGGGTTCAGCCCGACACAGTGACGCCCTCTTTAGACTCGGAGGACAGTTCAACCTCAACTAAAGACACAAAGGTATCACACACAGCGAGTTTGCGTTGGTCTGGGACTAAGAAAAGCACTCTATAATTAAACTTGATTACACACACCATTACAAAATTCTGGAGGATGAGTTTTTGCAAACGACTGACTGATTTTTGTTTTTTATAAATAGGAAGTGAAGGAAGAGGATGGTGGTAGTGAGGTGGATATGGATGAAGGGATGGAGATGAAAGAATGTGGGGATGGTGATACAGAAGGTCCATATCTTTCTGAAGTGGAACCACCTGCCAGTGAAAGTGAGGATGGATATGGGAGTCACTCTCAGCGCTACACCACCGCTGACTCCACCGCCAGCAGCCCCGCTTCATCACAATTGTGAGTGAATGTCTGCGAATAAGTCAAACAAATTGGATAGTTTTTTTTTTTTCTATACACCCGTTTGTTATTACTGTCTTTCAGTTCAATGTGCAGTGAAGATCAAGAGGCCTTGCAAGCTCAGAAGATCTGGAAAAAAGCAATCATGTTGGTATGGCGAGCAGCGGCCAATCATAGGTGAGCTTATAAATAAGGCCTGTCTCTGAATGTTTTTCTATTCTTTCTCAATAATATGTTTTACTATAATTGTTGGTGAATCACAGTATTGTTTGATTGTGCCATTGGTTTGTCTGTAATTGTGTGTTCCAGATATGCCAGTGTGTTTCTCCAGCCAGTCTCCGATGACATTGCCCCTGGATATCACAGCATCGTGCACAGGTACTAATCCCATTGTGAAATATTTAACACATGGGTTTATGTACGGATTAAAAATTTGGAGGATTATGCCTGTACCTTTCACGTCTCTGTCCTCCTCAGACCAATGGACCTATCAGCTATCAAGAAGAACATAGAGTCGGGGCAGATTCGGACAACAGCAGAGTTTCAGCGTGACATCATGCTGATGTTCCAGAACGCAGTCATGTACAACAGCTCCGATCACGATGTGTACCACATGGCCCTGGAGATGCAGCGGGATGTTCTGGAGCAGATCCAGCAGTTCTTGGCTACCCAGCTGATCATGCAGACGTCAGAGTCGGGCATCAGCACCAAGAGCCTCCGTGGGAGAGAAGCCAACCGCAAACAAGATCCCAATGAGAAGGTTAGAGACGGGACTCAACACACACACTAAGATTAATTTAGACTGACCTGAAAATCTTTTGGGATCAGCATAGTTCTAGAATAGTTGACAAGTCACAAAATCGTTGTTTTATCAAGAAGACAAGTTGCTGATGAGCTTTCTAGATTGGGACTGGTCTGTAAAGATGTTGTTCTCCAGGATCTTAAATCAGAAGACCCGCTTGACAGTGATCATCTGTTTAATGTGATTATATAATATTTCGCTGCTCTTCCACAAGTGAAGCCCGCACTGAGATCCCTGATGTTGGTGGTTGAGCAGCACCGTGGCCTTTGAAACTTCATTGTTTGGCCTTGCAACTACATGTGATTACATTCTTATGTATCACGTTACTCCGAACCAATGGATTGAGTGATCTTAAAAACCTTACATTTTATATTTGAGACTTTTTTTTATATATGGAGATATTATCTTTTTGTGAGGTATTCTTCTGGAATGTCATTTAGTTTCACACATGAGACTATGCATCTTTTATGCATTTAGAAGACTAACTAAAAAACATTTTACTTAATTATTTTTAAATAATCACAGTATAAACTGTGATTATGATTAATGGAGTCACATTTCTAACCAAACTGATAAAGCCATGTTCTTCTGTCCACTACACAATATTTTAACCGAATTGGACGACAGCTTTCCTGTCTGTCACGCTCTTAAACGGCCTTCAACAGAAGTAAGCTGCTTCAGAAGTAAGCTAGAGTAAGCTGCACTAACACTTAGTCTCGTACATAGACCCTGAGTCCAGCACACAAAGACCCTCATTTAGAGCCAGAACCTCCAGCCAGAAGGAAAAGGAACAACTCCAAACAAGAAACTAATGAGAAGGTCAGTGATTCCAGTGAACACAGCCTGGAGAAGTGCTGCAGGTCAGGTGATGGCACGAGCGTGTGGTGATACTAACACGGTGATGGACAAGCTCTAATATCTTCAGTCTTTCTTGCAGGGTTTCACACGGCATCTTGTGATGCCTATGGTTCTGCATGTGACGTTCTTGTGTGAGAAGATGCACACGACAATGACGTTCTCAAAATGGTTGCAGAATTCCTAATGGGATTTCTGACCAATGATCAGTTTGTGCATTTCATTAAGTTAAACCTAGTAAAAAAAAGTACTGTTTTATTTAAACATTTTCTTTATATATTATTATTATTAAAAAGAAATAAAAATTATAATTTTGAAAAGGTTGAATTGTCAGTGAAAAATCAGAAGTGTCATTAGTGTGCATGTAATCGCCGTGTTTTCTCTTATTGAATCCATCTTTCATTTAAAACACACCAGACCGAGCCATTATGAATGTGTGTTTATTTTCTGCAGAGCGACTACAATCTGTCCAGTGAACGTTTTGGCACATGAACACTGTGTCTTCATGTTTACCACGGACAAATACTCATCAGCACGATTACTACTTATTGTGGCTTTTTTTTCTCCTGCTTTTCTTTTACATGAACTTATTTTAAGGATCAACAAATCTACATGATTGTAGAAAAGTATTTACCTGTCTTTTTTGTTGAGTTAAGTTTACCTGTTTCTTTGAATCATAAATTGAATTTTTGGATTTCAATGTTGAATTGGTTTATTTTGTGAAATTTGTCCCATTTCATAATGATTTTACATTGCTTGCGGTGTAGTTCTTGCTTTAAACTCTCCTTCAGTTTCACTCTTGCAAATTTTGTCTGTGTGAAGTTCATCTCCAACCTTTGTTGCGTGCACATTTAAAGTGTTTAAAAATTTAAGGCTTAAATGATGAAAAACTGATACTTTTGGTTTTGGTCACCATTCATTATGCATATTTTTTACTTTTTATGCATAATTGCATATACATTTTCTAGACTTCATAAGGTAACTATCATTAAACATATTTTTTTATAAAAACAAATAAGAGGTAGTTTATAGTTACCTTGTAATTCTGTAAATTAATTTCAATAATTTGTTTTACCTAAATTTCTGTTTATAATAACCTGTGTGTGTAGGTGACGTTTGACAACATAAATTCATATACACAACATAACATTCATAGTTTTTCCTCTTTGAAGGCATCTCACTCCTCTGATTTAGTGACCTGCTTTTTGCTCCTGTGGCTTCTTTCGTTCTGCTGTATGTCTTCCTTTCCTACTGTAGTGTTCTTGTGTAGAACCCTCCTTTCTCACTGTGCTGTTTGTCCTTCTACAGGACAGCCTCTCCATGGCCTCTCCTGCTTTTCTTCTCTCTCTCTTTGTAAGTATCCAGGCTGAAGATTTCCCTGCTACCTCTTTCCACACTTTTATTCCTACCCTCTGATTGGCTAATCACTCCCTGATTGTTCTGCAGGGGCAAAAGGGCTTCTTGAATTGTAACTTTTATCGAATTCTGGGTTTTTTTTTTTTACTGTAAACGAAGACAAGTGCCTTGATGGTCTGGTGTGTTAAGGCAAGTGCATGATTTGTTTTCTATTACCTCAAGAATGTCCTGCTCTTCCAGGATGGAGGCACCAGAGGGCGCCGCAGTGCCATTGAGGCAGATATGAAGATGAAGAAGTGAACTGGGACGTCACAATGCAGCTATCTTCAAAAAATGTATTTCATCTGTTTTTATAAACATGTTATGGCTAAAACTAGTTATTTAGTGTCTGAGTGGTTTTAGTCAGTGGTTTTGCTGATTGTAGCCATGTTGTGATTTGAGCCGCACACATATATCACTGGCCTTTAAAAGCAGAATGTACGACTGATGCTTAGACATCCGAATGTTTTATTCCTGAGACAAGAATGAAACTTTACAAGCCATTGTTCAAGAACGATTTCTATCGCCTTATTGTGCCACATGTGTTGGTACAGTAGATATGGAAAACGCAATAATACATCTCCAAAACAAAACTTGTATTTCTGTTCCTGTATGTTTGAGTTTTGGATTGTAATTTTGATATAACTTTGAAAGGCTCATTGTATCATATACATTTTTTTTTTTTGTTTGTTATTTTAGTCTGTAAAGCGTTTTGTTTTTCTGTGTGCGTTTAGGGAAAAGGTGTATAGTTTTGTACAGGTTCATTTTGTACAGTGTTTTGTACGTGTTATACAATGTTGTAATAAAACGGATGACTGCAAGCCAGTGTTTGTTTGAAAAAGTATTTATTGAACTTGTAACACACGATTGGTGTTGCTGTTTGACATGACCAGCTTGTCACAGGTAAAAAAAAAAGTTACACATTTTGCTTTTTTCAAAAACATTCATCACATCACCGCTGAAATTTTTTTTGACGAGACACTGAACTCGGTTTGCTCTAGTGTTGTGCGTGTGTATACACTTGGCAATTTGGATGGTTTAAAAGTAAAATTTTCAGTGGAATTAATAAGGGTTTCAATATTAATTATACACATTTGAATTTAATTAGGGTCTGATTTGTTACTTTTTGGAAAAAAAATACAGTAATGAAATGAACGTATACCAAATAGTTGTTTGTTGAATATTTTGCACGCGATCACCTTTAAATGAAGAGGACAATAAGTGCAATGAAGATTTAAATGGCTGTAAGATGCAAAAATCAGTTTTCTTCCATGTTCTCAAAATTTCTGTCAAAATTAATAAAACTGGAGAACAGTGGGGAGAGCAGATGAGTAGAGCTTCTGTTTGATTAGCTTGTATTCCCGCTTCAGACTCAAAACCTTCCCGCCTCCGAACAGAATGTTAAAGGGAGGCCATCCGCCCGGGTCGGGCCTCAAGACCACCGAGATCTCAAAGGTGGGTGTGAGGCTCTGATCCAGTGTGACGCTGCCCAGCTTGAGTAAGATACCCTTGTTCTCCAAGTACATGTGGATCAGTGCACCACGCATTCCACACGGCTCATCTGTGGATGATCTCATGATGTCCTCGGCCAGCCTGAGGGTCATGCGCAGGGGCAGACGCAGCTCCTGGCAACGCAAACTTGCCCCTTTGGCATCACAGAGACATTTTTCTATGCGTTTAGACAGATCGACCAGGAGACACGTGTCTTCACGTTCCTCATCCAAACTGCACTCTGATCCCAGACCTGTTAATGAGTCAAGAAGAACAAGTCAGAATCAGCTGATCAAAAGAACAAGGGCAAAGCCAGACAGTCAAGCTGAAGAGGAAATATGCACACACAAAAAATTTTCTCAAACAAAAAAAAAAAACACGTGTTTATATATAAATACGTACATATACAGTACTACTTTTTTTGTATGTTTCTGTGAACGTTATACACGCACATGGGTTTGTTTGTGTGTTTATTTCTAACACTGCGTTTGAGCTCCGGCCTAAACCGCTTTAAGGTAAAAAAATCAAAGGTTCATTAAAATAAAACGTATAATATTTATATACTTACTTGACGAGCTTTGCGTTTTCTTGAGATTGCCGCACTTTGGTGGTTTTTCCTCGTCCGATTTGAAGGACTGAGGTAAGCTCGAGCCCTTCGTTGTGTTTTCTCGCTCGTTCTTGACTGTCATCCCGCTACCGAACACGAGAGCTTGTGTATAGACCATTTGAATCCCCGCGACAGCTCTGCCGACTCTGCCACCGAATGCTGCTCTGGTCCTTCCATGAATGCGAGAGGGTGAATAGTGTCGTTCGCTCACTGCCGCTGCTTTTATACGGATCTCGGTTGCATCAGCTGGAGCTAATGGGACGGGCCGCGGGCGTCGTTACGCAAACAAGCGCGAGGTTAAACCAGATCGACCCGGCTCGTTCATCCACGCAATGTACCCGTGCTCTTGCGTTTGTTGTGTGTGTCCACGTGTGTGTGCGTGTGTGTGTGTGTGTGTGTGTGTGTGCGTGCGTGCGTGCGTGCGTGTGTGTGTGTGTGTGTGTGTGTGTACACGTGTGTTTGTGAGGCAACTTATAGGGGGTGAAAACGATATTTTTAAACATTTTAACATTTCATTCGGAAATTATATTTATATTGTCTTTCAAAACAATTTTCAGATTTACATCTATTGTTTTCAGTCTTTGATCATGCAGTTACATTTAAAAAATACCCACATTTTTAACATTTCACTTGTGTAATGTATATTTGACATGGTTATTCAAATTGTATTTTTATTTGTTATTTACCTGTTTATTCGCAATGTTTTTTTTTTTTTTTTTTTTTTCATTTTCTTTCGCTTGTGTGTAAAACCTGCTATAAATACGTATATGGAATAGGGTGAGTGCATGTGGATCTGTTGTGATGTTCTGTAGCCATTACTGTATGATCAATGAATAAATTAAAAATAAACACAATAAAAACTGTAAATAAATAAATTGGGGGGGGGGCGTGTTTCTCTCTTTCTGTCTCAAGACACTGATTTATGTGTTTGTCTGCTTTACACAGGGGAAGTGATTTGGTGGTTCCGCCCTTCCTGTGAAACCATCGGCTTCTAGTTAATTCTCGTCTGTCTGGCTCGGATTCTGATCACGGGGACTTTTGCTCGTGATCTCACCTTTGTTCACACATGCACCAGACTCACGCTCAAGCGACGCAATGACGTCACTCGACATCACTACAAATTTACGGCTGCGTGACAGTGCGGGAACCGGAAGAGAGTTCTGTGCAGTTTTCTAGAACTTGCCAGAAGAAATAACCTAGAATACACTGGATATTTTTCTCGGTGAGTTAATAGGGAAGTAAGATCATTTTTGGAGAGACCAGAAAGTGTTTTTGGCCAACTAAAGCACACGATTAGATTTAGTTTTCTACTCTAAATGACTGAATCAGCATTTGTTATTTAAATTCATATGAGTTGTGAAGCAGTTTATCAGCAGATTGTGAAACTTTACATTTTATGACACAATGGAATCATTTCTGGTTTTCAGGTTCATTGAAACCCGTGACAGTTCATATTCCGAGTCAAGGCAGAAACACATCCTCAAAAGGTTCTGCATCCGTATTCAAAAAGCTCAAAATGTTCAGAACCAGACTAACTGGCCTATACACACGTATAAACACTGTTCACAGTCTAAAGAATCAGCCATTCTGGTCGTGATCCACTTTAAATATACCCTAAATTTCAATATGGTGTGTAGATTTGGTGTCAAACCGGGTAAAAGGTCATGGCAGGTAGATAACAGTAAACAACAATAATGGCAAGTCAAGAAAA
Source organism: Paedocypris micromegethes (assembly GCA_028031935.1). Lineage (NCBI taxonomy): Eukaryota > Metazoa > Chordata > Actinopteri > Cypriniformes > Paedocypris > Paedocypris micromegethes. The sequence goes on along the minus strand of CM051503.1, from coordinate 7,004,991 downwards.
CACAAACTGAGGAAAAGTGAAGTTACCTCACCTCACTTTTGTACAAACTGCTGGCAGAGCAAAACTTATGTTCAATATTGAAATGTGCTGCAAAGGTTTGTGGGAGACTGAGTTCCATAGTCCAGTGACGTAGTTCAAAACACGTATACTGTATACTCAATGACCACCTGGTTCAACAAACGTGTTGAAACCTGCTGTTTTTTAATAGAATGTGGAGATAGTGAAATAGCTAATCAAGTCAATCACCTATAAGAGGAAAATCTTTACTACTCTGAGACACACTTGTGTTTGTCAAAGTTACTATAACCTGTTCTCACCAGTTGAGCCCAAAGACATGGAAAATATGACTAATAACCACTGAGTAATTACCACTTTGTATTCATGAATAATACTATGCTCATCAGAAAACAGAAAAGTTCCATGGGAATTTATGCTTCATTTATATCCAGTTCATGACAGCATTCTTTATAATAAACATTTCTGATCCATACTATGCAATACACACAGTATTTCAAGTAATTCTTTAACACCTTTATGAACCTTTAAAACCAAAGTTACTAAACCCAGGTTCCTTAATATTTCATTTCATTTCCTAAACAATTTTCTTTAAATGAAATGTTTACAACCCTCCACATAAAAAAATTACAGAATATTTCAGAGTGTGCATGTGAAAACCAGAATGTACAACACGGACAGTCTCAAAATACTGTCAAAATAGAAGTAGAAAATAACCTTCCAGTTTATATAAGGCAAAGAATCACTAAACAAATGGAAAACAATAGATATCCACAATAAAGATTGTCAGCTGAAAAGTCTGAAAGTGGATTCAAACACCAACAAAACAGATGCATAACCCAACGTAGATATAGATTTAGCAAAAAAAGCCAAGTTCCTATTTGAATATACTTTTCTCCAGTAAGACAGTATTCTAGCACAAACTTTGGACTTTACCTATGAAGGTTTAGTTATTCTACTCCAGAGTTCACTTTCTATAGGTCATATTCGGGCTTCAATGCTATTACTGAATTATAAAATCTACATTTTTCTTTTTACCACATGGTTCCTGGGTACGTCCGAACAAATCCAAAATAAATGTAAAAAAAAAAATTATATATATATATATATATATATACATATGTCACGATCTGGCAGTGGGGGTACTTTAATGTTGACTGTTTTCTGGACTTTTGTGTTGGAATGTTTCCTGCACTGTTTTGGTTTGCTGCTCTGGACACTCCCTGTTTTGATTCTGTTTTGCTTTTGTTAATGGTCATTATCTGTTTCAGCTGTTTGGTTTTCTGCTTAGTTTGGTCACTGGTGTTTTGGATTGTCTGAGTGTTTGATTATTGCTTTATTAGTTATGCTAAGTTTGGTCACCCGTGTTTTGGATTGTTTGATTATTGCTTTATTATTTTGGCTAAGTTCGGTCTCCTGTGTTCTGAATTGTGTTTGATTATTGTCTAATTAATGCATCATTCTTTAAGGTTACGGTGTTTTGTGCTCTGCGCAAGTTCGTCATCATACGTCACGTGAGTTGGGTCCTTGTCATGTCCTGTACTCAATTTCTGATAAATTCTCAGTGTTTGTTTTTGGTCCCTCGTGACCAGGTTTTGTTTTGTTTTATTTTTTATTAAAGAAGACGTTGCATTTGAGCCTTTGCACTGATCCATTGCATTTGAGTCTGAGCTCCCGTTCCTCCTCCTGCCCCAAACCTGACATATATAACCCTAACCCTATTTATATATTTATATATATATGTGTGTGTATATATAAATAAAGTTTGTTTCCTCACGATCATAATCATAATGGAATGCATGGCTTTACAAAAAGAAGCAATCCGATGAAATTGCAGTTTATCTTCTTGCAGCTTATCAACCAACATGGTTGAAGTTTTCTGTGGTCTCCACTGGTTCCACTCTTAGTGGTCTGGGTCGGCTGATCATAAGTGTGTGGTCACTGCTCATCTCTTCCATAAAATCATCCCGCTGATCAATGCTGTTTCTCCTCATTTCGCCCTCTTCAGAAATTGGATTCGGCATCTGAGGAACATGAATCTCTCTGTCCTGCTGCTTCAGGTGCTGGATGATCTCTCTGGACAGGTAATGCGGGTCGCCTGCTTGTTCATCTGAGAAATGTGAGACACCTGAGAACATGTACAAGAGGAAATAATAGGGCTGAGTTTTAAATGCTTCTCACCATCAAGCAGGATAAGCCGGTACCGATTCTGGCACTCCAGGGAACTCTCTAGAATTTGGCTGAGGGTTCTATAAAACAACAGGACCTGGTGTTTCCGTTCTCTTTCTCCAAAGCCAGCACTGCTCTCCTGAGACATTTGATAGAGCGTCAGCAGCGGCGTGGCGTATTCCAGAACACATCTAAAGGTCTGGGTAAACAAACATAAAATTCGTTTATTTTTTATTTACATGTGGTTCTTCAATATTCTCCCACAGTCCACAAATGTGTTGGGAGATGTATGTGGAGAATTGGGATGTATAAATTGACCATATGTGTGAATGAGTGTGTGAATGTACGGTACATGTACTGGGGAAACATACGTATATTATTTCAAAAAAAGTGAACATTTCAGAAAATACACACTTCAGTTCATTGATATCCATGGTTGCAGTTTTCAACTGGTTACAATGTTTTGCTTGAATATAAAACTGACAATTTTCCATAACACACATCATCCTCGGCACAATTTTTTCATGGCACGCATAAAGATCATGTCAGATAAAAGTTATTTTTTGGTTAACATTCAGCATTGTCAGACCTGGTTCTGGTCAGTGATGGTGTACACGCTGTTCTTGTAGCTCCGCTTTTGCACTCCTGCTCTGTCCAGCTCTAGTTCTGGAAGATTTTCAAGAAAGACAACATTACTGTCCTCGGATCCAGGTGTGCTCTGGACCACAGCACTGAGCGGCAGAAGGATGTGTAGGCGTCTGGAGCTCAGTTGTTTCCCATTGGCTAAGCATCCGTCGACCTTGCTCTGTAAATCTGAGAAAAAATAAGTCTAAGTCTCTGTTTTTCTTTCTGTGTGCGTGCTTGTGTGTGTGTGTGTGTGTGTGTGTGTGTGTGTGTGTGTGTGTGTGTGTTGTCAGTCTTTCTAGCTGTTTCCATACATGTGAATGGATGTAACAATCTATATACACTATATTACCAAAAGTAATATGACTGACAAGTAATAAAATAACCTGCCTTGACTGACATATGAACTTAAGTGCCATCCCATTCCTAACCCATAGGGTTCAATATGATGTTGGTCCATCTTTTGCAGCTATTACAGCTTCAACTTTTCTGGGAAGACTGTCTTTATAGGTATTTTTGACCATTCTTCTAAAAGCGAGGTCAAACATGTTGGTCGAGGGGGCCTGGCTCTTAGTCTCCGCTCTAATTCATCCTAAAGGTGTTCTGTAGGGTTGAGGTCAGGACTCTGTGCAGGCCAGTCAAGTTCGTCCACACCCGACTCTGTCATCCATGTCTTTATGGACTTGGCTTTGTGCACTGGTGCACAGTCATGTTGGAAGAGGAAGTGGCTGCTCCAAACTGTTCCCACAAGGTTGGGAGCATGGAATTGTCCAAAATGTTTTGGTATCCTGAGGCATTCAAAGTTCCTTTCACTGGAACTAAGGACCAAGCCCAAGTCCTGAAAAACCTCATCATTTGGCTTGGTGACCGAATACTTTTGGTAATATAGTGTATACTGTGTAAATATTGCCCCCTAGTGGATTTGTTTGTCTGTACATCGGAGTATACCTTATACCTACCTGGAAGTATAAGCTTGAGGTACCCGAGATAAAAGGACCAGGCCAAACCATGGGCCACATTCATCTTCCTGACTTCACATATATCTGAGATCTCCACTGGAGCAGGGCCCTGCAAGAGAAGAGATACACAAAGTTAACAGTTTTATATTGACAAATTGTAATTAAACAGTAAATACTGTTCTATCTGTCTGTCTGTTGTCAATTGGTTGTTTGGTTTTGCTTGGTCAATCTGTCGGTCTGTCTGCATGTTTAAGAATTCTAAAATCCTACCATAAATCCAAAGCCTTTAAGCAGAAGGCAAACACCACACAAAAGTGTTATAGTTCCCCAGTTCTCTCGGGATGGAGTGTGTCCAGTCAGAATAAGAATGAATATCAGGAATATTCCAAGAACAACGTGATATTCAAAGCAGGACTGTAAGATCGGAATTATTCTACCATGATATCTAAAAGAAAAGAGGCAAAACGTGTCAATTGTTGTGGATTTCCTGAGAATAATGACCAATACAACGTTCACTAGCCTTTGATTTAAGTGGTACAGCCATTCCTCTACAAACAAACACACACTGTGAATAGTCATGGCAGTTGTGATGGGGAAAACAGCAAAGATTTTGATTCTTTCCATTGTGTTGTTTGAGTCCAGCCAGAAGACAATGAGCAGCATCCCAAGCCCCACAGCAACAGTGCAGACCACTGGCAGTAGACTCCGGGGTCTGGGGACTAAAGCCTCCTCTCTGTACACAGTGGGCATCTAGAAACATCACAGTCAGTTTAGGCAGCTGTTCATCTGGTTAAATTAAGAGTATCACAGTAACTCAATCCAAGATTTTTTTTTTTTTTTTTTTTTTTTT
>CM051503.1:6970973-6995192 GCA_028031935.1 Paedocypris micromegethes | reverse complement strand
AAAAAAAAAAAAAAAAAAAAAAAAGAACAGATTTGTCTTTTTACAGTAAAATTTAATAAATCACACAAAAACAATCTTGGATACTGTACTTACTTTGATTTGAAACTTTTCTTACATAAATTGCCAAATCAATTCATTCCTTGTTTAGGTATACTGTAATAATTAATGTACTACAATTATTTAAAATAGTAAAAACGACACTAATAATAATATTAATTAATATGTCTTTGCATTCACAATGCTTTTTTTAACGTTTCATTATTATACAACATTTTAAAATACTATAATTCAATCAATGTTATTATTAAATAACACTATAATGTTACTATAAACAACTTTGCATCTAAAATGTACGAATAAAGAATTGTATCTGTGGTTAATATATAAACACTTATTTTCAGAATGTTTTGCATTACAGAACAACATAATGTGCATTTTCTCACAAAATCTGAAAATCAATTAATTAATTTGTTGCCAATCAAATTTAAAACAAACCCATCATAAAGGGGTGTCACATGATCCCTGTAGATCACATGGTCAGGAGAGACCTGGCGGTACCCTGGCTGGGGTGATCAGAGCTTGGGCGTGGTTCTATAAGAATGCTGGGGCATTAGTGAGAGGCAGGGGTCCAACCGCCACCCCTCCATGGCCCAGATTCTTCCCGCCTGAGTCATTCACAACCTTGCTGCTTGGAACATCATGTGTGGTACTGACAACAGCATAGCAAACTCCAGCTTTTGTGAGAGTGGCGTGTCTGATTGCATAATAAAAGTCCTGTTAATAGGGGGGCAGGTTGAGACTATAATTTTTTGCTAAATCGGCGGTTTCTTGTAAATGAATCGCTGCTTGTCCTTGTTTTTGAGGTTGAGGTCAAACATTAGTGCTGTTTAAGTTGTTGCAATAGCAACAAAAAGAAAAACACAAATAAAAGAAAAACACAAATCTTGACTGCTCATAGTGGCCCACACACTCAGTTAGCTAGGCTGCGCTGTCTAGCTAGCATGACGAGGTGGTCACTATGAAACCTCTGAGCAGCACAGAGAGAGAGAGGCAGAGGTCGACCATTTTACCTTCTCCATCCTTAACCTCTTCGATGGCTTCAATGGCCTCGATGGTAGCTGAGGAGGCACAGAAAGACAGACGGAGAGAGAGGGAGAGAGGGAGGATGGATGGGGGAGTTTATTGTGAGTCATGCACGCGGCTTCCGAGTAGCTGCAGCGGCAGTTAGCGCTAGTTGGTTAGTGTTCCTGTACTTCAAATTGAAAATTCACATCGGAACATAATCTTTGATGAATCTTTGTAAAACAAAGGTTGTAATGAGAAAAAGACAGAGGGATGCTGGGTTTACTAACTCACCACTTTGCAAGGTTTGTTTTCCTCCAGACAGAACGCCGCTGGGCAGCATGCCGGTCGGGGTCAGTCCTTTCAGGGTTAGCACATTTTCACTCTCCTCTCTGTGGAAAAACGCAAAAATTACCTTCATACACTCCAAGGCCTTTTAATCAATTAAAATATTAAGGCAATTTATAGCATTTTTAAAGAAGTGGTAGTTAGCATTAGCTAATGCTATTTAATTGGCATAACAAGATACTACGACACCAAGATTAAAAACTATAATTGCATTCTTTTGGCACTTATTAAAGAGAGAAGTCAAAGAATCACAGAATCCAGTTGTCAAAAGCAATAATGCTTTTTTGTAATTACAGCAAATTTTATAGCAGATGTTCCAGGATTATTGTCCTGTTAGGGTGCAGGAAAGATGAAGGAAAGACTGTTATACATAGATACAGGGGTGTGTGTGTGTGTGTGTGTGTGTGTGTGTGTGTGTGTGTGTGTATATATATATATTAGGGCTGTCAAACGATTAAAATTTTTTAACTAGTTAATCGCACTTCCCTGACCAAATTAATCGCGATTAATGGCGATTAAATGACTAAAGCTTGAAATTATGGATAATAAGGTGTAATATGTAAATTAATGTAAACGCAACACTACATATACACTAGTTTAAATACTGCAATATCATTTGGTATGTCAAATTTTTGTTCAATTTGCAATATATTTTCTTAGTTTTTTAACCCTCCGAGGTCGAGTCACTTTTCATTCAAAATAAAACACACAAAAAAAGTAAATTTTGGACTTACATATAAGTGTCATACATGAATTGAAAGTTTGAAGTACCCATTTTTTAGGTTCCACTCTTAATAAAAACAGGACATTGTGATTTTTGTAAAAATAAATAAATAATAATAAAACTAAAACTTGAAGCACGTTTTGCCTTCTTTTTGTCAGCTGAAAACCAAAATAACTTAATAAATACTTTTCACTCTAACATGAAACATATGTCTTAGAATGTACATAAAGAAATTACATAAAGCTTAGAATGTCTGTTTTTAAATATAAGTGTAAGTGTAAATACAGTGTGGTCTTTATCTAATCCCTATGAATCTACAGTGGCGGCTTGTTGAACAGATATTTGACTAACAAGTTAAGTATTTGCAATTGAAACGTCTAAATAAGGCCGAGTCTCAGTTTTAACAAGTCTATTCAAGAACATTCAAAACACCCAGAGATCAATGAGACAAGCAAGTGTCTGTCATTAAACACTTTCACCTGCTGCTATTTAGGCGCAAAGTAATGACTCTGAGCTTCTGATCATAATGAGCCACACCTGAGTGACACTAGCGCGGCTCTCTGGGTTTATTCATTGCATTTTCACCAAAGCGAAAGTGAAAAAAACTGAAACTGTGATTAATGGCGTTAAAAAAAATTAACTCGATTAAGCACTTAAAATTAATCGTGTGCGTTAACTAGTTAACTTTGACAGTCCTAATATATATATATATATATATATATATATATATATATATATATATAAATATACATATATATACATTCATGATTTTTTTTCTTTTGTTTTTATGACGTCTGCATCTAACACTCTGGTTTGTGTCACGTGAGATATTCTTACTGTTATGAAAAGAACCAAGCTGGAATCTGGAATTGATCTTCTGCAATCTACACATGTACACTCCTGAATAACATATGTATTTGCATAAATATTAGGTTTATTCAATAAGCTGTACCCGCACAGCATGACAACAGTTGTCTATCTGTGGGAATGTCAGTACACAATTCTGTCAACATGCTTCCGGTAATCAAACTGTACGTTTAGATAAAGTGTAACATGAAAATGCTGTCTGTTTGCTACACGGAATTGAGAAGAAAAGCCTGATAATTGTTTAATCAAACTACAAACTTCCTACATCCACCGTCCAGACTCACCGCAGGACTGAGAACATCTTGGCCATTTTGCCAATGGCGCGAATCTTATTTCTGATGACCTCTTTGCGGGCAGCAGCAGCATTGGCTTGGGTGAAAAAGAAATCATGCTTCATGTTATTATCATCACCAGCATAAACAACCTCATAAAACACATTCATTCTTCACAAATAATCTAAAACTACTGTATGTTTTGGCGCACCATTGATAAACAAATGTTTCCTAATTTTTTTACATATCTCTACATTTGTTTTTTTCTGGATGCACAGTGAATTTTAAACATGTTTTAAGATTTGAGTTCTGAAAAATACAGTAATTGTATTCAGACCTCTGTCTCTTTACAGTACAAGTGACAAGTACAGTATTCTACAAATATTTAACATGGCACAGCTAACAACACCAAAATTTACGAGGTCAAAAATTTGTAGTAGTTTCAAAACATGTACCGTACTTCTGAAGCGTAAGAGCCTTTAGACTAAAGCATCTGTTAAGAGTCCTCACCATCAAAGATCTCATCTCCATCATTCATGAGCTCGTCATCAGAGCAGATGCTGAGGACGTTGACCAACATCTCTGTCACTGGAAAGGCAACATGGACATTCAATAACTGGAATAACTGATACATTTATTAAATCAGTGTCTTGTCTCTATGAATTATACATAGACTTAATGAAGGCAGAACTTGGTGTCAAGATTCAATTCCTCACTTGCCCGGAATGTACAAAATGCAAGGAATTTGACATGGAAAATCGGTCACTCGCCATTATACTTGAGAGAATATTGTGCTGATATCCCACCTTTCTCTCCAACAAAAGGAAGAGACCAAGTGAAGACGTCCATGAAGTTGGGCAGCCAGTACGGATGTGGCGAGCAGTTGAACTGTCGGATGTTCATGACGTTGTTCTCGTATTTGAGTACGGCCGCTGTGGAACCAAGGTAAAGCGGTTACACAACCACCAAACGCCTGCATGCTTTTTCTCTAATGAGCATCTGTGCTTCACACACATACACACACACACACACACAAAACCTCAGACAGTCTCACAAAACAAGTTTTGCATTTCACTTCAATTACAGTCTACATGATGCAACTTGCCATGTTGAGGGAACGAGTTGCCGGTCAATAATATAACGAGTTTACAGTAAGTTTTCTCTTTAGTTATGTTGTGTCACGTTCATTAGGCCGTTGCCGGCACGCCACAGAAAGGAACTTATTGAATACTCAATATATTATACTAAATTATTTCATGTTTGTAAAGTTACCGTGAGGCATTAGCACATTTAGGTATTTTTAAATTTGATTAATAATATATTTGTATCTTGTGTAACTGTGTATACATATCTATATACAACTATAACATAGTTGTGTATAGAACTGTATTTTATATTGTATAAATGTTAATTTAACAGTTCAAATAAACAGTTAATTTGAGATTAAAAAATTGTGTAAAATCACAATTATTATTTTCATTTAATTTAATTAAATTTGTATTGGTTCTTTTTTTTTTGTAGTGGTAATGTTAAACATTTTCCACCTTAAGAACATGAGTAGGAAGAAGACCATGTCTTCCATTATTACATTCATACTTGTACGCATGTTTCCACTACACATTCTTTATAGCATACTAAATTACGCTGCGTATATTAGTAAAGTTAGCGCATTAGCATGTTTTGGTATTATTTCCTTATTATAATCACAGTTTAATAGTATTATTATTATCACATTAAAAGAGAATATTCAATTATGTCTGATGATCCTTTGAGGACGTCAACAAGATTTCTTTTTTTTCAGACCTTTGTTGTTGTAAACGTCCAGATAATTTGGAGCTGAGAAGATTGTGATGAGAGAGGGGAAACCGGTGGTCTGACTCTTTCTGTACATACGGTAGCTAACAAGGGAACAAAAAAAAAGACAAATCAGCATCACTACTTGCACAAGTATTTTTGCGTAAAATGTACTTTTGTTTTTTGCCCAAACAAATAATCCTTGACATGAGATGATGAGTGGGGTTTCAAGTCAATGAACTGCAATATTTTTTATGATATATGAGCCATGTATAAACCGACAGAAAGTCAAAGGTGAACTAGAATAACAATACTGACCCTGCGTCCTGCGCTTCATGGGCCCTTATGACTGACAGCAAGTTGTTGGTCTGTAAAAATTCACATACCGCTGGATAACTGTGTAAAAAAAAAAAAAACTAATTTAAAAAGTTGCATTTCCAGATGTTCAAATTGACAGTTAAAGTCATGTGAAATAATTTTAATATAAAAATATCTTTCACATTTACTTTCACAAGTATGTGTGACGTAACTACATTTTATGTCTTCTTGATCACTAGATTCAATCACAAAATTCATATGAACGATGCCAAAATTGTGGATTAAGAACGTTCCACAATGTGTGGTTGTCATTCCTCCTTCTGCCTCAGGGGGTCAGCAGTGTTTTAATTCCATACATTCACTTTCTTTCAAATTACCATATAAAATCTTTAATTGTTCGATTTAGTTGTACAAATCTTTGCAACTTTAGTGCTTTTGATTCTGCACTGTAGTCATTTTCATCACATCAAGCTGACTGTATGGATGAAACTGAAAGTGCAGATGAGGTGAGGAAGTGTGTAAACCACAATAGCGTCAAAATAGAGCAGTTTATTTGTAGAGTAGTTTTCTGCTATACAGAGGTTTTACACAAGACAAGCCAAATGCACCATTTACTGTGTTGGATTCATCAATTTCATGAGATTTTATAAAATGAGAGCACATAAACCCATATTGGCTCTCAGTTACACACACACACACACACACACACACACACACACACACACACACACACACACACACACACAACCATTGGAGCATTTCCTGTTCTTATGAAAAATAAATAATCAAACTCATGTCTTCCTCTCAGGATCTCACTGTATCTTAGCATCTTCATAATTCTAGCAATAGTAGCTAGTTGTCATGGTAACTGCAGAGCGCAGATTCCTGTGGGATTGTGGATATTCGGTATGGAGCCAAAGCTGGTCACTTGTTTCTCAATTTCTACTAAACTTCAGAACTTGCACTTTGACCTCTACTTTAGTGAATTTCTACTAGCCTACGTCTTTTGTCAAACACGTATGTAGTTTACCTGTAGAAATAGGAGCAACCGCGAACAGTGTTGTGGCTAAAGTAATCCTGGTTCTTCTCGTTGCCAAAATCTTCCAGAGGGTCCGACCACAGCAGGTCACACATTGGGCCGAATGCTGGAGGTTCCTTAAACCGGTCCAACTACAAGATAGTGAGGAAAAACTAGTAATATTCCTAATATTATTCAAATTAATGATTTTTCTTCTCAATATTATAATATTTTGTCACTTTGGACTGAATAAGTATCATTGATAAATAGAATAACATGTTCTAATAATAATATTTTAACAATGGATATAAAAGATTGTAATTAGAATAGAAAATATTGATCATAATTATAATTATAACCTAAAGAATATGAAACATATTGTGTAGTTGTTTATTTATATTATACATGAAAATATATGTATTATATATTTAAATACTGTGTTTTTACAGATATAAAAACATAAACTAGTATCACAGTATACAGTATTAAAATGTAGAAAGATAGAAAAAATAAGTGAGAGTGAAAGAAAGTAGTAGAAGCAATGAGAAGTGAGTGTCAGATCAAGAGAGAGAAGAAAGAGGAAGAAAGAAAAAAAAAAGAGAAGGGAAAAAGAGGAAAAGCTTTATAAATGGAATGAGAAAGAGTGATGGTCAGAATAATAAAGAGAATAAAGTAGGAAGAGGCAAAGGGAAAATAGACAGGAACTGGCAGGTGTGTGTGTGTGTGTGTGTGTGTGTGTGTGTGTGTGTGTGTGCGTGTGTGTAAGTGATATAAAATCTTTACACACAGGAGTAAGCACAGATGTCATTGTTCCAGAGTACTGTAGTCTGCTCCTACAAAACCTCTTTGTTAAGCGTGTAACTCTTTCCCCGGGTCAGACATGACGTGAGCTCTCACCCGCTTGATGTCGTCTAACGTGTGAATCTCTGGAGACAAGCCGCCATGAACACACAAAAACTGCTGATTCATCAGCGCAGCCAGAGGCAAACAGTCAAATGCATCCATGCACGCGTCGTACACCTGCTCCGAGTATTTGATTTTACCTGAAAGAAAGACAAGCAGAGATCACACACACCTTCGACATGAATAATACACAGGAAGAGAAAGAAGGAGAGAAAGAAGGAATGAAGGAAACAAGAATGGAAGAATTAAAATAGAGAATGAGAAAGCAAGGAAGGAGGAGGAGGGATAATAATAAAAGAAAGCGACAGAGAAAATAAAGGACAAAAAATACAGAAAAATGCATAAAGAGATAAAAGAAGGGGAAAAAGACAGAGTGAAAGGAAAGGAAAGGGAAGAAAAGAAGAGTATGAGCAGAGAGACAGAGTTAGAGAAAAATTGTGAACGTGTCAGTAAAGAGTGAAATTGCAACAAAGATAAAACACAAGGAAATTCTTTTCCTCGGATAGGATTTATCAGTATAAGTCAAACGTGTTCATAAAGCGCCTGCATTTCATTGACACTTTCAGAGGACACCAGGAGTGAAGCGAGAGAGTGTGAGAGACATTCTGTGCCGTGGCAATCGCACCGCTCCAAATCTACCAATCTGTTCCGCCACATCATTCCATCCTTCACGCACAAATACTCCACACGTCAAAAACATGCCAACTCTCTCTGACAAAAACATTTTAAAAGCACATTCCTTGTCAAGACAATTTTCAACTGATTGTAGGATTGAAAAAGTAAATGATGCAATTTGATTATTTTGACTAGTCTGAATTTTAATAACATAACTTTTTATAACTGTCTTTTTTGCACTACAAGAAAATGTAATTCTAAAAATTGTTAAAAAAAAATTACTCTACGCCGTATAATTTGAAAAAAAAAAACATGACATATAAAAAGGGATTAAAGAAAAGGAACATTTTTAACTATGCACTCATAATCTGGTGCAATTTAAAGTCCATAAATTTGGTGGTGGTAGTAGTAATAGTAATGATAATAATAATAGTGGTAATAATAATGATGATTTACAGTTCTAGTAGTTTAAAAAAAGATTAAATTGTAACTAAATGTAACTATGTAACTAAATAATTTTGTATTGCAAGTATTTTAATAATCATGTTTGTTACTGGTTATAATAATATTAATAATATTAATATAATAATAATAATAATAATAATAATAATAATAATAATAATAATAATAATAATAATAATAATAATAATAATAATCTTTACATTTATAGTTCAAGCTGGCCTTCAAGGGTATTGTGAAAATGTATTTAAAAATGTTAATTTGTGTTGAAAAATGAAAAAAAGTTATTAAGTAAGCCACTATCTAAAATGTTTACACACACTCACACTCATAACTATGTCCTATTTAGAGATCAAGGTAAACACATTGTGTGTGTGTGTGTGTGTGTGTGTGTGTGTGTGTGTGTGTGTGTGTGTCCTGTCAGTCAGCAGATGGTAAAGGAGGGCACCCACACCTCCTCATTCGCCTCATCAGGGAAATCACACTCGCGGACTCCCAGGGCCCGACATTAACCAGCAAATTAATTTTCTGCTAATCATACTCTCTACATCTCTGTTTCTGTCTAACAAGAGACTGTTCTAGTAAAAAGTCCTCTATCAGCGGAGAGGTGAATTGTTGTTTCTAAAAAACACTAGAGCTAAAGGTTAGACAGATCTTTTGGACAGATCTTTTGTCCAGCAGTTAGACCAATTACATTGATCAATTGTTGCTGTTGTAATCTAGTGCACACTAAGTAGTGTGCATTTATACATCGGCAAAGCAAAGAGTTTTACTCAAGTCCTTTAGGATTCTCAAAGCTAATTCCACGGACTCGGATGCACTATTACAAAAAATGCACATTTAGGAACTACATATAGACTTTGTTTCAGAAAAAAAAAATGTATAAAAATATACAGTATTTCCTTTTAGTAACTATAAAGAAAAGCAATAATAGCATTGAGCCTTCCTTTTCCTACTCACATTCTTGTTTGAAGGTGAAATATTCAGTCAAATGTCTACATTCATGGTTTCCCCGCAGCAGAAAGAGCGTCTTTGGATAGAGGATTTTCAGTGACCACAGGTACAGAACACACTGTGAAAGCAAAAACACACACGCTTTAATCTTCAGACTCTAAGAAGGGCGAATCTGTGAACTCACCTCAATACTGAAGTATCCTCTGTCCACATAGTCTCCGAGAAACAAGTACCTCGTGGTTGCGGGGGAACCGCCAACTTCAAATAACTTCATTAGGTCAAAGAACTGGCCGTGGATATCTCCACATACTAAAAACAATCACACACACACACACACACACACACGTTTTTTTCCTCTGAATTCAATGTACTGTCACATAAGAGACGTGCGGTCGGGCAGCGGTGGCCCGAGCCTCACCATGGATTGTGCAATGACTGTCTCTCTCTATTTAGCTATATAATGTATAGAATATACAGTGTTTTTACATGAATCAACAACTTTATGTGTATTTATTGTGAGGAGTGAAGTTCTCCTGATTCATGTCAGGGGGCGCTGCTGATCCCATACCACTTTCTTACGATGCCTATGCTAAGCAGAAAAGTAGATTTACTAATAGATTTCCCAAATAATTCTGAATTTTAATGATAGGAAGTTAGCATGTGAAGTGCAGCCATTCAGTAATTTTGTTGTTATTTCTTTGCAATATTTCCAAAAGTAGGATTACATCTTAGCAAAAAAATGTTCTAAAGTGAACTGAGGGAACAACGCATGGATTCCATTTATAATTACAGTAACAGTAAGATATTAATAATGTTTTAAATGTTCTTTTTTGTGCTGCAGTTTACATAGAATGCTGATATGAAATTATAAACAAAACACTGTTCTGTAAATCATTCCATGACCCAGAATTAGTATGAAATTAGTATGAAAAATGTTCCATATATTTCCACATTTTTTCCACTGACAAACTATATCGGTGATTGTTATTTTGACTGTTTATTGTGTGTGTGTGTGTGTGTGTGTGTGTGTGTGTGTGTGTGTGTGTGTGTGTGTGTGTGTGTGTTTTGGAGTGTTCGTTTTATTTAACGCTAGATATTGAGTGCTTATTTTAATCTTCATTCAGAAATGACATGCTAGATACAAAAGGCTTAAAATACATGTTGTATAAAGCTAATGCTTTCTGAGTGAATGTTTCATGGTCATTTAGTCATTGAGCGGAGAAAGGCACACGCAGCCAGTGTTTTTTTTACATCTAATAATGACGTCTAGTTGGAACTGTTCTCATTTGAGCATGAATATATCCACTGAAAGTCAAAAGGTTAAAGGTCGTGAGCAAAGTTAACCCTCTCCCCGTAATGGGTTCCAGGGAATTAAATCGGTTAGCGAGTCAGTCATTAAAGTTTAATGACTCCTATGTGTGAAATTTGCCAGTCTTGTAGCAGATGAGGTTGAAAAGTGCATTCTGGGAAGTAGAGAGCAAGTCTCAGGTGCAAGAAGAGACCCCTGTTCTCAGCTTCCTGGCCTAGTGGATTATGGCATCTTCACCATTGAGGAACAATGTCTTCCACCTGCTACAGACATGAATGAGCAGCATGGACTCGTGGGAAATTGATTCTATGGAGACAGTGTCTTTAGAAGCTCAATGACTTCTTTTGCATTAACTGCATCAATAGCAAGTGAAGCAACCAGAATTCTTTTTCTCTGAACACTCTGGGCATGTTTATGCTGACAACGGCATCCTGTATTTCAATCCACCGTTTGACAGGTTTTAAAGTGCAAACGAAGTTATAAGGCAAGATGAATCGCAAAAGAGAAGAGAAAAGAGAACACCGTTCAGAAGAATGATGAGTTCCCAAAAGAAGAAAGTTCACCAGCTCGGAAAATGTCTTGTGTAAAACCTTTGAGGAATTTGACTTGTTGTCATGAGTGAAAAAGTTTTACGTTTTATTATTTATTTATTTATGTTTCATTAATTGTTTTGTTTAGTTTTTTTTTTTTTTAAACAAAAATCTTTATAAATTCCCTTGCACTTGAGTTTGACTGTGTCCCAGATTTTAGTAGATTTGTGTGATTATAAACATTAATCCATAAATCCAAGCTTATCTTAATTATACCATTTTATTTCAATTTGTGCATTTTAGAAAGTAAGATTCCAAAACCCGCAATAAGCTTGTCAATAGGTCAATAAGAATGTAAAAGAAAAGATAAAATGAGTCCTATAGATAGAAAACTGTATACAGTTAATATGAATGCCTCTTGTATTTTTTTACATTACACTATATATATATATATATATATATATATATATTATGTTTTTTTAAGACAAGTCATCTACAAGACAACTAATCCAGATTTTCTTTGCTCTAATAATTAAAAATATTAGAGAAATGAGAAATTAAGTAATGATAAAAACAATTGCTATACTGTTCATTAAACAAAAATGTTTTGAAAGATCAAGCTGTTTTCAAAAAGGAATTGCTTGACTTTGAGGAATGTAAATTATACTTTCCTCAAAGGTAAACAAAATAAATGCTCAATAAATCTATACATCACTCTCAAATCCTGTTTTTTTCTCTTTTAAGTCTTCAGTGAATGACCTTCATGCTGATGCTAAAGAAGATGACTCTGTCTGAGTGTGACCTGTGACAGGAGCTTCTATGTCCAGCATGGTCTTCTCCTGGCGGAGGATGGCGGCCCCCTCGTTGACGATCCGCAGGGCCACGGGCTCCTCCACGCGGCCCTCTTTAGTGAGGTGAGCCTTCAGCAGGTCCACACGCGGCTTGCCCTCGCAGTCGAACACCTCGCGCATGCTCAACCTGTGGCTCAGCGGAAATGGCACCGCTGCAGAACGACAGACAAGTGTCAGGGAGTAAATGAAGCATTGTCAGGCATCCAGAATAAAGAACGGATTCCCGTTTGCCAGTATGAGAAGTATTATGAGAGCAGTATAGTATTAATGTAGTTAAATGGGGTAGTTAAATGTTAATGTACTGTACTGGGGGAAAAAAGTTAGTTTGACGTTTGACGTTAAAGCCAATTACATTGAAAAGCTCTCAATGAAGCAATCAAAAACGCTTATTTGTAGACTGACACATTTTAGATGCAAAGAATGTAATTTTAGAATGCAAAACCATCAAAATCATATCATGACACGAACCTCCTCAAGAATTATGTAAAATCATATCTGACATAAACATGTAACACCAAATGAAAAATTGCACAGAAAGCACAGACTTGAACAGAGTAATACAAACCATAGAAACGATAACTCTTGCACACTATCAGACTTTTTACTAATTCTAATTTAGAAAGAATGTACCAAAAATAACACAGAAAATTAAATAGAAATAAAATAAAAATTTTAACGCTATCGCATTTAACTTTTTTTACAAGATGATTCTACAGCTTGCAAAAAAATTGATACTGATTCCAATTATGTAGAATGTCTAGAAATAGAAAAGCACCAGAGAGATGAAAAACCATTAGCAGAGACAAAGAGAAAGACCAACTGCCCATATAGAGGTGAGACAAAAATTGACAAAAATTGTTGCAAAGTGTTACCGCGCAACAGCAGCCATCAGTAGTGGCATCAGGCATGCCACCAGTGAAGTGCATCACACCACACACACACACACACACACACACACACACACACACACACACTGACTCATAGCAGCCTACATCACCTAATTCCACATCCATTTCAAATGTTCAGCCATTTTTTTTGACCATAGAGTCACTTAAACACTAACAATGAGATGAGTTTCTTCAAAAAAGACATTTACAAATCTTCAAAACTGAATCACCACAAAAGGTTTTGACGCTCAGATAATCATAGCACAGGAAACCGACATGAAATATCAGATTACTGAGATTATTAAATCCACTGAGCTATGTCAAAAGAAAGCCAAGTTTATTTGCATATATCTGCCATTAGTCTGACGTGTGTGCGGCTATTTGAGGATTTGTGTACAGAGAAACATCAGCATTTGATTGGATTTTTCTCCAAAAACTCATTTATGATTATCATTTTTGCCAAAGAAGAATATAGTGGCATCCACAACGTGAATATAGTTTAGAATAAATGTCCAGGGAACCTGATCTGCTCTGTATCGGATGTATTGCCGTATGTGTGTCTGTGTGTGTCTTTATTTAGCAGTATGGGTGTATCATTGAAGTGCAGTATGCAGCAGAGATCTCTTACATAACACTGTTTCCTCGGGCAAACACACACGGACAAATACAGGCACGTGGTAAACCAACACCATAAAAAACTAAAACACATAGATTTCTGAATCAAAACTATGCTAATTAGCTGTTAAATTACAAGCTGTCTGTCAACTGAGACATTTGTCGTCCATCTCACAATATTGTATGTTAACATTTCTGTAGATTACATTCTGTAAGCCATTGTATGTATTACTGTTGTCATGGTCACAGTGACGAGCCTCACATGCCCTCTCATGTTATTCGACGCACGTGTACCGCTGGTTTTTTTTCAGGCATATCAATGCAAATAAACATGTCAAATCACAACTGAGAAATGCAATACCATGAATCATTGATTAGAAAAAACAATGTGAGCTAAACATAAAAGCGACTGTGGCAATGTTGCAGGAGCTAAACCACACACGGATGGCTTGCAGATGAGTACTGTACGTGGAATAATTTTACTATTGTGTATTTTAATATAATACTTTGTTTTCATTTTCATAAATTATTTAGTAAATGAATAATGAAAAGTATATGGCATAATATTATTGTAGGTTTGGACTCTTCATCAATAAAACCTTTGTATTCTGGAATTTGCAAAAATTAGCTTGTTTACCCTTTTTTTCTCTCGTCATTTATTTTCTTACATTATGTAAATGCTAAAATTTAGAATTTACCTGTGGACGACTTCTCATTCTAAGACATCAACTACCATCTCATGATTCAACTAACTTTTCCATTGCCCTTCTCTCCATAGAGTCCGTGCCTGGAGTACATTTTACACTCACCTGCTGCTCTCAGGAGTTCTTCTATGTCTCAAAGAAAGATGGTCTGGAGACTGCATACATGAATTGATTTTTGTAGGCTCAATCAAATTACCATTACATACCGCTTTCCTCTCGTCCTGTTTCACTTTAAACAACTTAGAAATGCTAAAGATATCATTATCTGGACTTTAACAGAGAGGGTAATCTCATTAGTTTACACAATAGGGATTTGTGGATGTCCACATTTGTCAAGCCAAAGAGTCATTAGCTGATTCTTTCAAATTCTCCCTTTCACCTTTCCCGATGATGAGAATGAGGTGTTCAGTTAGTATATGGGTTTGTCAGTGATCATACTATTGATGATATACAGATATATTCTCATAAGTGAGAACAAACAAGGTCTCCGTGTAAAAAAAAAAGTCTCGAAAAAAAGATGACAGAAAGATTAATGTTCAATCAATTACACTTTTCAATTCCAATGTCAATTCCAAACTTCAATTCCAAAAACAGTTCAATTCCAATGTCACGTTTTGGCAACAGTTTTAGATGATTTATCAAGACCGACTGCACCATGGAGATCATACTCGTCCTGTTGCAACGGCATGGGCATCCTTTACAACTCCATCCAAGTGACTCTAGCAGAACAGAACGTCTGACTATCAAGACGAACTTGGTTAGAGGTCATTCCTTCATCACACTCACAGAATATTGACTACAAAATATAGAGCATCTAAATCCCAAGTTAAACTCACAGCCTGGGAGCCACATCCAGCCCGCCGTATAGTTCTACCCAGCTCACGAGATCCTTTTTTAATATAGCTGTTGTTATTTGTAATACTGTTGTAATTGGTATTAATCGAAATGACACTAAACTATTTAATCAATTTCGATCTCTAAGATTCATGTTCCAGAACTCATCCAGTGAGCCAAATCACTTCATTTCTCAAAAACTCAAAAATTGGGTTCTGAGATGGATAGCCCGAGCATCTGATCCAGCACTACCAGCAAATCCACCTACATAAAACATCTACCTCAAGATCTGGAACAGATCTTTCAGCTTGTTGTTCCTTTTCCACTGATCGTCCAGGCATCAATGGTGCTATCTCACTACTACACGCTACTATACACTATGAATGGTAAAGCATGCATGAAGATGTCAAAGGTTCATGAGAAGATGTGAGAGGTTGGCTCACAACCTTCCGCATTGCTCACAGGAACTCAGAGGATCCAGGTTCATGCATAGGCAAATCCATACCAATGCATCTAGAGATTTCAACCACTACGTTTCCCTAGTTAGTGGAATCATCCGACATTCTCTGAAAATTGCTGGTCTGGTAGCGGATAACAGCTGGACTATAGGAACATGGTTACCGTATGTCATTATTTTTTAGGATCCGGCTGTGTAAAGGGTCTATTATAGGATCATAGGAAGAGGCTCCACCCGCCTCACGCCCCAAACTCTGAAATTCTGAGCACCAGTGTTTCACCTTAATCTGATCTCCAATCAAACCACCTGAATGAAACCCTGATACACTCATCATTGTCTAGAGACTAACCTGGGTTGTATATATTTGCACTATAGAACTGTAGGGTTAAATGTTCCAATAGAGTTTAATCAAAGATCATGGTCGGAAACACAGGCAAAGGGTCGGTAAACGAATAAATCCAAAGACATGAACTAGACCTAGAACTAGAAACGAGACAAGACAAGGATGGCGAAAGTGACAGGTAATAACAACTGACAAACTGGCAGATAGACAAAGACTGGAACGAACTTAAATACACTTCCTGATTGACAATAATCACAAACACGAAACACCTGGTTACTATGGCGGTGAGACGGGAGCTTCCATGGACACTTCAACATAAAAGTTCATCAGTCTTGTGAGACTGGATCCGTGACACTTATCTTGTTTAACACAGTGGAAATTTGGATCTTAATTGGGCCGCCGGTTAAAGGGGGCAGCCGTTTTATTGGGATAAATCCTGAAGTCCAAATCATATCTCAAAACGCAAATTTGTGCCACTTTATTGGGGAGAAAATGATCATGATCTGACATGTCCCAATTAACAGGAGTTGACTGTATATGTTTATTTTATATTAAATGAAGTGAGTGAGTTTGTCAATATGGCGACTAAAAATGCTATTGTCTGATTGTGTCAATAATTACTGCAAAGATTATAAACTGGTTAGTGACAATGAGAAGTTGTATTGTTGACTGAAAGATGGAACCGGGTCTGGAGCTAAGCAGGGGTGAAGAGGTGATCAGATTAGACCTTCTGAGAGAAACAAGGTGCACTGGGGGAATCACAGAGGAATCCACAGAAAGACACAAAAATAATGGAAACCATTATTATTTAGTTCTATTATTATTAACATTATTACTGATCTTCTCCTGGCTGTGCACGTGAGTCCACCCCTGCCTGTCTTGGTGACGTTCTCTAACAATAAGGCGAGAATCAAGATGCATAAAAAGTTTTTAGTTTAAAAGCTATAGAAAAGGAAAATGAAATAGTAAAAACTATAAACAAAATGAAAAAATGTGACAGCTGAAAAAATGTCAGCTCATGTTCATGACTCATCATGACTGATGTTCTGTGTCAACAGCAGGCTTGATCTTTGACCCCTGGCGAAGAAATCGAACAGCATTTCAATGGATGCCCTAAGCAAGTTTACTTACATTTATTATGTAACGTTATATCCATCTTTTTCTCAAATCACCTTCAAATATGTATGTTTGTTTGTGTGTGTTAGTGAAGGCACAGGTCAAGGCAGGGAAGGCAGTGTGAAATATATACATATCTGGCCTGTGTGTGTGCGCGTGTGTGTGTGTTGCCCTCCAGCTGTTGGGACAGATGCAGAGAGTTATCTTGCATCTAAAAGAAAAGATGTCAGAAATGTCAAGGAACAGAAAATATGTAAATAACAAATAACATACATTTTTGTGGAAATCAAGCACAAAAAGCCCAATTTTTATCCAATGACACAAGACTTTTGATGCTACGTTTCAATAATAAGTCAATCACGTAATCTTTGCTGAGCTAAACATTTAAGTACTGGCTTATTCATAATGTTACAAATGCTTCGATGTTCATAATTTTAAAATCATAAAACACAATAGCAGCTTAGTCTGCACTGAAATGCGTCACTGTTATTGAGCCACTAAGGGAAACTCAATTGAAAGAAATGACACATGGGTACTGGATCTGATGAAATCTCAAAAAGGCATCTCTGATTCGCCACAGGGTTTAGGGATCGTCTGAAAATTCCCTCTAACACTATGAAAGAAACTCAAAAACGTTTATAAAAACTATACTTGTTGAAGTCCTTCAACTCCTAGTCAATTTCAGACAATGGTGTGTGAAATTTTAAACGTATTGTCATTTATAAAGTTATTAAAAATGTCTACATAATGTGTACATAATGTACATGCTATTACTTTTATACATTTACACACATATTACACAAAAGCACAACATATATAACTGACGCAACATTCAAGTCAATTTACTTAATTTAATAATATAATTTAATAGCAGACAAGTAATTCACACACATACAAATTTGTAATAATCATGATGTACTAACTATTCAAGACTTCATTTAGTTCAGGTTTACTTTCTCGTTCCTTCTCTATCCTCTTTCACTCCGACCGGCTGACTTCACCTTGATTCCACCCTTTATCCTGCTCTCCTCTAGAGTAGAGTAACACCTACAAACACCAGACCCTCCCTCTCATCACACGTTCAAAACCAATGAAAAGGATTGTTCTCAGATCCGCTGAGCCCACTGGAGCCCCACCAGTGCTAACACAGATAATGGCCTAGAATCACACTTTGGGAAAGTAGGCCGCTGACAGCCTTTCGCTTGTTCCCGGACCCCAGAGGTACGAGGGGAGGGACTCATTCAGGTCACAGCTGCGCTAGAACCTCTCTCTATCACTCTCTCTCTCTCTTTCATTCTTTTCTTCTCAACCTCTCTTATATGGCCAGCCTCACCACACTATTCAGGACCTCACATACAGGAAGACCCTAAAGAAGGCTCGTGGGGAGATCCATTCTGTAGTAAATGCCACTCCTAAGACATATTTTCAAAATCTATTAGACAAAAAAAAAACTATAAAAACAGATGAACTCTGAAAATAAAAATAAATGTGAGTAGTTACTAATTAAGTAACTCATAATTGATATATTATTAAAAAAAAAAAAAAAAATATTGTGTTACTGAGTATCCTTTCTTTAAAATGACTAACATGCAAAATGAAGTTCGCAGAAAATGAAAAAACAAATTTCAATGATCACTAATAGCACAAATGTCAAACATTCCACTTATTGAACTAGCTATAAGTATGACTTATTATAAACTGTCATAAACATTGATTACATTTAAATGAAATGTGAGACAGGCCAAAATATTGTGCAAGTAAAATATCAAATATATTTTTCAAATCAAAATCAGCCTGTCTTGAAGTAGTGTTTAAGTGCATCTGAATCGAAGCAGTGATCATTGTCTTGGGTGCATTTTGTACATGGATTTCTATATGTACAAAAAAGAAAAACAGATTAGTGACATTTCCACTAAGAGTAGTAACAATCCAGGCCAAACAATGTAAACACAACTGCTTTATGATCCAAACAGGTTCCATGTTTTTTTCATGTATGCATAGTATAAATATACAAATACACACAAAAATATACTTTTGTATATAGATCAGAAAATTATATGATGCAAACTGACATCCTCTGACATGCATAAATGGGCAGAATTATGTGTTTTGCTATCAGTCGAACCTTGCAGTATGTTAGCACACAAAACGTCAACCATTTAATCTCAACACTGCATCGTCGATTTGCATCATAAAGCAATGCTGTTTAATACAATATGCATACATACGTACATACATTCATATCCATATACTGATCTTTTCCATTGCTGGATCTCGGTGAATAAAGCCAATCTCAGCAAATTTAGGCCTAAAGTTGAGACACAGAGAGGGTACCTCACCTCACACATATCACACACTCACTTCTTCTGTATAAATGTTTTGTACAGTGGGAGGAAACCGGAGAGCCAGAGGAAACCCACGCAAGCAAGACGAAAAACATGCAACTTGATTAATGCATTTATTTATTATATTTATAAACTGATTTATACTGAAAAATGAAGGTTCAGAATGCAAGTATTGTACAATATTTACAGCGAACTCTACTGCAAGCATTCATCTGGGTTCAAAACCAATTCAGAGAGTAGTCAATTGTGAAAATGGTTTATATAGCGAGGCTTCACCATATTTGTCTGTGCGAGTGTGTGCGTGTGTGTGTAGATTTTATTGTCCTTGTGAGAAAACAACAATACTGCAGTAGATAAACTCAGTGGAAATGTAGGGCAAAGATTTGTAGAGTGTGTGGTATCACTGTCAAACAACAAACTTGAGAACTGAAATGCCTCACAACTGTAAAACTAGAGACCATCAGACACCCACAGTGCTGTTTTGAAGTGCTTCCTATGTGCTGTCTGAAACATCCTGCAATTAAACTGCTGACAATCTCAAATACATCATCCTGTGATCACACAACATGGGACAGCTCCCTCTCAGCTCTGGGGATCTAAAAACGTTGAAAGACATTTTATTGCATGTCTGCCCGAAACTTTGTGGCATTTCTAGAGGCTTGCAACAAAATTTAGCTATAATTCACAATGCTACAAAAATGTAACACTGGTGAGATGTGAGCAAAAGAGAGGGAGCTTGATTCAGTGCACATACTGGTTAGCGCCTGACCCAGATTGAGAGAAGGTAACATAGCATCACGCGCCTTTGACGGGGGGATTTTTACAAGCGGCGTTTGATGTTGCACAATTAATGCACGCTTCACACAAGAAGGAGCCATCTGCACATGTACTCCAAACCTGGAGGCGGGACTCTGACATGACAAACAAGTGAACTGACCAATCAGCAGCTAAGAATCGAGCTGCGCTAAACCATCACCCAGGGAGCACAAAGTGCTGGGTAAATATTGGGACGACGGACAGTTCTGCTAGATTTCTGGATTGTGGAAACACGGCTTCTTTTGGATGGCCTCATTTGATCTGAGCTCATGCGCTCTCCACCGTGTCCTCTACGCTCTCAAATCACACCCAAAGTATTTATGTTATAGAGTCTAAATTTAGTCCCTCTCTTTCTTCTCATTTTCACCTTTATTCGGTTCTGAACCAGATTTGAGGATGAGCATCTGCATACGAGTCTCCGTGTTTTTACCAGGCCTTATACAGTAATGAAATGAATACAAGTCACTGGTCAACCACCAGGTTTAGTGTCATAACCAACAGCAAGTATTACAAAAATGTAAACATGAAAAAATAATTATAAATATAAAAATATAAGCTAGTGCATATCCTGATTGATGCAAACTACTCAGTCTTCAAATTAATAAATTGCCAAATGAATACTGTACCTTGTTACAATTAAGTTGGAATTATACAAAATGTTCTGCACTGTGATCTGAGATGTAAAAAAATGGGTATTTTGATACAGCATTTCCGAGTATATTGATACTAATAATAATAGGTTGAGTGACTTTAGCTTGAGATCCTGCCCAAGGCACAGATGACTGTTTTGTAGTCCACCAATCAGATTGTGTTGTGCAAAGGTGGTCAAGCGTGTGAGCGCTCGGCATTACATACATATGGATGTATTGGGGTGTGTGTGTGTGTGTGTGTGTGTGTGTGCGTGTGTGCGTTTGTGTTACTGTCTCTGGTGACCCGTAATGCCTGCGTGTGTGTGTGTGTGTGTGTGTGTGCATATGTGTGTGTTAGTGCATCTGTGGGGGAGGAAATATTCTCATAATTTGCCTGCATTCCTGTATCACTGCATTTAATGCAAGGCTGCCCATATCTCTCTCTGTATATCTATCTCTATTTTTCTTTCTCTTTATCTCTTTCTGTCTTTCTCTCTCTGTCTCCCGATATCATTCTCTATATCTATTTCTTTTTTTCTTCTTCTCTTTATTTCTATGGCTTCATTCAGGCAGATGTTGAAGTTGATTAACTCAGATGCGGCCAAAAGCATCCACCTATATACTAAGTCCTGTTTTACAATGCACACAAAAAGTGAAAATCACCAATGCTCCGACAATAAAAGAACACATTCTACAGAGGCCTGTGTCCCCCAACAATGTGTCTCAACATTCTAAAACATTTAAGAACTTCAATTGCTGACACAGTACACAGAAATGTAAATTGTTTTTCTAATGTATTATTTTTTTTAATTGATGGACAGACAAATGGACAGACTTTTAGTGCTTTCTTTTCTTTAAAACTAGAGCATTGTCATTATATATTTCATTCAATCTTAAAATATGTTTGAAGCTATTTTCTTTTATCAGAAACAGTAGAATTCAATTACACAGCAATTATGATTTCCTAATCCCACCATGACGACCTGCAGGAAATATTAAACTTGCTCTTGTGGCAGAACAAGTGTGCTATAAATGCACAGCAAACATGTAGTAGTCTGTCTCTCTTATATAGGAGTTTATGGAACCTACTAAAACACTGAACACTGCCCCTGCTGTTGGATTGTACACACACATTCCAGCTATTCAACTAAGTTGCATTTCATCCACAAACCAAAAGCAAAGATTCCTGCCATTCTAAGACCACCAATTACTACAGCACAAATACTATCACATCAAAAGATCTCTCGGCTGTCAAGCGTCTAATTCCCTGTCTCTCCCACTTCTCATAATCTGTACTTTTCACACGTTTCCCGTCTCTTTTCTTTCACCTACTCTCCCTTCATTTATCACCGGGCTTCTGTCAACACCGGCTCTTACATCCTGAGTCTGCTCAACGGGGGGCTTGCATGAATTAACACACACACAATCTGAGAAGCTACGTCCATTCTGCTTTCAATATCCAGACAGGTTTTTCATGCTGTCCATTCCACACTTACTAAAGGCAAAATTGACCATGATGCAATCTGAATAAAAGGCTTTCTCATGAATTCCCGCAAAAGACAGAGGTGGATGCTAATGGAAAACACACAATGCTCAAACAAATTCATGAATCTCAAGTGATTTACTCATTAGCCACTATGTACCAGCATTTCTCTCTGTCTGATCTTTTCTTTTGTCTTCCTTTTAAGTTTGAGTGCTTATAAATTGCCTGATGGTTGGAACATTTATGCACATTGTTTGCAAATGAATCTATGCAGACATTGTAGAGCAATGTCATTGATTTCGTGATCTTCGCAAGTTATTTAACCTATTATTTTTGAAGAAACTAGCATTAAAAATCTAACTTAATTTTTTTATGAATATGACTTGTAACGTTCTTGTTATGTCCTTTTTACTAAGCATATTTGTATGAGGAAATCCATGTGTGTGTGTGTGTGTGAGAGAGAGAGAGAGAAAGAGAGAGAGAAAGAGAGAGAGAGAGAGAGAGAGAGAGAGAGAGAGAGAGAGAGAGAGAGAGAGAGAGAGAGAGAGAGAGAGAGAGCGTGTATTATTATTCCTGTTATCCGCCTTCACCAATATTCTTATACTCCTATACGTTTCTTGTCACAATAATGTTTTCTTTGAAAACAAATCTGTGTGGTCGTACTCACACACAGACCTTGCCGAAAGTGTCTTAAACCCAAGATACCCGATGGTTAATGTTACATAAATGTGACACATATGCCACAGTATGATTATTTAATGCAGAACGGCATATGTTGCTAAATAATTACAGGCGGCCACACTGCAGGGTTGCGGGAATGCCCCTTACAGTATACACACACACACACACACACACACACACACACGCGCGCACACACACACACATGCCTCTCTCTCTATTTAAAGATCTAAAGTACTTTCATGAAACTGTAATTGTTCAACACATATCTTTCCAGGCCAGTCTATTGTACACAGTACATACACAGAGATGCTTTTGGGCAGCATTGTGCAGGCACAGCTACTGCTGAAGTCTAATTACCCCCAGCCCTCCCTCTCTTTCTCTCTTCACTATCCGCCCACACCATTTATGCACAACCACAGAACTCAGCATCCAGTATCAGTACATTATTAACAAATATATTATTATTATTATTATCATAATTTGCAAAACGATAAATTGCTTGGCAGCACACAAACATGCTTCATCATCACAAAGCTCACACTACTGCATTGCACTGAATGCAATTTGTTTTCTCGCGTTAATGCCACAGGGAATTCTGCACGCACTGGATTGTGCATCCTCTGTGTGTAACCTTGTTTACAGTGTGTAACGCTGTACCAACGAATCGATGGACTTCTTCAGAATGACATACTGGAACACCCTCTTAGGCCACCAACGCAAGGATGCCCATGTCAGTGCACGAGCTGACATTGTGAGCATCTCAGCGCATTTTCCCAAGCGCGCACCCGTGTACGGTTTCAAAGCACTGCACATTTCACATTATGACATGCACGATACGATAACTCAAGATCGCTTCATTATCTGAGCCTTGCTACCCAACAAGCCCGAGCACTGACATTGGAGTGAAAAGATTTGAATGTTCGTGTTATCGCGAGGAAGTCCGCGAGGTGACGCGTAAATACAATGCAAAATACACGCTACCTTTCAGTCGTCCTTTCGCTGTCATCCTCAAACTGCCAAAAATATTTCATTGGAACGAGATGTTAATCCCCCCCCCTCTCTCTCTCTCGTTTGCTCTCCTCCCCCTTCTCTCACTCGGGTAACCTGGCACTGTACTAACAGTTCATGCATTCGCCAGTAGGCGAACCGAAATATGGCAAGCCGTGTGTAAACACACATACACACACACGCATGTGGGTTAGCTCCTATCAATATAATAAATCACTCAACCACATAGACCACTTCAATGGACAGAAACTTCTTTGATGGTTGTTTTTTTTTTTTT
>CM051503.1:6939416-6967031 GCA_028031935.1 Paedocypris micromegethes | reverse complement strand
AAAAAAAAAAAAAAATGTTTCTGGACTTTCATACATTGTCACTGTTTTTCCTGTGACGGACCATGCACGCCAAAACTCAATATAAATATATATTAATATAAGAATAAATATAAGAAACTACAAAAATAATCTCACTATAGTTAAAAAAATGTTTGTTTTGTTTCCATATTTCTTCATTAATCATTTCTTGATTAATTGTGAGAGGCTGTCTGACCCGTTTAGCTCCGTAGAGACTTGACTGAAATACGAAGATGTAATTGTACCCAATTTTGCCTCATCATTTTATACTGTAATCCCCAGTGAGCTCTTGAGTTCTGAAAAGGAAAGACATTATAAGCGTGTAAAATAAACCTTATGTAACAGATACAGACAGTCTGTGACATTTCTTTACGTTTTGTTTCAGTGTTTCACTGGCAGGCTACAATAATGGGACCAGTAAGTAATTCTGTCTTAAATTACAGAGAGTTACGAGCCAAGTTACCATGCTTCCATTTAACCTGACCTTATCAGCACAAACTGAAGACAAAAGCAGAGTTACATAATTAAGCTTTTAAATTGTGTGTTGATCATACTGATGCCTGAAATGTCTCTCCTCCAGAATGACAGTCCTTATCAGGGTGGTGTGTTCTTCTTGACCATACACTTTCCCACAGATTACCCCTTCAAACCGCCAAAGGTCAGTTTTGTTCACCTGCTTCACACACACATGCCTTCTCGGGTGTTGATGAATTATTTGTCAGTGTGCATCTTCTTGATTTACCAACGTGGCTGTTTAGTCACGACAAGAGGAAATGTTTTTGCTCGTCTCATGTTATGCAAACGATTTAATTTTAACTAGATGTTAGCTCTTTGTTGATGTGTTTATGGTATCCTGTCAAAGAATGTCTTCAGATATGTTTGAATGGCCCGTCTCTATTGAATTTTTTTTTTTAAACGCTAAGGAAAATCAGATTTCATATAATAGATGAAATTGTGTTTTAATTGTGTTTTCAGGTTGCGTTTACCACAAGAATCTATCACCCAAATATCAACAGCAATGGCAGCATCTGTCTGGATATTCTGAGGTCACAGTGGTCACCAGCACTCACCATCTCCAAAGGTACAACTGTCAAATTAGTGAAATGTTATTATTATTATTATTATTATTATTATATTTGGATGTGATATTCCTATTTGCATTTGGCATTTCTATGTGCCAGGTGCATTTATTTGAAGTGCCTCAAGAACATTAGCAAGCAAATACAAAGGTTGTCAATTAGGCAGATTTGCACTAATTTATGCTTTATTAATCTTATCGAAAACTACAGATTATTGTGTGGTTGTCAGATTTGACTTTTTTGGATTAAGACGAGTTGTTTAACTTTGACCAATTTATTTGTGTATTAATTTAGTGAAGAAATTCAAATTTGTTTCAAATGTGTCTAACTTGTGAAAGCTAATTATTAGATACAATTAGATTAAATCAACAATTGATGAAAATATTTTCAGAGAAGCAAATGCTACCACTTTTTTAGAAACGACATGAAATCATTTTTTTTACTTTCTATAAAGTTACTCCTCAGTTAGAGATCTGAGACCTTAAGTTTTATGTCCATTCTTTTAATAAGAGTTCAGTGTCCTGACTTAGTGAGCTGTTTTGTGTTTATTTTTAACATTTTTATTTTCTCTATCCTTAGTTCTCCTGTCCATCTGCTCCCTGCTGTGTGATCCCAACCCGGACGACCCCTTAGTACCAGAGATTGCCCGCATTTACAAGACTGACAGGGAAAAGTGAGTTGTCTCTTACCAGTACAGGAAAGTACAGGGTCCATTTGAACTTTGTTCACTCTGTCTTTTTGAGAGCTCTTAAGTCATGTACTCAAAGTTGTTTTTCTTTTGCGTTGTTTTTCATTTTATTTTAATGTGCATTTCTCCCTAAAACCAGAGCTGGTTGTAATTTACCTTCAGTCTTGCTTTTTTTTTGCATGTTTTCACTCTGTTCCAACATAAGAGTGTCATGTTTTATTCGGTCTTGTCTGGTGTTAATCGTTTATAACCACTTTGTCCTGGGTTAGACATTGTATAGATTTATTTCTGTTGAAGCAAACATGCTTTAATTCTTTTTTTGTTTGAGTTTAATGAGATTTTTTTTCCTCTCTTTTTGTAGGTACAACAGAATAGCTCGGGAATGGACACAAAAGTATGCAATGTAGTTTTGGTGGTAAAGTCAAGGTGGGAGAACCGAAATCTCTCCATCTTGAGGTTAGGGGAGATTGGAAAGTTGAAAAGATTAAACAAAATGCTTATGATAAAAAGAAACCTGATCATGTTGGTTTCCATTGGAGTGCTTTCTTCTAAGCCATGCCTCCCATCACCAGAGCTCCTCTCCCTACTCATTACCCCTCTGGCAGCCATGGTGTACATATTCCAACCACCCCAAACTGTAGCCCTGAAATCCTCCACTTCTCCCACTTTACCTTTTTCGTTGCGGTAGCAACGTATCCGCTGCTTAGAATCTGTCCGTATCAATTTTGCTGTTTAAGATGTTTATGGCTCTAAAGGCATTCCTTGTTGTTTTTAAGAACTGCGAAGGGAGAACTAAAAGCCTTTTTTATTCTCCTGATTCGATTTTGAGTTGATCTGGATGGGCATATGAACTTTTTTTTTTTTTCTTTCTTTTCCCTGAGAGGGGAGGGGTATGCTGGCTTTCTCTTTGTGTAAAAAAAAAATTATATATATATATATAAAGATTTCTTTTGAAATCATAGCAGGTAATTAAAGGAACACGCCCCCCCCCTGTCCTTTTTTCTGGAGTATTTTAATGGACTATGAATATATATTGTTTTCATTTGCCTTTGCAAAAATGAAATTATTTTCCTTATTTCCCTTTCCTTAGCCGACCAACTTCACAGACATTCACCATTAAGAATGGTTTTGGACCACTTATTTAAAGCACTCTATATCTAGTCTTATTTGATTTTTTTTTTTTTTTTTTTTTTTTTTTTTTTCTCTTTTTCTTTTTCTTCCTCCTTGCTCTTGATCAATTAGATGCTAACATGGTTCAGCCAGACTCGATAGGGTCCCTGGGTGAGAGGACACAAACTTCTGTATATTTAATTTCCTGACAGGCTCATTGAGCTTTGTGTGTTGATTAAACTGTGTAATAAAATGATTACTAAAGTCTAAGACGTTTGGTGTTGTCATTATAGTAGAGATTTTTACTATTAATGTTCTTTTTATGGGTTCAAGCACTGTAAAGCTACAAAACACCCATCCAATCAGCTAAAACACATGCATCGATGAATTGTTTGAAAATAAACAATGTTTAATTCCCTGCAGGTCAACATTTATGTAATTAAGCAACCAACTGTTAAGTATCACATGATTTCTCTACGTGCTATAACTTTTGACCTGAACAACCTATCATTCTGAAACTCAGGCTGACTGACCTAGTAACCAAAGTTTGGATAAAAAAAAAACAATACCAGACAAAAAGTGTCTCTACCGGTTAGAAATTCTTGTCAACACAAAACTTATGGAGTTATTTAAGACATTTTTGTTTACTGATGTTTATTTTTTCATGTCATGGCAGTATTCTAATGACTGAATGCTTTTAATCCTGCAATTGCTGATCACAGATATACTGTCTTTTCCTCAAAACGTCATCATAGAAAATGCCGTGTTATCAGACAATAGTGGTTTTTGCTTTTCTCATTTCTCCCCTTATCATTTTTATAAATGGCTAAACGGTACATTCTCTAACCATAGTGACAAAAATGGTGTGTGTTTGTGTTCACTGGCACAGAGATGTTTTGAATATTGCATTGTTTATTTTCTAATGTAAATCTGTCTTTTTATATCATACTGCCATGTTATAGAACTCCACCTGTGTTGTTGTAGTTTGTGTGTTTTACATTTCTACATTTCTGGCACCAAGTGTTGGAGTGAAAGGTCATGTATTTGTTGTATAAGAGCAGGCACTGACAATAAAGTTCACTTTGACATTGAACTATACATAAGATGCATATTACGTAACACAACATATAAATAACCATCCTCAGGCACATACACAGCACATATGTTGAGGTGAAAGAACAATTAAATAAAATAGTGCCAAGGGAAAAGTATAGTTTGTGTGACTTGGTAGGTAACTTGATTGTTGGTGTGGATGATTATATGTTTAAAATAGCAGTGAAGTAAACAGTCTACTCTAGCCGATGCTAAAGAGGTTTTTTTTCTGACAGGCCTGCGTCTGGAATAAAGTGTCGTGGTCTCACTTATTGGAAAATGCGCCGTAATGGTCATAATATACCAAATATCTCAGTGAGTCAGACATATATTTCTAGAAAAAAGTAAATTAAAATGAAATACATTTGTAAAAATCCCGTACATGCCCAGATGGTGACCAACTACACCCGTCTGCAACATGAAAAGCTGAACAAGAACGGCTAAAACGTCATCCTCTTTACCTATTGGCCAGCTATTGAGGGGACGTCATCACGTAGCTTCCGGGTTGGCGATGTTTATTAGTCTTGCGTCTGTGTCTTCGCTCAGTCCAGGTAGAAGTCGACGTCTCGACTTGTTAACTGTGCACGGCAGCTTCATGACATCCCAAGTTCCAAGACTTTTCACATCGCCTAAACTTGGGATAATTCCAAGTTTTAAGGTTTCCAAAGGTATGGTTTATTTCAGTATACGTATTCTAGGACCAGTGTGTTGTCATATGTAACATTGCTGTCAATTTAATACAAATTCCATTATTATCGTTAAAAAACGGATTTATAAATTATATAATTATGTTGTGATGTTTAATTCCACATAATGTAAAACGAATCAATAGTAATGACATATTGCCTCATGACCGTGGTAAAAGGTCAAAGGTTTCTCAAATGCTTTTGAGAAAGTTTATTCAATCTTTTTAAATAATAATTCTTTGCAGCTTTCTAAAATGCGTATTTTTGGGAAGTAAATAAAAATAGAATGTCATTGTTTTTACAATGTTGACTAACAAACGTTTAACTGTATGGGTTCTTTTCACCTAACCATCAGTTTAGAAATCTTTAGTTAATGTACATGGAAAATATATTCTGAAAAAGAATTGGCAGCATATTATCAAAAAAATACAAAGTATAAGAAATACATACATGCAATAGAGTATACATATTTTTTTTCTTAATATATAACTCTGTATAAGAAAATGACCATAAGAAGATGTGTAAAAATATCTAAAAATGTATAATTTAATTAGAAATAATGAAAAGAAAATTAAAAAGAAGGTATTTTATTAAAGCAAATTTGAGTTGAGCTGCAAGTGTATTGTTGTACAATTGTATTAGTCAAAAATGTTCCTGATTTTCTGATACATATTTATAGAAAAACTGTACGCAGCAAGAAAACTTTTAGACAATGCTTTTATCCAAAATGGAAATTTTTTGTATTACTGTCAAGCATTGATATAATTATTTTGTAGTAAACAAACTTACTCTCTTCCAAACTCACTTTCTTCTTCTTTAACGGAACCCACAACCTCAGTGTTGCCACCACCATCTTGACTTATTGAGCTATAGGAAAGCTAGACTAGAAATTGAAAGGATTCTTGTTGTAGTCTGGATAGTATTTTAGTTAAGTGCTAGAGAAACACGAGCCTGCTAAAATGTGCATTTGCAGATCAGCTGATCATCATCGTTCCTGTTGCAGTGGCGACCGCAGTGGGCACCTACCTACTGACGCGCTACTTCAGCGATCAAACCCCCCCGAACAGCAGAATCAACCTGTCCATCAGCAAAGACAGTCCCAAAGTCAAACACGTCTTTGACATTGAGGACATTGGCACCAAAGCGGTGTACTGCCGCTGCTGGAGGTCCAAGAAAGTGAGCTCTTCACTTGCTGCATTCTGGGAAATTGTTGTCTAAGGATATTATTAGCAGTAAATGGATTTTGTTGAAGTTACTTCCGGTGAACTGAATTTGTTGTGTTTTTTTAGTCTGACATGTATTTTGTGTCCTTGTAGTTTCCCTATTGCGACGGTGCACACTCCAAACACAACGATGAAACCGGTGACAATATTGGACCTCTGGTCATCAAGAGGAAAGGTCCTTAATTCATCAGCTGACCAGCCATGAAATGTGAGTGAGTGAGTGATGCACGATTGACCCTTTTATGTTGAAAACCAGTACGTATCACAACAATTGTAATTTACTGTTTATTCTTTTGACATCAGCAGATTTTCTGTTTTTCAGAAGTTATTTTACTGTATTTTTACAGCAACAAACTACTCAATCATTTTGCTTTGATGAATGTTTGTGAGGACACACATTATGAAGCTACTATGCACAGTTCAGTGCATGTTTTTGTGTACGACTTGATTGTATTGTATCAAATTAATTCAAAATGGTTTTGGAAATCAAGAGCCATGCACATTTTGCTGAGGAAAAGCTGTTGATTTGAATAAATGTATTTTGAAATGCTTTGCTTGTGTTGTTGTTGGGTTTTGTTTGTTTTTTTACTTATTTTCACTAATGACTCCAATGATCCAAAGGTAAAAGGAAATGATCCCTATATTTTACATTGCTTTATATAGCAATTGTCAATGACATAATTTCACACACAGACAAAACAGAAGACTATATTTAGTATGTGAAAGGCTGTAAGAAAGACTAGTTTGGTGTTAATGTCTTGGGCCGATTTGTTAATTACATGTGACTACATACATACTTTGGATACTATTATATCGCTCGGTTCCCCGCGCAGCACTGGGACTCTCTGACCACTGTCTGCTTCACCTCATCCCAACTTACAGGCAGAAATCTAGAACCTGTAAACCTGTGGTCAGGATGGTGAAAAGGTGGACGGAGGAGTCTAAACTGGAGCTGCAGGGCTGCTTTGACTGCACTAACTGGGAGGTTTTTGAAACAGAAGCGAGTGACATACATGAGCTCACTGACACTGTGACATCGTATATTAGTTTTTGCGAGGACATGTGTGTACAATCAAAAACCGTACGCACATTCAATAATACCAAACCATGGTTCACACCGAAGTTAAAGAAGCTACGTCAGGCCAAGGAAGAAGCCTTCAGGAGTAAAGACCGGTTTCTGTACAGGCAGGCCAAAAACAGGCTGACAAAGGAGATCAAAGCAGCTAAAAAGAGCTATGGGAAGAAGCTGCAGGAGAACTTAACAGCGAACGATCCTGCGTCAGTCTGGAGAGGCCTGCATTACATCACAAACTACAGAAAACCATCTCCACATCCTGAGCCCAGCAAACGCCTGGCAGACGACCTAAATAGCTTCTACTGCCGGTTTGAAAAGAACAAGTTCACACCTTCCAGCCACACAATAGACTCACCCTCAACCCCCAACATTCACACCCTCCAATCATCAGACCCCCAACCTGCACTGAAGATCTGTGAAAATGATGTTGGCCAGCTCCTCCAAAGGCAGAACACCAAAAAGGCTCCAGGACCTGACCGTGTGTCCCCAACCTGCCTCAGAGTCTGTGCTGACCAGCTGGCACCGATATTCACGAAGATCTTCAATCACTCTCTGCAGCTGTCTACAGTGCCCAACTGCTTCAGACAGTCCACCATTGTGCCCCTCCCGAAGAAGTCTACCATCACCAGCCTGAACGACTACAGACCTGTCGCCTTGACGTCTGTGGTCATGAAGACATTCGAGAGGCTGGTGATGAGGCATCTGAAGGACATCACAGACCCCCTTCTGTACCCTCTGCAGTTCGCATACAGGAAAAACAGGTCAGCTGATGATGCAGTAAACCTGGGACTGCATCATATCCTGCAGCACCTGGATCTCCCTGGCACTTATGCCAGGATCCTGTTTGTGGACTTCAGCTCGGCCTTCAACACCATCACCCCTGAAATACTCCACCATAAACTCATTCAGCTCACCGTTCCTGATGCCACGTGCCAGTGGATTATGAGCTTCCTGACCGACAGGAAGCAGCAGGTGCGGCTGGGCAGCATCACATCTGGCACCCGCTCCATCAGCACCGGCGCACAACAGGGGTGTGTTATCTCCCCACTGCTCTTCTCCCTCTACACCAACGACTGCATCTCAGGCAACCCGTCTGTGAAGCTACTGAAGTATGCGGACGACATGACTGTCATTGGACTGATCCACGACGGTGATGAGGCCGCATACAGGCAGGAAGTGGAGCAGCTGGTCCAGTGGTGCAGTCAGAACCAGCTGGAGCTCAACACGCTCAAGACTGTGGAGATGACAGTGGACTTTCGGAAGAACCGCCCGCCCCCCCACCCCCTCACCATCAACAACAACGCAGTGTCTACTGTGGACACATTCAGGTTCCTGGGATCCACAATATCACGGGACCTGAAGTGGTCTGCCCACATAGACACTGTCCGCAAGAAGGCTCACCAGAGGCTTTACCTACTCAGACAGCTCAGGAAGTTCAACCTGCCCCAAGAGCTGCTGATCATCTTCTACACGGCCATCATCCAGTCTGTCCTCTGCACCTCCATCACCGTGTGGTTTGGCTCATCCACCAAACAGGACAGACACGGACTGCAGCGGGTGGTCCGGTCAGCAGAGAGGATCATTGGGACTGAACTTCCATCGATCGAGCACCTGTACCGGGCCAGACTCAGGAAAAGCGCCGCCAGCATCACCGCTGACCCCACACACCCCGCCCACAGACTGTTTAAACTCCTCCCATCTGGCAGGCGTCACAGAGCCATAAGCACCAGAACCACCAGACACAGAGTCAGCTTCTTCCCTCAGGCCGTGTTTGAGCTGAACTCTACAGGACACACAGCCTGAAACATGTGCAATAACGTTATTTATGTTTCCCTTATTTATGTTTATTACCGTATTTTCTGGACTATAAGCCGCTACTTTTTTCATTGGTTTTGAACCACGCGGCTTATACAAAGGTGCGGCTATTCTGCAGATTTTTTGATAATGAAGATAAATACGGTAGATACCGTTTATTTTCTCTTTTTTTCTGTCCCATTTTAATCAGCAAAGTTGCTGCCGTGTTAAAATGCAGGTTAGGAAACGATCTATTTAGTTACATAAGATGTACATTTACAATTCAAAATCGTTCATAGAGCGGATGCGGCTTATATACAGGTGCGGCTTATAGTCCAGAAAATACGGTATGTTATTTATGTTTCCCTTATTTCATGCCATTGTTTTTATTTTCCCTTTTCTTGTTTCTTTCTTTTTATTTTCATTTATATATTTATGTTTATCATTTTCGAAAGAGGGGTAAAGACGGAGTCAGTCAAACTCAATTCCCTGTTGTCATCGCAACTTGGCCAATAAAGTTTTCTGATTCTGATTTCTAAGTGTTGAGCATAGTATCCGTGTGTCTGATGTGGGTAGGTAACAAAAATTTAGATTTTTTTTTTTTTATTCAAGTTCAAGTTCTGAGCATTTGTAAAGCGCTTTTCACAGTTTTAACTGTCTCAAAGCGCATGTGTGAATGTTTTCTGCTATTTAAATACATGTATACTTCTTAACCTTATTATTATTTATTTTTTAATATATACTATTTTTCCTACTGTGCTTCACTGGTACAAATTCATTGTAATCTCACTTAAAATTTTTCGTATTGCATTTTTAAATGTTTTTTTTTTACCATGCTTTTTCTTTTTTTTATGCCTGACTACCGTCCCAATGATTTAGAGAGAATAGAATAGCCTTATGGGTAAGGAAAGCGTTGATCATTCTACTTTTTTAGCTGATTGCGTTCTGGTTCCTTTTTGTACATAACACGTGTCTCCTGTTTTATAACATTTTATTGTTCTTGCATGTTGTTTCTTGCAGAACAAGGGATGGAATTAGGTGACATGAAATAATTGAACACATCATTTAAACTCCCTAGAAGGCCACTAGGTGGAGCCACTGTATTAATTCTTTCACCAGTCTAGACTGTCGGAATTGGATTTGCTCTTTTGGTTCTCTAGTTTCAGATTTGGAAACTACAAAGTAGAATCGCAACAAATAGTTCAATGTATGATTCAAAAAAAAAAAAAAAAAAAGCACAGAGCATCATCTAGTGTAACTGCGTGCGTCTCCTAAATGTGTTGGGTATTCTATATAGCAAATTTAACACTTTTGAGTTTTATTTTTAAAAAGGCATCTCACTTTGCTGGCATTAAGCTGATCTGATAGCCTGTTGCTAGGGTTCTGTAGGTGGTTGCTAGGTGGTGACGGCACTATAAATCCTAGGTATAAGGCCTGAGGCCATGTAGACACATCCTACATCCAGAATCCTCACAGTTTAGTAACCAGTTACCATCAGTTAGGATCACAGTTGTGAGTCAGACGTGGGGTGGGATCATTTTTCCCTGCTTCAGCTGCTTTTCCACAGCTAATCTGTAGAGTTTAATTTGTCGTCTTTCAGGTGTAACTTGAAGAGTAAAACTGCATTCCCCCTGCTACACTTTGAGATATTTTGGAACGTTAGTGAAGGATAAACGCATAGATGTTGGTCAAGCATCTTATTTTTTAATGATTCTAGCGTTGACTTCTTTTGCACCCTACAGTTTGTGCAGCAAAGAATCTGCCGGTGGTGTCGAAAATAACAAATGACCTCATCTGATAGTCATTCAGTTAGTTGTCTGATGATAGTGATGTCTGAAATGCCCTAATCAGTGTGTGGATGACAACACGATGAACCTTAACAGAGAATTTTTTCGAAAGGAAGCCCTGACTGTTTTGTTGCTCAAGCCTCAGGTAGAGAACCAAAGTGGACCAAAGAAACAGAAAGAGGGTCTCGGGTGGGTGGGGGTCTACTGCATTTCTGTGTTTGAGAAGCAGGCCGACAGCATTCCTCAGTGTCTGAGAAAACCGGACATTTGTTCCTCTTTCTCTCTCTCTCTCTCTCTCTCTCTCTCTCTCTCTCTCTCTCTCTCTCTCTCTCTCTCTCTCTCTTTCTCTTTCTCTCCCTCCCTCTCTTTCAAGCCCCCCTTCCTTCTCTGTCTGTGCCTTCGTCTTTCAAGTGGGTTTTATCCCCTCCTGTGGAGCGGGTCATGTGTCTGGCTGCCGGAGAGAACCATGTGACGTTAATCCAACGTCCTCATCCACCCCCCACCCCCATTCACGAGCACACAACCTTGATGAAATGGGGGGGTTATAAGGTCTCAAAGTCATCTGGGAATTATCTAGCCATAAGGAAAGCAAGTGTTTGTTTATTTGTTTATTCACTCTTTTCATTGAAATTCCAGGATTTGACAGACTTGCCGGGGCGACTAAGGTTATAGCAGATACACAGTCCCTGCGTGAGCTGGGTTCTGTCACACGGAATGAGGCCGGATGCTACAGGAATGTCCTCCAGGGTCAGGGCAGAGTGTGATGCAACTCAGGTTCCAAAGGTCTGATCAATGCGTATTTCAAACAAACCCGGAATAGGTCTTGTGAAGACATGTGACATGCTTAGTCAGTTACCACGCACACACACTCGCGCGTCCACACACAAATTACGCTATTTTTTTAAATTATGTTATAGATTAAAGATGAAACATATTTTGTTCCATGCATATAAATGTATATTTCAGCAGCCTGAATGTTACTTAAAAGGGAGAAACTTGGTAAAACTGACGGGGATACAGACAAGAATTTCAATTACCACAAACGTAATTTCATATTAAAAAGGGGGAAAGCAGACTTCTCAATCAAAATAAATGAGCAATATGTGTAAATGTGTCATACATGTATAATTTATTTAGGCCAGAGTTATTTTTTAAATGAAATAATAGGTTGTAGAGTTGAACTGCAGTTTGTTGTTTTGTGCAAGCATGTGAATGAAGGATGACGCCCGCTGTAGAGTTAGTGTCGCGTTACTCAAACCTAAACTTTTCCGTTAATAAAACAGTGAGAGACAGAAACACGCAACTCTTCTGAATCCCGCAGCCAGCAGCGCCGCACTGATCGATCCACATTGATCGTCCCTGACGAGCTGTTCCACTTTCCAGCCAATGCACGCGCGCTCGTCTGCGATTGGGAAGGAGCCCGAAACGGAGGAAAATTTCTGCCGCCCTGGCGGTGTCACTTCCCCACACTTCAGCTGGCCGCCTGCCAGACACACAGGACGCCCGCAAGAAGCGGAATGGACTGTGCGGACAGGGGGAGCTTCAAGTGGACGGACTGGCGAGCGAATGGACGCCCGGAATAAAATGGCATTTCCGTGACAAAGGAAGTCACTGGCCAAGAAGCGTCGTTACGGTCGCACCAATAAGAAGCACTTTGATTCAAAAGCTCCCTGAATTATTTAAATATGTAAAACCTAAACATTATTGTATATACAAAATATCAATAAATGATATTTTTGGATAATTTAGTATATTATCGGATACAATTAATCTAACGTTCTGCATGCGTCATGGGACAAATGTATGTACAGATCTATTATAAAATGTGTTTGTGTACGTATCGGTATAATAATACAATTATTCAAACGCGTAAGTTTGTGAATGTATCACAACAACATACAATTCCTGTGCAGATCTATTTCCCCCAACGCCTGCAAAAGTTCTGATTTAACCAATCAATATAGAGAACAGCCAATAGCCATTAAGAACAGTCAGAAAACAGGTCCTGCCCTCTTAAAACCAAACTTCATTCATTATTCTAATGTTATAGGGCACAGACACAGAGACGGCTGCGCCACACTCCTTCTCCCTTTATCTGTCCACACCTCCGTCAGCGTTAGTCAGTGTCCCTCCCTTCTGAAAGTCCACTTCGGTTTTTGCGCGAAGCTCCAAAAATCTATGAAATGTGTTTGCATGTTCTTCTCCGGGCGCGAGGATGTGGAGGTGGGATAGAGAGACGCGAGAGGCTGGAGGAGCGCACGCGCTCGCGCTCGCGCTCGGACAAAGTGTGTTTTACGCGTATCTGCCGGTGTTTGGGCTTCACTCAAGAATACGACAAGAATATTCCAGTTCGTGTGAGTATCTCCGTCTATTCGCCTCATTAGTCCCTATTCGGTTCTTTCATTTTCTGTCGTTTAAAAAAAATGAACCACCGCAGCGCGTGAGAGCACCGGACCGCTCGGACAGTCGGAACGATCCCCTCGACTCACGAGCGTTGCGAATCAAATGACGCCCGGGATCGTAAATATGCAGATAGGTTTTGTATTTCAAACGACGCGGGTAGAGAGTTTGTTTGCAACTGCTCAAAGTTGCAATGACATACAGGCTAGACGAATAAGTTAGCGCTGAAAAACAAGGGAATGTATTTAACGAACGCGACGTGTTGGCGCATTCCGCGCGCTGTCACCGTAGACACATCAGGCGAGATGAGACAAAAGGGATTTTGTTTTACTTTCTAAATCATCTCCATTACAGCTCTTCGAGTGCTATTTCGCCCAATGTAGATGCGTTCGTGCAACTTTGGCACGCGTAATCAAATTAGACGCTCTGATACGTGAATTTGTTTGTTGTTTGTCTGTTGTGTTGTCACCGTGAACACATCATTGTGACATTTTCTGCTTTTATTCGCTGTCCGGAACAATCCTCCCGTGTGTGAGGATGTTTAAAAAGGGATATTCTGGATTAATACCGGGTTCCTCGTGGAGAGGTGTTGCTGTGCTGGGAAACGGAATATTGAGATGATTTGTACTCCCCAATGAGTTGTATGCAAACTTTCTGTGTGAGGTGAATATTTGCATGGTGAATATTTAAATCATTACTACGTGGAGACCCGCAGGTAATCAGGTGGTGTTCGTGGGATTGATCTTATTGGGGGGGTCTTTTGACCAAATACAGATGTTGATAAGCTGGTCAGCTTGTTTAGGCACAGTTGTGTCATTTGTGCTGGTTTGGCCATTGTTCCCCGGTGATGTCCAGATCTCTCTACGTTGCGCTATTGTCCCTCTGGCTCACTGCAACACTGGACACAGCAATTTACAAGTGCACTTGAGCCTCATATGTTTGACACACATCGCACATGATTGAAATTCTGAATGGCATTGGCATTCAATGGCTGTTATGACGGCTAGGAACTTATTTATCTGTTAAACTGATGAATTATTTACTCATTTGGATTCAGCTTTTGTCCTGGTTTTCCTGCAGATGAGGCGTATCAATCTCCAGTAAGTTTTTACTCCCATCGTGGCTCTTTGATGTGGATGTGATTTTTATCATTCTT
The DNA here is from genome assembly GCA_028031935.1 of Paedocypris micromegethes. Taxonomy (NCBI): domain Eukaryota; kingdom Metazoa; phylum Chordata; class Actinopteri; order Cypriniformes; genus Paedocypris; species Paedocypris micromegethes. The sequence continues at coordinate 6,952,923 of CM051503.1, read as the reverse complement.
GATATAGACTGCGCTGCATGTGATAGCATCTAAATTGAATGTTTGAAGTCAAATATATTATTTAATTGCGATGGGGAAAAAAGCCTAATACAGTCGTTTACGGGACATAATGTGAATGTGAAGCAGTTGTGTAGTATCTCTGAATAACAAGTGCAGAGGTTATTTAATTTATTACTTAATAATGTTTAACTCGATGGGTATTGGCTTACGTTTACTACTTCTGGGCCAGAGTCATCACACTTATACATCTTGCGAATTATTCTGATACTTTTTTGTTTTATTATTCTGTACATAATTTGTCACACTTTTTTATTACGTATATTTCTACATGAGCTCTTTGTGTATAGACTCCTAGCTGATTAGCTTGGCACACGCGTGGTCATGGCTAATTTGACCAGTCATATAACAAGGCTTTCAGCCGAATTCAGAATAGAACAGTTGTAATCAATTATCATGTAAAAGTCTTTATTTGGCTGATTGGAACACAGTCTGCATTGTTTTTTATGGTCAGTTTCATAATGTACATCCTCATTTTCCAATTGAAGCTGATATTTATGCATTTCATTTACCCCATTCTTGAAATGAAAGAGGCTTTTATTTTGACTAATTATTCGAATAGCTTTACCATGGTGCGCTGCCTAATTGAAATGTTAAGTCCTTGATGAGCGCACAGGTACATGCGTCAATGCGGATGCGTTTGCACCTAGACATCATGATTTCACTGTCGGCTCACCCCGGGGGCTTTGTGCCTGAGCTCACGATTCCGGTTTCGTGATAGAACAGACCGCCTGCGGACCCTGAGACATGTCTCTCATTGAAGGAGAACCGCTGTCACAAGGAACGGGATTAACGCAAAGGTTATGGAGCATAACAATTTAGGAGAAACCAAGCTATTAAAGAGCATTTTTCCCTCTCTGGGTTTTTTTATTCACATTTTAACCCATTATGAAGATTTCAACACTCTTAATTTATACGGATGGAATAGACCAAACTCTGAAACGCTCTGAATGCTCTGACCATGCGTAAATCACTTTTCCACTGGCTTTAACCTTTCTGTCTCCTGTTTCCTTTTCCTGTGTAGGATTCCCAGGCCTTTGCAGCAAACGGATCTGTAAGATGTTCTTGAGACGAGACTAGTGTGGAGCGCAGCTTCAGTGGGCCGATTCTCCAACTGTGCAAACGTCAATCTTGCTTTGACTTGAGTCAGTAGAGGAACGGTACAGGAAGTCCATACCCTGTTTACCCCATCCTCTCTTATCTCCCTCCCCCTCACGCTGTGGCCTATGTCTGCCAGCGGAGGGTCCATGGAGGGAAGCCGAGTCATAGAGGACGAGGAGGCGCAGGACAGCTGCTGCGGGGATGAGGACTCGTCCCCCGTGGTCGAACGCAGAAACCGCAGCGGCATCATCAGCGCCCCACTCAGTAAAAGTCTGAAACGCTCACGGGCGCTCTCGCAGTACATCGCGACCTGCTCGGCGGCCGCTGTCGCAAGTGTTGCTAATGCTAACAGACTCGCTCAGAGCTCCATGGTGGCGACAGGCGTCAAAGCCCACGCTGCAGCCAGCCAGCACAGAAACCAGGGTGGATACGCCAAACTGGACCGGGGTGCGTTAGTGTCAGGCCTTCTGGACTCTCCTAGCGGTCTGCATCTCGCCCAGGCTGCTGAGCTCCTGCGGAGGGCCGGCATGCTGCTTCCTGTCACTGACCCCTCTAGCGTCAGTGTAGTGGGAGACATGGAAACCGTATCGGCCTCTGATTCACTGGCCAGTGTTATGGACTTTCCTCTGCTCGGCAATGGAGGACTGGCTGGCAGCTTTCCGTATCACCCGGGTCTCTTCATAATGACGCCGGCAGGCGTCTTCCTCTCGGATGGAGCGCTTTCACAAGTGACAAGTGGGACCGACCATCAGCAGACGCAAAGTGAGATCTCGTCGGCCATCAGTGCCAATGGGAAGAAGAAGCGGAAGCGCTGCGGCCTGTGCCCTCCTTGCCGACGCAGGATTAACTGCGAACAGTGCAGCAGTTGCCGAAACCGGAAAACCGGCCATCAGATCTGCAAATTCCGCAAGTGCGAAGAGCTGAAGAAGAAACCTGCTGGCGGGCTGGAGGTAAGATGGTGAGCAACTCATAATTACTACCATGCACGACTGATTCACTCAGACGCAAGCTGAACTCAAACTGGCATCACTTGCATGAGCACCACAGCTAAACGCTCTAAAACATGCGCCGTGTGTTTGACGCCTGAAATATGGAGCTGAAGTGGCTCGTACCAGTGATGCAAGTTTGAATCCTCTTTGCGTCATTTCCTGAGTCTGTTTCCATGAAGGTGTCACAACGCAAAAAATGAAACTTTAATGCTGAAGCACAACTAATCTCATTATAATTATCATAATTAAGCAAAACAAATAAATAGTTAATATATTGGTACATACAGTAAATGGGACATAGACATTAGCTCACATAAAAGCACAGATATATACACACTATAATTCAGTGTGTAAATGTATAATTAAATGCAATAATGCAGTGGAAAGATAGAGCCAATAAATACAGCAATGACTACAAATATTGAAATGAATACAGTATGTTAAACCAAATACAGCAGATACCAGTGATATAATCAATCTCAATCAATTTGAATCAATAAAGTAAAAATACAGCGTGTGAAAATATAAATAGCAGTTAAAAGAGTACAAATAGTGTATAAACCTGTATGTGTGTGTGTGTGTGTGTGTGTGTGTGTGTGTGTGTGTGTGTGTGTGTGTGTGTATGTGTGTGTGAACAGATTATACAGAATGAATTTTTATTATACAGAAAAAATTTAAATTACTGTACTACGGGTGATTCATTCATTTATCACATTCATATATACAGTGTGTATATATATATATATATATATATATATATATATATATATATATATATATATATTGAGTACATATAAGAATTATATAAATTAATGCATCATATCTAAGTTCAGTAATTTAAGTTTAAACTGTATAATAAAATCTACTATTTGTCCCACAGTGAGGAAATGTCTGGGCAAGCTGAACGCAGTTTCTATCACACCAGTTAAATCGATGTTTCTTTACAGTGCATAGGTAGGTGTTTGTTGGCATGCGCTAGTTAGCATCCAGCTTTGCGACATTATTGTCAGATTATGATGAATATTAAAAAGCTTGACTAGGTCTATACAGGACACAACTCAAGTGTTTCATTGGGAATTAGGATCAATAGATTTTCACTCTGCTACTCATCCACTTCCACAGAGGTGCAAAGAAAACGCCTTTTGATTGATCAAAACTCAATAGAGATTCAGATATAAACTCAATATATATTTTCAATCTTTCTTCATTTATTCATTTACGCTGTGATAAGTTTGTAGTTTGAAATTTGTTTGCATGACGTTTATCTGATGTCAGCTTTTGCATTGCAAAATATACTTAATGTGTTAAATATACTTAAAGATTCAAGACAAATCAAGCTGATCAATTCAGATTTTGACTAAAATCACATATTTGTGCATATGTAATACTTTCACAATTTGCTTTTGTTTTATTTTTGTTACTTTTGTGTGTCATTGTGTGTGTGTGTGTGTGTGTGTGTGTTTAGGAAAACATATAGAGATTCTAATTGGACTGACCATATTTGACTTTTCCGGTTTCCCTGTTGACTATTGGTTTCTCACACTTTGTTGCTTCAGTCATGGTTTGTCAAGCATTACTGGCACACACCTTGCTGCATATACTATATATATATAAAACATATATATGCTTGTATTATTATCCATAATTAATGAGAACCTATATACAAAAGCAATGTGTCATAGTGTGTGTTCACAGTAAACTCACAAGAGATGGTCATGATGACTTTATAATGAGCAAAGTCTTTTAAATTAAAGTTTGGGATATAGAAAACTAACCAAAGATTTAATGCCATAATGGATGAAAGCGATCCGAATAATGACGTTTATGAAGACGTCTTGAAATATCATTGGAAAGGGAACTGAACAGTTACAGTCTTGGACCATTTCAGACACAAGATCATTTTTATGTACGACTTTTAGTTTATTGTGGATCTTCGATGTGAAGTGCAACTGGTTTATGTTCACATATTATCATGGTTTATTGCATAAATCAATTTATCAGAGCCATTTTCCTCTTCTGAGTCTCTTCAACTTCACCTCTTTTTTGGGGGACTTTGACTTCTGCCTAAGTGTCTTGGCTGTTTTGAAGTTGATCCTCCTTCAAAACCAATGCTCTTTAGTATTTACAAATTTCATTTATTCTGCGGAATCAAACTTCTGCAAATTCCTGGGGTCCACTGTAAATGGATTCTCCCGACAACTCGGGGCCATCTAAAGCGATATGCTCATATACTGTGGCTGAGTTTGACTTTATGCATGTTTGCGTACATGCGTGTTCATGTGTGCCGGCCTCGTACGCTCCATCTGGCCTTTGCGTCTGTCATCTGGAGCGCCAGGTGTCAATGTGTCCCAGAACTCGTCCTCCAGAGACGCCCGACTACATGTGTAGCTCAGAGAGAGGAAAACGGCTCTTTCTGGTGAAAGTCTTTTGCTGGGTTTCCACTGCTTTTTCGAGCAAGTTGAAGATAGAGATATTGGCAGTTATGTGTGCACCTAAATGTGCTTCAGTATCCGAATGAATGTGAACGTTTTTAGCCACACGCTGTGCTTTGTTAAAAAAAAACACTATTTGTGACTGGCCGTTCACAAGAGCATCTATATTAGCAGTTAGCTAGCATACAGATGGAAGCAACAGATAAGGGTCAAATATCTGTACTTTCAATTCAGTTAGTTCTGTTGAATTACTTTTTCTATTTTTAAAACAATTCCAACCTTTTAAGGAACTTTAATGTAGAATAGTTGATTTACATGAGCTTGTTTGTGATGATTCTGTTATCAGCTTGCTAGGTTTAGCATTGTGGCTAGCTATAGCTCTTGATAAATGCGTGTTACCATCTTGCCATTGTTTTAAGGTTTTCTGGAATCTTTGTTTACACAACTTTTGTTTTTCAATCTATTACATTTGTAAGATCCTTTGAGGAAACACTATTCATTGATTAAAAATATGTGTCACTTTTGCCGTCAAGTAAACAATCACTGTGTGATGGTCCCTGATACAACGTCCTAAAACCGAGCGTCTTCTCACCGGACACACTACATTACCCACAGTTCCACACGCTCAGACAAAATGGCAGAATGCCACAACACCAGTCCAGGTACAGATTTTGGATGCAGCCGATGGAAAAAAATTGTTTGCCACTCTATAACTATGATATTATGGAAAACATTTTATTAAATCAATTGCATATTGCATATGCAAGAGCATATTTAAATTATATTTAGTGGTTTTGTTATAGAAATAGCCATATATTCACAATTTTTAATGCATTATTAAGCATTTGTGATTTCTTTCTTTCAAAATTTTTTATTTCTTTCAAATATTATTTTCTGCTTAAAAAGGTTGTGCATTATTTCTACAATTTCCCTGTTTGATTCAACAAAACTAAGAATCAGAACTATGTCTTAATAATTTTTATTTATTTTAAAATGACAGATGTTCCTTTTTTTGAAAGTAACAATTTTTTCAGGTTCAGAAAACAGTTGATGTGAATACAGTATGTGTGAATGTCGACTGCCTTAAAAGCAGCGTGATGTCACCAAACAAACAAGGAAGAGATACAGTCAAATAAAGCCGGTGTTCATATGCATACAGTCTCTGTTTGTTGACTGAAATTAGGTAATTTCTCACTAGTTCTCAGAGTAAATTATCACATCTTCTTATTTCACTAGCAGTCATTTACTGAATGAGACAGAAGAAACCGCTTTCTGAAATTGACCTCACACCATACACATTGTGACTGTGCAGAAACAGTTCAGAGACTCCACATATTAATATTCTGAGAGATATTCTATTGAATGGAATTATTCACATGTTCAGGATGGTCTACCAATCGTGCTAGGTCTTATTTTCAGGGATAGGTAGTCAGACAGACCGACAGACACATGAGTGCTGCGTGGTGACACGTCTGAGTCTGTGCATGTGGTGGTCAGTGTCACGGAAAGTCCCCGAAAGCTGGAAGTAGGAGGAAAGGAATGGGTGGAGATCCAGACACGGGCCTTCAGGCCACACTCCCTTCCTCCCGCTGAAGAGTCTCAGTGTCAAAGCAGCCGGATCAAGTATTTTAGGAACAACGTGTATCAGTGTCTGTGCAAGATCAGGACAAGCAGACAGGATTCATCCAAGTTCACCTGATTGCATGTCTTTCTTTGTGCTGCTTTCATGTACGACTGATTTGATTAATATTGCTTCAAACCAATAACAGCTGATTTATTTCATAAAGTTTATTGATATTAGAAACATGAAAACCACACTAGACTATTATTACTTAGCAGATTTTAGAGTACAGCAGCTTTAAACAAATTATTTCCAGTTATTAGTAAATATTTGTAGATTCATAAGAATTATATGATTTATTAATGTAAATGGCAGTGAATAAAATAACGGAAATATGTTTTTCCTTCATGTCATTAGGTTTATTATATTACATAACAAAAAATTAAAACTATAAATAAAATGTTCTATTTAACATTATTAATATGTTTGTATATATATTATATGTATTTTACAGTATTATATATTTATGACTGACTGACAATGTACAATTAATATTTCATAATTCACAAGTATATTGTTATCACTTATCACAGGTTTTCCCCCCTATAATCCTAGACTCAACTTGCTACAAAATAATTTATAACAATATTAATATATTTACGAGGGAAACTGAACCCATGCCACTGCAGACATATTGTAATGTGCATTTTTTGTGTGTTTATGTTTTATATAGTGATAGAAAAGGTTAAGAAAAGGGTTAAGGAAAAATAACTTCCAAGATTAATCTGGTGAGTGTTTGTATGTGTGAGTCTGTCCATACACTAAAGCTCCGTATGATTGGCCATGTGCGTGGGCCAACAGCCCATCTGTGTTGGCTTGTCTGTGGGGTCGATGAGGGAAAGGGGGGTCTGGATGTGTGTGTGTGTGTGTGTGTGTGCGCGCCACCGCTCTGTCAGAGAGTAATGAGAGAGCGGGAGAGAGTGTTTGGGATACAGAAAGAGACTAGGTCATGTAAGGTGAAATCATTGCTTGTGCATGTTCCTTCTTGATGAAGGGAACACTCCCCTCTCTCTTTTCCTCCCTCGTTCCTTCATTTTTGGGGGTTTTTTTTTCCTCATTGCAAAGCCTGGACGTCTTCCCAGGAAATGCAGCCGTTGTCTCCACTCTCCCAAAGTCCCACAGCCATAGACTACTGCTGCCCAGTCCCAAAGCAGGCTGGGAAGAAATCTGCCATTCGCACCACTGCGGTATTTACGACGAGTTTGGCTCTGCGAAAAGAAAGCGATTGCGGCAATCGAGAAATGATGGTCTGGAAGAGATGTTTTCCTATGTATTGACTGTTCAATTGCTGATGCTCTTATCAAACGATCAATGACTCCAGCTATTTTCTATCTTCTTCTTCTCTCCTCTTTCCAAGAAGGTGATGCTGCCAACTGGAGCTCCTTTCCGATGGTTCCCATAGGGCAGATGAACCTTCCCCACCCCCAACTTCCATCCCATAATGAAGGACTAAGGATGGACGGCGATGCCACACCCACACGGAACAGTGTCGGACATTGTAAACACTGGCTAAAAACAAACAGCGCAAATGGAGAGCTAAACATAAGCACTGTTTGAGAACGAACAGGCCCTGAACCAAAAATAACACGTGAATGGCAAAGTGTCATTCCGCCTTTTTTATTTTTCTTTTTTTTTCCTTTTTCTCTATTCCATTTTGGAACCGACTTAGGTTCTTTCTTGGAATCTCGCCCTTTATTGGATGCTCTGGAACTGTTTGCCACCAAATGGAAAATGGACAATCATTTTTATTTGTGTGTTTAGTGCTTTTGTTTGTCCATGTGTGGAGAAATGGCGTAATATCGTTTAGAGAATGTAATCCCGAGGCTCTGTTAAAGCTTGTGATAATTAAGGAGCACTATTGTAATTTAGCACAGTGGATTTTACTGACTGCCTCAGTGTTACATTGCCTTTTTCGTTGAGGGTTTTTTGATTTGTTGCAAATCTTTGATACGAACAATTTATGTAGCATCTCCTACTCGAACATGCTTGAAAGGTCCTTTTCGGTTTGTCGTTTCAGTTGTTTGTTTTTAAAATCTGTTTACTCTTTTATTTCTGCACTGAGGCCTGCTGGGATAGAAGAGATGGCGAAGGCGATGGAGCCGCTGCATTTAGGCGAAACGATGGCATATTGTGCACCAGCTTTCTTTTTGTGTAGCCTTATGGGACTGACCAGATGGGAGCTGATGGGAACCAAACCCCAATGTTCAGGAAATTATTGATGTGTTATAATATTTTATTGATTAGAGTGGTTTATTGCTAAGAAAAAAAAAGCTTGATGGACCACAAGTCCCTTTCACATGATTCGTTTTCTTAAGTCCTTCTATTTGCACAATATTGCACCAATTCATTTTTCCATCATTCAAAATAAGTGTTCAAGAAGCTCCTTTTATTTACATTTTTATAGTATTTATCCTAAATTTGTATTTGTAGCTGAGGCCTACTGGACAAATTAAGTTTTTTTTATTATTTCTGAAACAATTTGCCACATTTTTTTCATTAAAAGCAATGATAACAAAAATATTTCAGTGTTTCTATTGTTTAGTTACACATTTTGTTTTTGTTTCGATTTTCACATTTCAAAGTTCACTTTTAGCTGATGGTTTCATCCAAAGTGGTTTTCACGACTGTCGGGTTTTGCATTCAAGTTCATGCGTTCTGGGACTCAAACCCACAACCTTTCGACAACATTTTTTGCTACTCAGCAATAAAAAAAGCATCTTTTTCAAATACAGTATGTTAATTTTTTTTAAAAAATGCAAGTCATCCAAGCTCTAATGCGAGTCATGTGACATGGACTTCAGGCCGTCCACCATGTTGGATACGTAATGTTTTTCTTAACTGTAACTTTGTCACTTGCTGTTCTAACTTTTCTTTTCTATGCCAAAATGCAGCCCAAGTTTTAACAATATTGACTGATAGAACTGATCTTCATAACAAAATCTGACGGATGGCCTTTCTTGTGACGTATGGGGGCCTACAATGGTCTGCGTAATAGAATGCATGTATTTGTGTCCAAAGCCAACTGTTGGAGGTCTTGGCGGTCCTCAATTTAATAAATCGAGATACGAACCAAACAAATCTATAATTGACATTGAAACATTGTGTCTTTTGCATGGCAACAACAGCAAAGTACTGAGTTTAAAACCATCTGTATGGTTTCTCTAAGCCATTTACATGGGTTTCCTATATTATTTTGTAGAATGTCGTGTTTAAATGTAATATTTTGCATTTTAGCATTGACTTACTTCCACTAAGAAGGTCACGGATGGAAGAAGTCATGTGAGGTAAGATCAATGAGCACTCATAATTTTCCTCTGACTGAACCGTGTGAGTGTGTGTTTGTGCTGTGGGTGGCTGGGTTAAACCAGTGAACTGAGTGTGATATTTTCGTCCGTGGTGTAGGAGTGAATGAGAGTGTGAAAGCTTTTTTTTTTTAATCTCTGCAGGCCACGTCTGTCTGTCTCACTCCTCGTGGCCATCAATCCGACAAGAGCGAGCGAGCCAGAGGGACACATGGGGGAGAGAGACGCAGTGTGTGGGGGTTGAGTCGAGATGAGGCCGAGCGAGCGTGTTTTGTTCTCCTCCAGGTGCACAGCCATCAGAACCGATTTGAGCACCGTCCTGCCCCACATGCGACGCCGGACGAATCTGTATATCCGAGCAAATCGGAAGCGTGCAGATTTGAGAGCGTGCAGTCCTGCCTCGCGTTTGAAATGATGGCCAGCGATCACAGAACGGCTGACACACGGAGGGACGCCGCAAAGGCTCCTTCGGTCTTATCAACATCGTCCAGGCCCTTCTGTGCTCACGACTGCAGCTCTGTCCAAAGCGCGTGCTCGCTCTCTCTCTCTCACACACACACACACACGCGCGCGCGCACGCGGCTAGGGCGCCCGCACTGGCCTCTCGCTCAAGCGACGGGGCGCGCGTGAAGCGAGAGAGCGCGCGGTAACCAGGGCGATGGTTGATAAGATATTCGCTCCCCCACGGTTCATTCGTTCCAGGGGAACAGGAGCACGGCGCTACTATGGTAACGGCAGAACGAAATGTTGCGCTATAATTGGTGCAGTGCTGCGAGCAGCATAGCGGCACTTCCAGGTGTGCGTGTCAGCGCGCGGAGCCGCGATATTACTCTCCCGCTGGGAGACGGAGGAAAAGCACAACGTGTCCGGTTCTCATCCCCCCATTCAGATTTTTTTTCTGTCCTGTGTGTTTAAAAATAAAATCTAATGGGGGTTTTGGGTGATTTGTAATCGTAACCGTAACGCCTAAAATCTGTTAGCAACAGATTTTCCAGTTTGTAAACACGTGTTTTACGTGTTTGTTGTTCTTAAAAAGGTTGCATGGAACTTTTTTTTTACCTAAACGAAACGTCATCTGTCTTTACCGTGACGTGGCATCATTTTAGACCCATCACAAATCAGCAAACAAAAAATGTTTTATCGCAATCAATTTGAGCTCCTTGTTAGTACTAGCGACAATGAAACCATTTAAAAACTATAGTTGCAAAAACACGTAGCCTTCTTGGGAAATGTATAGGTTGCCCTTTTTAGTGTCTGTATTATTCTATTTAAATTCCAGTTGCACGTTTCAGTAAATGCATTACACCGGAACCACCTGAACGTTAAAATATAAAAATATAATCTGGTAGAACACTTGTTTTGTCTAGTTCACATAAGTAATGTTGAAACCCTTAATGTTACGTATACCGTTTCGAAATCAGTTAAAATGAGGCGTTTGAAAGAAACCAGCAGAGACAGTGTATAGCTTTACACGTGACTTTGTAAAACATTATTACGTACTCATCAAACATTTCTTAGCAGTTCTATTTTACTATTGTTCGTCCTGTGCTATTTAAGGAGAAAATGAAGTTAGCCAGGATTTGCTGGGTGACGTTGTGCATCACTTGCAGGTCAATCTATCAGAACGGAGGCTCAAGGGAGAGCGCTATCGCCACCGACGGAAAGAGAGATTTCTTTTTCCTCTCCTAGAGATTGCTGGTCGCCCCCTCTCCCCCTCTGTCCAGGCAGTGTCTGGCTTTAATTGCGTACGGTGGCAAGAAAACGCTGCTGGCCACGGTCAGGTCTCAGAGAGAGGAAGCCATCTAATTTGCCCCCCTTATCCCCTTTCACGGCACAAACACGCAGCTGACGCAGAGCCGAACGCCATTCTTTTCGTCCCTGTGACCTATTCCCTATATTTTCATGCCTCTGTCAAATGCTCGTAATACACACGGCAACATACGGTATTCCGTTTAGTTCCACATATAAAAATTAAAGAAACCCATCCAGTACGTCTGTGAAAACTGTACCCATGATTATTTTCTCCTTTTGTTAATGGCGAGGAAACATCCAGAGAACACTTTTTAGTACTTAAAAAAGCTTTACTCCCAAAATTAATACACATAATAATCTGTGCCTATTCAAAGGATTCAATAATTTTCTGGATTTAGTTCTGGCATTTTACCAAATTATGTTTGGGCCTGTGCAGGCCTCTCATTGGTTGATTGAATAATGTATTCAAAACTCAACTTACAACATACACATCTCCTTGTTCCTCTCTAAATCCAACATAATAAATGCAAAAATAAAATTTGCTGATTGGGAGATCTTTTGTTCACAAAGATGTGATGTTTCCTCCCCTTGCGAATTGCAGAAGTCAATCTCCTTCTTAAATGGACACTGCCGCTATCTGACAATCTCTCTGAAACCAATCAATGCACAGCATTTACTGACCGGAATTATGGCCCATTCAACAATTATACTGCAGAAGAACACACACACACACGCGCGCACATTAATCTTGCTTGTTTGCAGATTACAAAAGTAAAACTAAAGTGTGAGTTATTTCATACAAGCATTAGTTTCCACTCAAGCCGTTGTCAGCAAAGCCAGTGAATACAGATTCGCCGGTGTCAAAATATGGCGCAAGTTCTGGCTCTGATGTTATGTTGTAGGGCACAGGGAGGTGAGAGGGGCGGTCAGGCACTTCCCAGATCTGGGGGATGGGAGGATGTGTGTGTGTGTGTGTGTGTGTGTGTGTGTGTGTACGCACAGTTTTCACCTCACTGCTCGAGTCACCAACAGAGCCTATTAAAGCCAGCGGCCTTCTCCAACAAAAATGACTGCCAATTACAGCCGCCTGTCCTCTCTCCTCTCTTCCTCTATCTGTCTCTCCCTCTATCTAATCTATCTATCTATCTATCTATCTATCTATCTATATCTATCTATCTATCTATCTATATCTATCTATCTATCTATCTATCCATCTATCTATCGATCCTCTCCATCCATCCATCCCTCCCTCCATCGATCCATCGATTATCGATCTTCGATCCATCGATCCATCCATCCATCTATCATCCATCTATCTATCTATCTATCTATCTATCTATCTATCTATCTATCTAATCTATCTATATATATCTATATATATAGATATATATATATATATATATAAGTCTGTCTTTCCTGTCAGTCTGTCTCTCTGTCTGTTTGTCCGTCAGTCTGTTAGTTAATCAATGTCTCCCCCTATCGTTCTCCTCTCTCTCTCTCTCTCTCTCTCTCTCTCGCTCTCTCTCTCTCTCTCTCTCTCTCTCTCTCTCTCTCTCTCTCTCTCTGTCTCCTCTCTCTCTCTTACACACACACACACACACACCCCAACACTTACACTCGTGTTTGTATGAATTTAATATTGAAATAAATGTGTTCCACATGATGCATGTGAGACGGTTTTCAGAGGCGGTCTGTAACTGGGAAAAGAGCTTTATAAATAAACTGAAACTTGATTTGTTGATAATATCAAAATCTGTAACTGCTGTAAACTAAATCAAGTGTCTTTTTTGCCATTCATAAACCAATAAGTTTAGCCATTGTATTGCTGCAGGAGAAGTCTCAAATTTGCTCGAGGGCCGAAAATGATGATGTTTTATGTAGTTGTGCAACTGTGAAAAAGACAGAGAAGCAGAACTCAGAGTGTGAGGGGTTGAGGAAGGTTAGCCGAGTTCGTAGCCTATGGCAGTGAATCTATACAGTACATACTGTTTCTCTCTCTCTCTCTCTCTCTCTCTCTCTCTCTCTCTCTCTCTCTCTCTCTCTCTCTCTCTCTCTCTCTGTCCACCTTTCCATCGGTCTATCTCACTTTCAATATTTCTCTTCCTCTCTCTCTTAAATTCTGTAAGCTCTGCTGATGTGACAGGGCCCTGACAGCACAGGGAATTCACCCGGAGTCCAGAGAGAGAGAGTGAGCTGCCACTGCATGGTGATAAGATGGTGGACATAAACCCTCAGGCACTGTGTGTGTGTGTG
>CM051503.1:6909710-6939390 GCA_028031935.1 Paedocypris micromegethes | reverse complement strand
GTGTGTGTGTGTGTGTGCGCGCGCGCGCGCGCGTGTGTGTGTGTGTGTGTGTGTGTTTGGAAGATGGTAGCAAGGGTATTTGACAAAGGGAGAAGTCCCGTGGGGAATTGACCACTGCAGGCTACACGACACTTCCTTCTTTCCTGTTCATTCCTTCTTTTCCTGGGTTGGTGAAACATACTTTTCCTTCTTGTACTGATCTCGTCTCCTGCAGCTTTTCATTCACATCCATGTAAATTAGTTTGGGTTTTGCTCTGATCCTTAACGATATGTTTCGTATTCTATTGATAATTTCATTAAAAGTTTCCTTTTTTTGGGATGCCATTAAATATTTTAACTTTTCAAAGCCACAGACATGTGTACGCCTCAAAAAAGTTTAATCACTTTAATTTATTCTTACACATAACATAATTGAAGTGACAAGAGTTTTCCGTTTTAAAGTCAGTGTCGTTCTTTAAATTGTTTACCTTTACTGACTTTCACAAGCACAATCAATTATATGTCTCAGTTGAAATGTTGTAATTATATTTTACTATATTGCCATACTCTATGACTTCTCATTTTCCAAGTGAGCGCTTCCCCTTGGAGGTTCCCGCACCTCTAATTCTGCTTTTCCGCAAATCTGCGTCACCTGCTGTCCTTGCTGGCTGTGCTCGCCGCGACACCAGCTTGCCAACGTGCCAGCGGGCACTGCTGCCCGGCAGGATGAGCGAGTGAGCAAGAGAGAGAGAGAGAAAGCACTGTGCAGAGGAGGATAGACTAATATAGAAAGCATAGTGATGAAATATAAAATGTGGAAGGTGAGAAGTTAAAATTGAAGACATGATAGTTAAGAAAGTTTTTAGAAAGAGGAGAGTGAGAAGCCACATGTGAGTGTGAAACTGGAACAGAATCACAACTTTTTATTAGATAGATAGATAGATAGATAGACAGACAGACAGACAGACAGACAGACAGACAGACAGACAGACAGACAGACAGACAGACAGATAGATAGAATAGATAGATAGATAGATAGATGATCTCCCTTTCACACACACACACACACACACACACACACACACACACACACACACACGCACAAACAAACAAACACAGAACTCTTCACTATACTTATGTAAATGTAATTCATGTTATTGTTTTGTATTGGTTTCTATCCGTTTCTTTTATTTAAAATCTTAACCCTCCAATAATGTTCAGATCAAATTGACCCATTTTATAAATATTTATAAAAAATGCTTAAAAGTATTTTTTGACATTGGATAAAATGGCTTATTTGGTGTAATCATCATTTAAAAATATAATGACTCAGTTCACACATTTGTAACACTATGTTACGTGTTTTTATTACATTCCGGTCAGATTTACCCCTGTTAAAAGTAAAAAAAAAACTTAAAAAACTATTTTTCCACTTTTGAACATTTCCTGCTTGTCTTAGCTAGTGCAATCTACATATAAACTAAAAATGACTCAATCTATATTATTGTATAATCTATATTATTTGGTCTCAAGACCAAAGATCTTGAGATGAAGATTACACTGGCCTTATGCTTCTTGCTAAGCAATGTAATGCTCATTTCGCAGTCACTCACTTTGTTTTGCAGTGTGTTTCAACGTTGCCTTGTAGTTTGATGGCGAAGGAAAGACAGAGAGGTGCTCTAGGTTCTTCAGCCTTCTCCATTACCACCCCAATCTTATCCACTTCTTCTGAATCAGGACGTTCTGCTCTGTCATGTTCATGATTCTGGCCAGTTTCCTCCAAGTGAAGTTCAAGGCTGCTGAGTTATTGCTGTGCTCTTATCGTGAGTTGCTCTAATGTTTTACACTTTTTTTGCGGTTGCTGTAAGATAGTTGGCCTAAAATAGCATTCAATAATAAATAAATTTGAACCTTAAAGGTTTGTTAGAAAATTCATAGAAAGTGCAAGATGGGATGAACCGACTGGTTTGTGTTTTGAAACAAAGCTTAATATATTTAAATTAGTTTTACATTGAAAATTGAAGCATCATTGTTCTTTTTATTGGTGAATTGTAGTAATAAGTAATAATAATGAGTATATAATAAGTACACAAACACCTTTGCATTTAACTACTTTTCTTTATTTTAATATTTATTTTGATTTTAAATTCTTAACAAAAGAATATAAACTAAATTGACGATGATTTATGTAGTGAAGAATTAAATGTAAAACAATTCGTTTTTTTTCGATTCTTCAAATAACCAACATGGCAGCTTCCAGCATGCTTCTTTAGCATGCTCTACCTAGGCTTGTTGTTTTTGTCTATTATTTAAAATACAAAATAAAAGTATAGTTACCTGAATAGTATATAAGCAGTATAGTTGTTAAGTACATGACATGACCATCAAAATGCTACAATGTTACAGAAACAACAAATGAATCAATTTTTGTTTATTTTTGATTAATTAAGTGAGAATCAATAATAGGAACCATTGTTTTTACAAATACTTATGACATTGGAGAAACACACACACACACACACACACACACACACACACACACACACACACACACACACACACACATACATGCATGCATCAGAGTGCAAAGACAAGTGTGTTAATCTGAGCTTCAGTGTTTCTTTAGGTATCTCTGTGGTAGAGGAAGAGGAAGGACGAGAGAGAGAACGTGACAGGAAGTAGAATGCAATCGAACTGGAGTCTTCAGATAAATCGTGAGTGAGCAAATGAGGGAGTAGTGTGTGTGTGTGTGTGTGTGTGTGTGTGTGTGTGTGTGTGTGTGTGTGTGTGAGATGTAGTGAGGCTGACTGGGAGATGGAGACAGGCAGATGCAGTCTAGGCGAGATAAAATGGATTTGTCTCAGGAGATGCAGTCGAACCAAGCTGAGTGTGTCACACGAACAGCGAGTTTCACTGTGTGTGTGTGTGTGTGTGTGTGTGTGTGAGTGAGAGAGATGTGCCGTCAGCCGCGGTAGAAGCCTGATGTTAATGATTAAATAGTTTGTGAAGGTTTGCTTCATTAACACACTGTCATGTGACTAATTCGCGGCGAGCCAGTGACCCCAGTGCGTGCAATCCTGCCATCATCATCAGCGTCAGCCGCTTGCTGTGTGTCCATGGGAAAGCCAACCAACGGAAAAAAATTTATATTTGAGTGGACATTTTCTTCAAAATGTACTTCTAGAATAAAAATTTCAGGTTCTTATGACGTCTGAACATACATGAAACATTATGACTGCTTGTCACTGCTTTATCACTGCGCTTAGAATAAAGCTAACGTTTTAGCATTAGCATAAACAAATGACCTAAATTTCACATGGTAAATTTTATTTCGGATTTACTATTTCAGCAAGCTGTGCACACAAGCATTTGATTGTGTTCAGAAATCCAGGATTGATTCTCCGTCCTCATTCTGCAAGAGCTCAAACTAAGCTAGCGTGACTATGATCTCTATCAGTGCGGCATCAGGCCTGTGGGCCGGGCTGGGTTAGCGTTAGCCATGGGTAGCGTTGTGTAAAGACGAGCCTGTGAGAAGCCATTGTTCTTGTCATCTCGGTCCAGTGTGTTGTCGTCCTGTCTGATGGTAAATAAGGGCCAGGCTTTTATTGAATTGGCCCAAAGGTGAGAGAAAATAAGATAGGGAATGAGAGGAGTTTGTGTGATGCGCTGTTTTTTTTTTTTTTGAGCACTGTCACGTCTCTGGTAAAGTTTATCGTGTTATCTCTCATCAGAGTTCTGTCAGTCATCGGACACACACGAACATACCAGATGCTATTGTTCTTGTTTCGGTAAAGAGCACAGACGTCAAAATTAAAATAAACATTTTGTTCATATCTAACACACACACACTGGAAAAATACCAATTTGATACAGAGTAAATCTGTCAAGATTTTGACTTAAAAATGTATAGATCTGGATGATGCGATATCACCATCTGCAGGGTGCTGAAGGTACTGGATGCTATTTATGAGCTAAATAATGTGAACGTCAATCAGCTTATTGCACTTTTTTGCACGTTTGACTTTGACTGAGATTGACTTTTTGTTCTTTTTTTTTTTAAATATATTTTGTTCTGCCATTCTGAAAAATTGAGGTGTTACATTTCATTTTTATATCAGGAAATAAACCTCATATATGAAGAGTTTCTTGTTTTTCTAATTTATTTCTTTTTTAGCCTAAATTCAGTATGAAAAAACACTTAAGTTCTTTTAAAATTGTTTTTTTACAACTTTTGCTCGAGTCTTCTTGGAATTGGTGACTTGTAACTTGTAATGAAGTACTGTTTCTACTACTTCTCTTTCGGCTTTTCCCTTATCAGCGGTTGCCACAGCAAATCATCCTTTTTCACTGTATTCTATCCTGAGCATCTTCCGCCCTGACCCCAGCCAACCTCACGTCCTCTCTTACAACATCCATATATCTCCTCCTTGGCTGTCCTCGTGCCCTCTTTCCTTGCAGAGTAATGTTTGATTACAGTACTTGGTTGGTTTCAGGTACTCTTTTTATCTCTGATGATTTGTGATTTCAAATTTATTCCATAAAATACGAGCTTTGTGTTGAAAAAAAAAAAAAACAATGGGCATTGGTTTCTTTCCCAAATACCAAGACTAACTTTCTTACATAGGTCAAATGCTATAGGTATTTCAGCTATAGGTAGCTAGTTCATCTCTTGATTCAAACACACCACAGTAGGTATTGTGAACCTCTTATCCATAGTAGTTTCAGGATTTTTAGTTCCTCCAGAGACTTCATGGGTTCATGACTTGGGACAGGCCAGAATTTTGAAATGCGCTTACTGTGTTTTAGGTGGAAAATTGTTCATGCTGGAAAATTCAGCCATCCACAGATTTCATTGGTCTTGCTAAGGGTGATGAACCAGCCTAGAATTACTCAAAAGGAACTAGGCAATGACCATAAGAGAGATGGTAACACACCACGCTGTCATGGATTTAGATTTTGCAAATGCCTGTGAGGTCTTACTGTTCAAGCCAGCACTTGTCCGGCCCCTTCGGAAGTTTGCCCAAGACCATCTGGGTGATCTTGATCATGTGGCCAGATGAGACCAAAATACTTTTTGGTTTAAACTTCGCTTGCTGATTTTGGAGTAGAACGGACATTAAGAAGGAAATCCTAATAACAAAATTTGTGCAAAATTATTGTTTCCTTTCAGTGGTCTCAGAATCATTGATACAAGTGAGATCTTGCAGGGAACCCGTCACTTGCCTTAACTAGAGTTCTTTCATTGACATTCATCGAGAATTTCTTTCATCTACTGGTCACCTGCAATTTTCTTATCCACCCAGGTTCCCCGTTGTCCTCTAGCCCATCTCAGCTTTGCTCAAGTTGACATAAAATGTTGTTTACTGTTATCAGGGAGCAAGTGCAATTAATAAACACTGAGAGAAGGACATAAATTCTAATCCTTCTGAAAGAAAAACTAAGTAAATTTTAGGTACCACAAACTAAAGAGTCCTTGAGCAAGACACTGAACCTGATCTGCTCCCCGGGCACCGTACTGTAGCTTCAGGCTGCTCACTGCTCCTGGCTTCTGTGCGTGTGTGTGTGTGTGTGTGTGTGTGTGTGTGTGTGTCTGTGTGTGTGCGTGTGTGTGTGTGTGTGTGTGTGTGTGTGTGTGTTCACTGCACTATGCACTGTTTGGATGGCTAATATGCAGAGCACTTAATTTCATAGTGCATGGTTCAGACCAAACATGCCATTTTTCCAAACATATGTTTAAGAGTCAGAAAATAATGTTGGTTTGTTGGCAATTAAATACTTAATCCATGATATTAGATGTTTGATTGTTCTATACAAAAACGAATGTGTGGGTTTGACCACATGCAGAGGTCAAAAAGAATGAACATTGACGTGCATGTCCTTAAATGCATTGGCTCACTCACACACACCCACACGGCCAGATTCACCTGAAATGCAGGTTTTTTTGGACGGTGGGGGAAACCGGAGCACCCGGAGGAAAAACCCACGCAAAGACGGGGAGAACTCACACCTCGAGTCACAATCTGAACCTTCTTGCTATGAGGCGACAGCACTACCCACTGCGCCACCGTGCCGCCAAATATATATCGAATTATATACTTTATTATTATTATGAATAATAATAGAATAAATTATATTATCTAGTTATATTATATTAAGCGTTATTTTACTGTAAAATATGCAAAACAAAAAATGATTGCCAAACAATAGTATACAAATCATAATTGTGTTCCATATGTAATTTGATTTGCATTACTAATTGAGTAATTGGTTGGTGAATTAACTCATTAATCAACATCAGCCAAAAATGCGTAGAATGAAACCATGCTTCCTTTCCACAGTGTCAATTCCAGACATTTTAGGAATGCATGAAGACCTACACGCCAGCAGACTGGTGGCCGTAGACTACTGTCCTAACAAGATGCCCTGGCCTAGCTGATAAAGAAATGGCCATCCTATATGATGCAACTGTCACCATATTTTACTCTAGACATGGAGGTTAGTTTCATATCTCACAAACAGCTAAGAATCCATTTCAAAATATTTTGTAACTTATTTTGATCTGACCACAAAATGGTTCCCCACATCACGACAGTGTCTCTGTTAAGCGTTTGGCAAATTTTGCATGTGTTTTCACTTAGTTCTTTTGAGTAATGGCTTCTTTTGTGCCTCCTGCCCGTACAGACTAGTGTCAAAGCGTTTGATATGCCTGACTGCTGTACCGTCATCGCTAAAGCTGTAGTTCCTTCAAAGGGATCATTGGCCCCTCTATGGCTCTACTCACTTGTGAGATTCTTGTTCACACGGGGACGGTCTTTTTAAGTCAGCCAACGGGTTTTTGATCAGCTGCTTGATGGTCAAACAGCAGGGCCTGCTGGGTCATTCCTACCGTTTTACATTGTTTGGTTCCTTTCTCGTAATTTTGCATGTGTTTCTCTTGTTCAGCGGCTTTTCGTCTTTATTTTGACAACTGGTTTACTGAAACGCAACCCAAGTAATGATCTTTTAACGGTGGGGTTTTTGCGCAGAAGATGTGCCAGTTATTTTAATGATTCTCAGGTAGACACCAAATTGTGTGTGTCGGTGGTGACCTTGTTAGGGAAACAACTTTTTTTTGATGTGTGAATCTAGAGCTGATGCAATGCAAGCTATGATAACGTAAACGGTTTGCTTTTGTTATGAGCTTTCCATGTGTGTCGCTAATTGTTGGTTATGGCGATTTATAAGATAACAAGATCAATGCTAGTTGTCTCTGTAAAGAAAGAATAAAAGATGCCAGGGAAATAAAAGGATACAATTTTTCAGTTGGCCATAATTAATAATAAAACAAACACACACACACACAAACACACACACACACACACACACACACACACACACACACACACACACACACACACACACACACACAATGGTCTTTATATGTAGGTGATTTCAATAATCTTATATATGCTTATATATGAGTCTTATATGAGTCACACACACACACACACGCACACACATGCTCACACACACATGCACGTAAACGTGAAATTATTCTAATTAGTTATTTTAAAGTTAATTTACTTATTTATAATAAAACATTTCATAGGGAGTTTGATAATGATTACTATAAAATTGTATATTTCATATATAGGATGCATCAGGGATTTGTTTAAAGATCAACATTATTAATGGTAAATTAAGGATTTTATACACAATTGTATGACTAAAACTGTAAGACTTGTGCTTTACCCTGGCCAATCCTGTGATTTGATTGTCACCTGGTGATCAGAAAAGGTTCTGAATTAACAGAACAAAAACACTGAAATGTACGGCATGGAGAGACGCAATTTCTGCCCGAGCTTCTCTTGTGCACATATCCCATCATGCACCGGGCCTGGCTGTCTGCTCTAGGGACTGCGTGACCACCATCAGTCACGGTTCTGCGTTGAGCACAAACACACGCGCACACACACACACACACACCCAACGCAGACGCACACACATCTAAGCGTCTCTCCGTGAAATCCTACTCCCCTGAGCAAGGGTGAAATACAGGTCTAGCTTAGAGTGACCTCTCGGGTTTCCATGGATACGCCGCACTATAAATAAAACAGGGTTTTTCTTCTAGCGGTTTGGCAGATCTGTAGGGGCCTGCTGGTGGTACAGTTCTTCTACTACTCTCTCGCTCTCTCTTTAGCTTCATGTGTCCATAGCACATATAGGTTACTCTTCTATTTCGCTTCATCTGTATCTTGTCCATCCTCTTTCTTTCGCAGCCTTTGCTGATTGTCCAAGTTGCATTATATTCCATCCATGCATCTGGATGACACACATATTTCAGAAAAGAAGAGAGTTAAAACATTTTGCAGATTTTACAAATGAACAACATCAACAAACTGTCCCTGTGAATCAAACCCATGACCTTTGGTATTCCAATCCACACATTCTGCCTCCTGAAAGCTAATGTTTAATCACCTTATCTAAACGGACCAGTTTGGCATTTCACAAACTCACCGTGGGTAACAAACTGATATATATATATATATATATATATATATATATATATATATATATATATATATATATATATATATATATAGTACTTGAAAATTAAAATTAGAATTCAAAATCTTAAATTAAAATGGAATTCCAAAATCTTGCATAATTCCGGGGGTGGAGCTATGTTTGATTGACAGTTTTGTGCCCTGTTGGGTCTAGTTGTAAGTGTCTGCTCACAAGTCTTGTGGTCATGTGACCAGCTTCAGCGTGACAGTGATGTGTATATTTGAAACACTCTTTCTTATCTCTGCAGGGAATTTCTGGGTTTGTGCTTTCCTGATGGTGTTGTCAGTTTAGGTATTACATTCACCGGAGATTCAAGGCCGCCAGAATCCACGTCCAGTCTTTCCTGTTCGAAATCGAAAATCATTTCAATGATCTTTTTCAATTGGACTTCAAATGTAGTTTGACTAGGGCATCATTAGTTGTGATCATAACATAAACAGTACGTCATTCTATATGTATATTCTATATCATTCTATATATATAATTCTATATATTTATGGGTCAGTATGTCTGTCCATCCATCCGCCTATCCGTCCATGTGTTACAATAGTTACACTTTTGAAATACATTAATATACTTTACATGTAGTCTACATGACTAAAAGTACTTATGATAGTAAAAGTACTTTTATTATATATGTTTTCATTATATAGGCTTTACTTAGGCAGCATTACCACATTACTCAAATTATTTTATTTGGTTTTTCAAACAAACTATTAACCCCTAATATCTGTCTTTGATTTTGATTCAAGACTTTTGAGAAACTTTCCTAAACTCCCCAAAAATGAACATTTTTACATGTTTTGTTCAGAAATACCATAGTTACTTCATGAAGTAAGCAGTCACATTTCTGTACGTTTATACAGTTTAGTGGATGAAATTGACACGAGTAAATTAACATTAATAAGTAAATTAGTATTTATTTCAACAGAAAGTTTGTAATTGTGTCTCCCCTTGTGAAATGTGTGTGGCATTATGGGTAATTGTGTGCACGTGTGTAATGTAGTGGGCAATAAAGGGTTAAGCGCGCTGGAGTTGTCGCAGTCCCTTCGGCCCTCGGCCTCCTGCCCTCGCTCTGATTAATCATGGAGGAAAAAACGCAGCCGACCGTTCACTGCAAGAGACGCACGCACGGACACGCACATGCAATCCCACAGATACACGTACACACACACACACACACACACACACACAGAGGGGGATTGTTTTCTCTGAACGGATTCAGTCACACACACACACTGGCGCTCTCGTTGCAGACCGTTTCGCTCTTGCCTGAGGGGGTAAGGTTGTGTGTGTGTGTGTGTGTGGGTGTGTGCGTAGCTCACACCATCGCCCTGTCACATGTTGCAGCAATACACACTCAGTTACACACCTTTTTTCCTCTCACACACACATACACAAACACACCACCGCGTTGCTCTCTCTCGCCAGGGGTCACTGGAGCTGAGGTTTAGCCTGCATCGCCAGACCGCCACAACACCTCTCTCTCCCTCTCTCCCTCCCTCTCTCCCTCTCCCCTCTCTCTTTCACTTTTGCTCTCTCTCTCCTCTCTTGCTTTCTCTCACTCATTCTCTCTCTCTCCCTCCCTCCCTCCCTCTCTCTCTCTCTCTCTCTCTCTCTCTCTTACTCTTTCGCCTTTTTTCTCTCTGGGTGACAGCAGTGGAGGTGGTGATGGGGTGGGGGGGTCTCTCTCTTCCTGCACACAACAGAGTCTTTTTTATCTCCCTTCTGAGAATCCCACTGCAGCAGGGAATTGCGTTGTGTGTGTGTGTGTGTGTGTGTGTGTGTGTGTGTGTGTGTGTGTGTGTTTAAAAGGTTTACGATGCCTGAGTACCCCTGTCCTCCTCACACTCAGAGAAACCCCCCACTTTCCTCTTCCTTCAGGAAGCTTCTTCAGAGCATCTGAGTGTAACGGCAAAACAGTCATGGTCTTTGTAGAAGCTTAGAAGAGAGAGAGAGAGAGAGAGAGAGAGAAGAGAGAGAGAGAAGAGGAGAGAGAGAGAGAGAGAGAGAGAGAGAGAGAGAGAGAGAGAGAGAGAGAGAGAGAGAGAGAGAGAGAGAGATATGAAGAATATCCATTCTCCTCTCATGTAAAGATTCTACAGTGGTTTGGTCACTACAGAGAAGACAGACATAAAGTATCGACTAGAGCCACAAGTTACAAAGCGTATTCCCAAAACTCTGCAGTGCTGTGCATATACAGTAGCAGTGATAGTGTCAATAAAATATTAACCACTTTCTCGCCAACAGTGTGTACCAGCGAGGTACGGATACGTTGTTATATCTACTCAAACTTTTTTTAGTTAAACCAGCATTATTTGAATCTGAATGATTATTCTTGCTTCAGATTCACAGGATTACATGAAGTATGCATAAAAACGTAACAACAACACAAATTGCAGAGAAGTTGGATATTAGGTCTTTTATTTAATGATCTGACGAGCTGATATGACGACCAATGAACTAAAAACACAGTTAATACAGTTTTTCCTAACCGCTAAAACACTAAATTCTATTGTCTGAACCAAATTCTCAATTGCTTGAGCACACTGGTCAAATTAGTCACTCTTTTGACAAAACCATTCATCTGCACTTTTCATCATAGGCAAGAGCATAGGTAAATACTTTTTCTTAATATTATATTTATATCATATTATATTACATTATATATATTTTTTATATTTTAAATGTAAGTAAATGTTTTACAGTTTAAAATGTATTTTAAATTATGGTATATTTTAGATATTTTTTTAGAACTAAAAAAATCTGTCTAGATCTAATTTTGCAGATAATATATATATATTTTTTTTTCTACCGTGAATAAAATACTGGCTCGAGTGATTTGCATTGATTTCACTCACATATTAAAAAAAACAGCTTAATGTCAATAGAATTCAGTAATTCGGTTTGGTGTAGATCCTGGTGGAGCAGATACCATCTACTGGACTGCACACGACTTACTCGTGTAAATGTACATTTTACAATCAAGTCATTACACTTCACTGTTCTGAACACCAACAAAACCAACACATTTTGGATTGACCTTTTATTTCAGATTCCTGTTCTTTTATTTCAGATCTCCTCTTTCCATCCTCTCTGTTTTTTTTCCTCACTATCTTCCGCTTTCCCAGCCATGATCCTTCAGAGGAAGCAGGGAACGGAGAGAGATAAGGGAGAGGTCACTTACTCTGCTGCATGAGCTCATTTGAGATGAGAGGGTCAGCGTGACGGCCCGCCGCTGCCGTCTGTCTCGACCCGCCGGACGGCGGATGATAACTACCCCAGCTGCTGTTTCACCGTCTTGAATGATTGACTGTCTCCGTTGCAAAGCTGAAGCCGCTGAGGTGCTAAACATGTGGAATAATGATGACATGGAAGTACACTTTGAATGTTAATCGACTATTGGCTATCTGATTGTGGATTGAACATATTATTTATGAGCAGAAATAAAGATGTTTAATAACACTGTGTCATGGTGTCGAAATTCCATGTTTATCTTGATTATTTGTCTTACATTGTCCATATATACTGCATACTGTAAATGTATATATATATATATATATATATATATATATATATATAGTAAGACAAATCGATTTAATTAAAAATATGAAAATATGTTATACAGAATATATAGGTTATTTATGGACATTGGTAATTTCAGTAAACCCAACTCATTTCAAGTAAGTCTGTGCGTCAAATCGTTTTAAACCATAATTTTTATTATTTACATCATGGCACCATTATTTACAGAACAACAGTTGAAGCACTTTCTGAAAAGACATGAAACAAAACCTTTGGTTTTCTCCCAACAAGGAAACACATTTCATATATAAAAACAAGATCAGATAAAGACAGCAGAACAATCCGTAGCCCTTTGAAGGCCACGTTTCTCTGTAAACAGTAGAACAGTGAGGAGTGCTGGGTCATAAAGAGCGTTTGATTATTGTACAACGTCCATCTCCAGCTGTGTCCACACCTGGATCTGCTCATTCGCTCACAGAGAGAAGCGTTTTTTTTTCCGGTTGTGTTGATTTTCTGGCGTGTTGATTGGGCTGTGATTGGGCTGTTTATCTGACGGTTGGGGGAGTCAGCAGGTGAGCAGGCTTGCAGGGGATTGGTGGCTTGGCACACGGGGCATTTGAGCTGTTGAAGGTCTTCCTGAGCTGCGCCACACGGCTGCCATACGTCATACTGCCATGCTCGGCTCCAAGCAATCCTGCAGAAAGAGAGGGGGAAACACGTCAATTTCTTTCTTTTTCTTTCTTGCGCTCTTTAAAATACATCTCGCTGAAATTTTTATATCGTTGATCTTAACACCATATTCTGCTGAAGAGAGACTTCTTGGCTGCTTGAAGTTTAAGAACTAGACAGAAAAGAGAAAACCCAGAGATTATGCGCATCATGAATGATGTCATCAAGAATGATGTCATCACAAATGATGCATGTCATGGGCGGGGCCAAGATACTGAGAGACACAATGGGCCTTACTTTTCACTAATTTATTATTATTTCATTTATTATTATTGCTTACTGTGGTTTAAAAAAATAATTAAACACAGCCGGACTTCCTCATGAAAGATTAAAAAAAATAACCTTATTGGTTTTTGTTGAAAATGTTGATTAAAAATGTACATTTGTCTAGAAAATATATTTTAAAAAATCACTTCACTGGGTTTTTGAGCAGAGCCTCTTTATTAGGAGACTATCATGGTCAGTAAATCTTCCCCGACTTTAAAACGATGTGGGACCCCTGACACAGGACTGCGGGGATCATCTACAGCTGTCTGCCTCCTTCTCTCGCTCCTTCTCTTTTCTCCTTTCCACCCACTCATGGCAAGTCCAGAGGTCACAGGAGGGAGAGCGACAGCAGGCGGAAGAGGAAAAAACCGTGCGAGGAAGAAACTAAAGGACGAAGAGAGTACAAATAACACAAGAGTGAGGATGAGAGCAAGGGGCACGGGAGTGATGACTCAATTTGAATGTGTTAAACGGGGTGAGACAGGTGGGCAGGGAATAGGTGAAGGGGTGATTGAGGTAGAAGGGCGGAAAGTGAGTTTGTAAAGAGACGTGAGAGGACGCTCACATGGAAGCGGCTTGTCTTCAGAAACAGATGCTGTGGAGAGTGAGATTCAGAAGAGAACTGTATTTTTAGACTCTCCCTGAGGGGTAAAAGCCTGAAGTCCTCCCCTTCGCTCTTTTCCTGTGAGACCACTCCACGACTTTTGGGTTTCTGCAGTAACACGGGGGTCTTTAATGTGTCCTCCGCTAAATGTGGGCGTAAAGTGAGATGTAGTGCATGTGATTTTTCTACCAAAACATCCTGCACTTATGCTAGCAACTCCAAAGCTGTGGGTTTGAATCCCACTAAAAGACTTACGTTGCTTCCATGAGTAAACACAATATAAGTAACATTAGATGAAAAAAGAAGTTAACAAAATATTGTACTTGTATTAAAACATAATAAAAATACTACTAATAATTTTTATTTAATTCTGTCTGTATCATAGTAAACTTTTTTAAACAAATACTGCTATTTCTTTTGTGGCTCAGTTGATTTTCAAGTGACTCTTGACATTTCCTAAAGCTGGTGAATTGTCATTGCTTTTGACATTAAATAGCACTTTTTCCAACTCGAGCACAGGCTTTGTTTCGGGGAAATGGGAGAGATTTAGTTTGGTCACGTCGCTCGTCGTTGAGCCGCAGCTCTTGTTGATGTTTCTCTGGCAGTTCCCTGCAGCCGTGACCCCCTGACTGCGTTATGCTGTCGCCATGGAAACCGGGGATCAGCGCAAATTCCCGCCCGAACGCACACATGCGCACACTCACAGCCGCTGGCGCGCGCCGCGCTGGGATTGACTCACGAGCACATGTGCGGCCATTATGACTCACGTCGGGTTTCTCACAAACATCATGTATGTTCCGTTTTCCGGTTAAAAACGGGTTTTCCCAACTAGCAAACGAAAATTAAAATGTACTCGACAGACATAAAGAGTACGACAACGGTCACTCGTGACTGACGTGGTCTACAGCCATCCAAAGTTTAGTTCATGAGTATTAATGAATGGGATTTGCGTTTTTAAATTGGTCGGTGTTTGCATTCCGTTGTTTTCTGTTGCCTTCGTTTTTATACATAAAAAGTACCGCGCAAAGTTCTCATTTGTTGAAAATTAGACCTGTTTGGTAAACAAAGGAACGTGTTGCAGTTGGTTTAGTGTCCTCTAGAGGGAGATAACAGCCTTCATGTTACGTATAGGGTGAGTCAATTGCAATAAATGTCCACTAGATGGCGCGCAATGTCGTTTACGTTTACAACGACATTGCGTCGCAAAATAATTTCGTTGCAAAAAGGACTTTCAGACGGTTTAATTGTTTTGCCAGCAAATATATATTTGGCATTTAAATTGACAGTCGTGTTTATATATTTTAATAAAATATCAACACGAAAAAAATGTATAACAATTAGCCTTGACCACTCATGTAAAATGGTGTGTGCAATCAATATCTTATAAATGCGATTTATAAATACAGATATACCAAATAAATGGCATCAACTCCAGATCTATATTTATTGTATTACAAATAGACTAGGTGAAATAAATACCTTTTTTATTTAAAAAAAAAATTGAAATAAAACTAATTGAGTTGCATTTATGTGTAGAATTGATATATTCTTGTTTTCAATCAAAGGTTTGCCTTTTTAGACAAAACACACAGATAGTCGTTTCCAAACTCAAGTTTGGTTGGATCAATTTAAATGCAACTAAAATAACAATTTGATGGTTCTTTGCTCAGAGAAATATAAAAAAAACATGTTGATTTACATTACCTTTTTCCGGTGGGACTGTGTCCTGTGGGCGTGTCTTCTCTTTGATTGACAGTCGTTCGTTCATGGCTCTTTGTAGTTTAATCTCCCTGAGTGTGTCTGCTACCGTTGTGCTCCTGTTACTCAGGTGTGACCTGTAAAGACCCGTGTCGTCCTCTGCGCTGCCCGTGTCCGAGTCGTCTGTCTGGCACTTGGTTTCATCAGCCGACTGATCGGAACCACTGTCCTGCTTCAGATCATTTGTGACTGTCCCGGAATCTTCCAGCTCCTTTGGTTTCTAAGGTAGATTAAAAAGATCTGGTTTGTAAATGTTGACAGGAATTTGTTATGCAGCCTGTGTGCAGGATTTTAAATTTAGGGAGACGGTGGGTGTGTTTGTGACTTTCCCCTGGCACTGACGCCATCTGATATAGTTTAAATCTCTAGCCAGACCATGCCATCTGTTCGGGGAAGACACACACACACACACACACACACACACACACACACACACACACACACACATTTTTGTCTCTTATTGTCAACAATGCCCATACACTGTAATGCTCTTCCGGGTGTTTTTCCTGTGCACTAGCGTAAAAAAACCCAACTAGTTCCCAAAATGACAGTTAGCTTACATTAGCATGACAGTGACTAGAATATCAGGCCTGTTTTATTGTCCGTACATCTTGTCAGTGCTGCATACAGTTCAGAATTCTAGTGAAGACTTTTACAGCTCTAAATCAGAGGCCGTATACCCTGTTTATTGATGTTGTACCTTTCAAAGTTCCTCAAAAAAATAAATTTCAGTAATTCAATAACCCTCTTTTTTATAGGGTGAAATCCTCCTCTTGTGTAATGTGACTAGCGTTGTAATTTTAAACAAGAATTGAATATGCTATATTTTTTTACAAGCACTAAGTAATCATGATATAACAACCAGTAATGTTTCCGTATTATTTCTTGTAAGTTGAGATCTTTTCAATTTGATCAGTGCGCTGACAAAGTTAGAATTGACACTACAAGACTTCCCTTGATCAACATGTTAGTTATTTAAAGCAAACACATATTCCCAATTAACCAGTGACACCAAAAACGAGACTTTGGTTTGTGTGTTGGTTTCCAGGATTCTTTTCCTGGAATACTCATTATCATGTTTAGAATAAAAATTGAATAAATAAATACATGTATTCATAAATTCTTGATTATCATTGACATAACACTGAAAGTACATCCAACAGCTGGAGGCTTTATTTTAAGTGCCGGTGCTTTCTGCCACAATCCACTGACACGAGAACATTTCCAGAAGAGCAAGATTCAGTTTCTCTTATTCACCTCCCAGAAACTAGAGCAATGTTGTGATGGAGCTGCAGAAGTTTCCCCTGATGTACAGCTGCTTAAACAAACACCATCATTGCCAGCAGTTTCACCGGCCCAGAGACTGACTCGACGGAACACAAAACTCATCCAACTCATTGTTTTTAACTGTGTCATAACAGATAATTGCTTTATCTTATTTTACCTTTACAGTATGTGTTGTAACATTTTTGTTAAATGTTGCACCACCAAACATTGTTACACTTTCATAATATATTTATATTATATTATAAGGCTTATTTATACTTTACTTGAGTAATAATTTTATACTTTTTACTTCTACTCCTTATATTCTGCCACAAGTGAAATGGCAACAGAAATAGCAAGTGCAACATTTCTACAAAGCACCGGGAAATGCATTAATTGTCAATGTAATTATATACGGCAACGTTTTAATAAAACAATATACTAGTTCTACACCATTAGAAATTTCATTTTTATTCATTTTTTTTCTTGCATTACGTTTACCTTTATACTTCAAGTAGTTATCAAAACCAGTAGTTTGATTTTACTCAACAGAGTAAATGTTGAGTTAATACTTTTACTTCTACAGAAGTTTTTTTCAACTCCCATATTAAGTATATACTTTTATTGAGTTATGAATGTGACTACTTTTGACAGCACTAGCTTGTTGATTTTACAATTTTACACGTAATATTGTTGATATCTGAAGTGTACATGAACCAGGTGTTCAGGTCTATATTCTCATCATGTTACTACTGTAACATCCGCTAGATTTACTGTGAAATCTTTTCTTCTCACCTGCAGCAGTAGCTGGATCCCAGTGTCTGATCGGTTTTCTTTGGTCTGGTGACTCTTCGCAGCTTCTGCTTTAGTTCTGGAAAAAGTGAAAGACATTTATTTTGCCTGCAAGTTGAATGAATGGTTAGAGAAAAGTTCTTAGTTTGATGTTTGTTGTGTCAAATGAAGCTTGAATACAGTTATTATAACACATTTATTATGCCAAGACATACATAAGTGATCTGATGGCACAGCGCTTGAAGCTTTGTTCTGCTTCACCATTCACATGCTTCGTCTTATTAAGGACTAATGTTTTGTATATTGAAATAGTGGTTGTGGTGATGAGGAGTGTTATATCAGGAGAGGTTGTTAATGTCAGTTGGTACCTGTTGATGTGGTTGAAGTTAGCCACTCTGTTGTTTCTCAGCTCAGATAAAATGTGTTTCGGTGATTCAAGTTCATCAGATTCGCCGATAATACACACGTGCACTTCGCCATCGTGGCCCAGAAGCCAGCTCACACTTTTACAAGTGCCTGCAAACACAAATGTGTCAATGAATTAGGTTGCATTTCCCTGTCATGCTTTCATTTCACATTAGTACTCAATGCAAATATATTTGGAACTATATATTTAAATGTAATCATTACAATTATAATTGATTTGTCGTTTCTTTCAACACTGACTTAACGATTAAAACTGAACCATTTCCCCTCTTGATGTATTCGATTTTGACCAACAGGTGGCGCTGTTGTGTTAGTGTAAACTGATCCTGCGGAGGCTTTTGTCCAAGTAAATTATGTGCGGGGTTTTGTGTCCAGTATGAAGATGTAGGAGAAGTATTTATTCTACTCATGTTATAACGCTGTAGCAACACTCTTGTTGTCACGCGCTCTAACCTACTGAAAACGTAATGCTTTCCCAGACACCCTCATCATTATTTCAGTGTGATTTCACCCTCTCAGATTGCACCAGCGTTTGAAGGCATAAGATGAAGTGTGATCAAGTTCTGTGTTGTACTTGTAATACCAACACAAAGAGAATCATTCACTGTGTGAAACAATCTACAATTCCACCAGTTAAGTTGGAAATTATTTTTTCAGTATAGATCTTCGTCTGTCCATCCATCCATCCATCCGTTCATCTCAGGCTTTTGTTACATAACCAGTTCTGCCTCCAGTACAGTATAGTTATACCAAGACATACCAAAGATTGTTTTACCCCAGTACATAGTTGCAATAAAAAGAAAAATGTAACCTATCTCGTGAAAATCTAAAAAAGTTTGAGTTACATAAGATGTTTTCTCTCAGTGACATGAGGTCACAAGCTTCAAGACACAAGCACAAGACTCCCGAATGAATGTAGTTGGTTTGAGAAGAGCTGCTTAAGTCCCGGAGACCCTTCATAATCACAGCCAGAAGATCAACGCCAGTAGCTTTTCATCCGCTTACATAATAAACTTTGGAAACAGAAGAGAATAAACCTTTGGAAATTCACTTTCATTGGTGCCTTTTGTATTCGTTCTCTTACAGAAGAGGCTTTTTTAACGCTGCATTCATCCTTGTTCTTTTTTCGTCTCTGAAATGGTTAGGAAATGCAAATACACACATTCAAGGCGATTAATGACATGTGCAATATTGAGGGATCAAACAGTATCCTTCGCTGACGCAGTTTTAATTGTTAGGTCCGAATTGCCTATTTGATTTTGAAATCTCAAGCCATGTGTGTATAATCCAGACTGGTGGTTTGAGAGGCGATGATCTCTGGGAATCCTGTTCCGTTCCCATCAGAGGTGTGTGTGATTTCAACTGAAGGCTTGAGAGAAAACACGTCGGACCAGTCAAAGATTCACATGTCAAGTTTTGCCTCTTAGGCTATTCTTTAACAATTCTTCTTGACCAAACTACTACTGTTCAAATTTAGAACGTCTGAGATAAAATCATAGCCATTACTGAAAAAAAGCTTCATAGTGTTATGAAAAATAAATTAGAGTGAATGAATGAATGCATTTTCAGTTTAGAGATGGTTTGAGTCTAGTAGATGCGCAGTGACAATGACGCATTCTGTCATTTTTGGAATAGGACTAAGTATATAATATAATAAATGTTTAATAATAAATACATGTTTTTTTTAGTTCCGTTCCTGAATGGTCAAGATCTGATAAACAGAACCAGTCACGAAAGCCGAAACTGGCGTTATATAGTGCTGAGCACAAGAGGCCGTTCCACAATTTTGACATTGATGTGAACCGTGAATTTCAGAAAGTTCAATGGATCTGGCGGTTGGACTGTGACGTCACACAATGTCTTCTCCACAGTAGTGCCTGAACAGTCAAAGCCAGGGTGATACGAGGACCATGTGACGTGGCAGTTTTGACGAAAAACAGAGGCAGAGGGATTTGCTGGCCAGAATACCAGCGCTATTCATAGGAGCGCTTACGAAAGCATAAACGTCCCCTGAGCGAATGCTTTTGTCAACCAGAAATGCTGCTAAGTTAGATTCCATCAGCATTTAAACAAAATATTTTTTTCCAGCGCATCATGGGTTCAAGTTCTCAGATGTCACAAGCTTCTGTTGCATTCCATGTAATTTATTCCATTTATATTTGGTTTTCGAATCAGTGTGTTGCGCCGACCGCAACGTGTTTTTGCCTACAAGCATTACTATAAATGCAACAAGGAATCTTCTGTGTAGACCCTTTCCATTGTGTAAAATGATATTTTGACTGAGGCTTTTAAGTGGAATTAAATGGTTCTTTTGAGAACTTTACTCTTTTAGGGGTTCACCTTTAAAAGTCACACCAAACTTATGCATAAACACTTTTCAGTTAATGGCTAGGAATGTTATTACTACTCTAAATGTTTAGACGATTCTACAACAGTCTCAGATAACCAGCTATATATCCTCATGCTAAGGATGATAAACAGATTTCCGTGTGAACGTTGCAACTTGTTGCAAGGTCAGTGCTGAAAGGTTGGAATTGGCTCGGTTTCACCCCTGAAGTCATGTTTTGTGACCTTTCTTTTCTTTTTTTTCCCATGTTACTTAACCTCTCAAAAATGTGTTTGTGTTGAAACGAGGCTAGACTCTTGAAGATTTGTTTTGTTCAAACTATCATCTTCAGCTTTGTGCAGTTGAATTAAAGGCCAAGCAGATATGTGATCATACGGTGTCATTATCTAACAAGTTACATTCACACAATATCACAGCACAGAGCAGCCGTTTTACTTTAAATGCACCTCCCAGTCTAGTTTAACCGGGTGCCGAGAAGGATTTATTGTTGGGTTGGAAGTATTTAAATCAAGCCATTGTCATTCAGTGTGTCTCTTTAATGGAAATTAGGCTTTGACGTCACATGACATAAGACGCAGATTGGGTTTTCTTTTGTTTTTGACACCGAAACTGTTCTAGTATCACAAATAAAAATGTCCTAAAGTATATAAACTTAAAATGGGTCACCCTAGATCGAGAAGACTGGACTGGTAGGTCAAATGAAGACTAGGCGGATCTGTGAATAATTATCCGTGCCCACAAAATGAAAGACAAGGCAGTAGATGATGACAAGGAGCTATTTCATACCTTTCTTTAGCCGGAGCTTTTCTTTTTTTATCCCTTCGTTCCCCTCCTTCTCCTCCCTCTCTTTCCAGCGTCGGACTTGTTCCTCTCTCATTTTGAAGAACAGGATCTTCTTCTGTTCCTCATTCAGAGCCTCCAGTACATCTGGGTCAACGTACATATCAGCTAGAATTTGCTGCAGCATACTGTCGGGTTTGTGAGTCTATGTGCTTGGTAGGGTTTCAAATAGCTATAATATGTAAAACAGGGCTTGTTAAGAGTCCAGCTTTCTTTTTTCGATTGGATGATTGTGGCCTTTTCCTCAAAACAAAAGCTTCCTTTATCTTCCCGAGACTTGCATTTTAGATTCAGCTGCTGAGATGTCGGTTTTTGTCCCGCACACCGGCCATGAGATTCCAGTCTGAAAGATAAGAAGCAGTTAGTGAAGGCGAAACCGTTATTGCATCTGCTGCCAGTTCAACTATATTTATGAGTGACTTTATTCCACCTTGACTTCAATTCCTCCAGTAAAAGATCTGAAGCTTTCTTGTCTCATTTCCTTTTACTGAAGAAACGGTTAGTGATCTTTACAGCCGAAGAATCTTAAGGATGTTTTGAATTGCCTTGGTTTCAAGTTGTCATAAATCTTCTCTATAAAGTCCAAAGAAAACTAACAGTATCTTGAAAGTCATTGATAAATGCTCATAAAAAGTCTGTATTTACTCACAATAAAATCCTACCTTAGATGCTCCTGTTAGAAATGTATACTGCTACAGCTACAGTCTATTGATTTCTCAAATAATGGAGCTTTTACTGAACTAAACTCAGTTTGGGCTTACATAAAGTGGTTTCTTTCACCCCGAGGATGGGTTTCAGTGTTTGTATTGTACACAGTTTAGATCATTGTTGAGATCTTATCTAAAGCAGTTCCAGACACACAGGAGAGATTGTCATCTGCTTTATAATATCAGTTCTGGCTGAGAGAAAGAATCCTGATGATGTTAAGATTTTAAAACTGGCCTGCGAGAAACCCAACATGCACTAAAACATCCAAGAACAAATAAATTAGGATGAAAATACTAATTTACGAACGCAACGGACTAACAGCTAATACAAGATTTCACATCAATGAGATCAATTAAAAACGAAGCAAATTTTTTCTACAGAATTTTTAGAACGTGTAATTTATGATTGGATCCTTATATAATTAGCTGCACCGTGTTTATCAATAGACGTCTGTGTCTTAGTGCTGCCTCTGTTGACTTAAGCAAAATGAGCATCTGTTTGTGCAATTAAACATACAATTAAAGAACACTAAAATTGCATTCTAAATGTGTAGACCTAGACAGAAATGTAAACATAAAAATGCCAAGGTGAACAGCATGCATTCTTCACAAAGTATAAACAAAGATAGATAGTTTCTTGTGGAACAATAGTATTTTTCATTTGCCACAAATTAATTAGCTGATGCTGTTTGGTCAGACAGACCACTACATCGTTTGGGATATTACTGCTCTCTTTCTCTCTTTTACACTGTTGTGTAGCATTAGAAGTTAATCCTACTACAGTATTTCTACTGCCACATCTCAAACAAAGAGCCTTTCTTTATTCTAAAAACCAATCATTCACCCAAGCTCAGACGTGTTTCCTCGTCAAACAAATAACAAAGACTTTCAAACCCGATCGTGGCGTTTGGAAATGACTCATATTTGTACTCTATATTTACAGTGATAAGTATCTGGGTGTCTCTGGGCTAGACATGAGACTAGCCGCAAATGCCAAAAGAAGCAGAAAGTTGGTTAAAGAGCCACAGCAAAAAACAAAAATCAAGATAGACAACGGACGCCGGAACGACAAGGAGTTGTGAAACTCCCAAAACAAGCACAGAAGGTACGACAATAGACGCGGGGAACGGGAAAAAAGAGCCACATACGCGACAAAGAGGGATCTAAAGTAGTCTGCGAAGTATTAGTAAAGAGCAAAGTAAAGTATTACTCACGGTCAGAACCGGCGAGGTTGTGTTTACCAAAGTGGCAGCGTGTGTGTTTACAGTTTCTGTGTGTTTCTCTGTGTGTGTTTCTGTCGTTTTTGTATTTCGGGGCTAGTGACATCATTACATTCTTTCTTTCTCCCTCCCATTTTTGCTTCTTTTCGGACTTACTCGCTTCACCGCTCCTTCCTTATCTCCTCCCCCTCTCCCCTTGTCTCCGCCCTTTCAGCCCATTCTTTCTTTCTTTCTCTCTCTCTCTCGCCCACTCTATCAGTACTGGCGTAACAAAACCTGCAACGTTTAAACTGTCCAATGATTATGAGGTTGGGATGGAAACGTAATAGGAAACGTGTTTTGTCACAAAGTTTTCCTATGTAATTTCTACGTCTAGAAATGTTTATCTAATGTACTAATGATGATGGATATCTGAATATATCAGATACAAGCACACCTATTTAATATTTAAAATATATAATCTAAAAAAGGTAAATATTTTTTACGTTTTGTAATTATTGGAACAGTTTAATTATTTGATTAGTAACTATATTGTATAATGTAAACACGTGTACTTAATATAAATAACATAAAATGACATCATCTCATTTTTATCTGTAACTGTACACACACTTGATGAAATCCTAGAAAAGACAACTCTCCTTTTTAATTATTATGTGATACTTATCTAAAAGCAAAATTTTGTGATTACCAGACTACGAGTTATTACATTTCCCCCTGGAGATGAATACAATTTTTTGAATTTGAATTTATTTCTGCGGACTGTCTGTAATGATTAATGTTTGAGCAATGTTTATACTAAACTGCATCAGAGAAAAATTGCCCACGGAACCTCAATGGGACAAGCCGATGATAACCGGTGTTTTCCCGGCATGTTCCACGTGATAAGGTTCCTTCATCAAGGAAAAAACCCTTTTAACCACAAGCCTCTGGATCATTTACCAAACCCCATGTGATTAATTCACTCTCTACTTCCTCAGTATTGTTTTTGTCATGAACTACATTACACACCCTTGTGATTATCAACATGTTTTTTTTTAGCTTTATTGCTCTGAATTATTATTTTAAAGTTATGACTGGGAAAAAAATTGATCTTTTGCCGATGATACACCTGATGTTTTTTTTTTCTTCAAAAGCAAATAACACATTATTCTATTATGTATACATGTTAGTGTGTTAAACGTTTATTACTATATTAGTAAAGATACTTTTTATGTTCATAAACACACTTTATAAGATTATACAAGATTTGTTAAATATTATATAATCTTCCTCATTTAATTGCTCTTTTATAAATATAAACTGAATAAAAACTTAATTTTAACAACTTTTTCCGTGATCAATGATGATGTTCCTAGTTTTATATACATTTCACATAACAAAAAAACGTATTAATAAATTGTACATACAGTGATTATTACGTTATTGAGCTAAAACTCAAACAAGAAATACTTTATTATTGCAATCATGTACTGGATGGGTTTTTATATTGTATAAATATTGTATAAATATTACATTTTCATCGATGAAAATGTAATATTTTACATTCAAAGTGACTTAACCAGAGGTGTGTCTAGGCTGTCTAGGGTGTGTGTGTGTGTGTGTGTGTGTGTGTGTGTGTGTGTGTGTTTGTATCATAAACCAGAAAAGAGGAAGTGTGTGTCTATTCTGTGTACTCAGTCGTTCTCCTCTGACTAGTGGTGTGGTCACGTGACCAAACAAGACTTTATTGTGAACTGAAAAAACAGTGGATGTACACACACAAACATCAGTGTGCAAACACTAAATCTGACATTTAAAGAGAAATACAAAAGATTTTCTCTTTTATGGGATTTTAGTTTCAGGGCAAATTTGTGCAACAAAAAAGTGAAAATATTATCTTCACTGAAAATATCAAACCGCACATATTGTAAACCATATTTTAGTGTGTTTAAATACACAAGAATTATAGCGTTAAATGAAAGAAAAAAAACGTGAATTTTGTGAATGAATGAAAACATGAATGAAAAAACAACAATTTTAGTATAAACTGTTTAATAGAAATATCATATAAAAAAGCATTTTTTATTGTTATTAAACTTAAACAGATTTTTTTGATTAACAGAGATAACCAGCATCTGTCATGTCTTAAAACAAGACTACAGATGTCTTGTCTGTAAATCAATAAGAAATACGAATTCACTGAAACTTCTTCCATTTTGGGGTCACAAAGAGCTGGAGACAATGCAACATCTCTGGGCCTGGAGACAGAAAATACCCCCTGGATTGGTGGCCAGCTCAAATGATATTACGATATACAAGGAATACTACAAGAAAATACTAGTTAAATTAAGCTGTCCTGCACTAAAAATACGTGAATTATGGAACGCAGATTCACCCACACTCTAAAGATCAAGATTTCTTCCAATATGCTAAGGTGGCACGGTGGCGCTGTTGCCTCCCTGCAAGAAGGTTCTTAAACATTCCTAAAAGGTTATTTGAAATTAAATTATTAATAAAACAAAGGATGTAGGTCTTTCTCTGAGTTGCATTATTATAAAATCTAAAACTTAAAATTTGAATAAAGCAACAATTCAAAATAATGCCTGATATTGAAATGCATTTGTTTTATTGTCTTCAATGCTAAATGCTGAATGATTTACTAAAATTAAATAAAAAAAATTGACTTGACAAAAACTTTTACATTTTTTACAAGGTGAAAGACAAAGACACACAAACAGGTCGCTTAGATCCCATTCTAGGTCAAGACTTTATCTGGTTTCAACCTGCACAGGTACAAAGGTGTGTGTGTGTGTGTAAGAGGGAGAGGGAGAGGGAGAGAGGAGAGGGAGAGGGAGAGGGAGAGGGAGGGAGAGGAGGGAGAGGGAGGAGGAGGAGAGAGGTATTGTGTGGCAGTTTTTGTACTATTAAAATGTACTGAATGTTTCTTTTCATCTAGCAAAGACTACAAATTATAATTACACATATTGCAGTTTTACTTTTCTATTAGGTTCTTATTAATTCAAAATGTTTTCCCGTTGCACTTTAATTTCACGACGCCCCCTTGTGGTGAACACCATAGAACACGAAAAAATGTTTCCTGGGATCTCCATCTCCAAACATCTCTACTAATATATTCACTATGCCTCCTCTGCACATGTCCAAAACCATCTCAGTCTGGCCTTTCTGACTTTGTTGCTAAAGAAGGTAACGTGAAATGTCCCTCTGATATATAGGTACATCATATATAATATATATATATATATAAGATATATATTATATATATATAATATATATATATATATTATAAAAGAGCTAGCAACGAGTAGTCGACGTCGTCGACGTAATCGATTACGTAAATACGTCGACGCAAAAATCGCGCGTCGAGTAGTCGCTTTTTGCTTTCATTTTTTCAAATGGCGGCGCGGAGGGAAAACGAACGGAGCGACGATGCAAATAAGTGGTCAAAGTGTGGGGAAACATAAACGCGGATCGGGTCCGTGAGAGGCGCGCGAGTGCATGGAAGTTTGTTTCAGGTGTCTGTACTTTAGCGATCTGGTGGAAGTAGGGAAAGAAGAGTAAGATGGTCGGTGGCGTGACGGCCGATCAGGTGGCTGATAGCTTCGAGAATGTCTGGCGCTCGACGAGTAGCGCGAGAGCTTATCGCGCGCTACGCTCTCTCATCCAGCCGAGAGCTCTCTCTCTCTCTCTTCTCTCTCTCTCTCTCTCTCTCTCTCTCTCTCTCTCTCGCTCTCTCTCTCTCTCTCTCTCTCTCTCTCTCTCTCTCTCTCTCTCTCTCTCTCTCTCTCTCCTCTCTTCTCCTCTCCTCTCGCTCTCCCTCCCAACAGTGTTTAACGGAGTTCGATTTTCATTACTGCAAATCTGTTGTTTACATTGATACGTTGCATATGCAGGAAATACACAGGATACACTATTCATATCTTATTATAAAATATAATAATAGTTGTTTTAATTAGAAGAGAACTGCTAATTTTTTTTTTTTTTATTTTTAAATTTACGCACTGTGCTTTAATTTCAGTTGTTGATGTTAATTAAATAATCATATAGAAGATCTGCGTTTAGTTAAATTATTTTAAAACTTGATTTGAAAAAAAAGCGTCACCTGAGAAGAAGCATGCACTTGTGATTAATTTTTTTAGGATTGATATTTTATGTTGCACTTTAATATTTCCAGTCGAGTCAATCTCACTGAATTCATTTTGCACTTGTGTTAAGAACTCATACGGCCTCGTTACTATTTTGTGTAATTTTGATGTCTTTATTTTGGCCTAAATTTAATGTTTTAAGGGATATTCAAACGTACTATGCTGTTTTGTACAAGATAAGCTTCCGTTAAGTCACTTTGTTGTTGGCTGAATTTCAATGCACTTTACAGGGGGGCAGGGTTATCTTTAATCAGTTTAGGTGTGTGTTTGTGCCCCCTTGTTTCATATGGCCTTTGTTTAAAAAAAAATGTAAAAAGTTAAAAGTGTTAATTAAAAACTAAATAGCATGTTTATTTAATTTTTTATGGACAAATAATCGTTTGGGCAAAATATAATCGCTAGAATAATCGAAAAATTAGTCGACTAATCGAAAAAAAAAAAAAATAAAAATAAATAATAACTAAATAATCGATAAGAAAATAATCGTTAGTTGCAGCTCTAATATATATGTAGGGAAGTGGTAATGTGTACTCCTGTCTGAGCCTAGGGGTGGGGGGAACTGTTTTATTGCGTTGTAGCATCGTTTTTCGGCCGTCCTCATCTCTTTTGTGTTTGAGAAGGTAGGACGCTGCAAATCTACATCTTTTAATTAGTTTAAATTTATTATAAGGCATCCATGTTATTTACTGTATATGTTGTTGTTATTGGGTTGATGAGTGTGTATGATATTATTTGGGATATTTTTGTGTTTTGTGTTAAGTTTGTATCCCATTTGTGTTCGCGTGAGTGCGTGAGTTTGAGTTAATTTATGCGGCTGAGCTTTTGAGTTTAAATTATTCATTGCTGTAATATGTTTGCTTTAAATGTTTTTATACTGTAAGAGTGACTGAGACTTCTCTTTTGTGTTTGAGAAGAAGAAGAAGAAGACTGCCGCGCACCTCTGTTGGAGTTTGCATAATAAAGCGAGCTGAAACACATTGACAGCAAGCGATCTCCGTGTCCTCTCTCTTCACACCCCGAAACACAACGCAGAGCAGAGTGAGGGAGCCACGCGGACGAAGAGGGTTACATATATATATACACCGGTATATTTAATCCATATCTTTTAGGATGCTTTAACACCTGTGGTTGTGAAAATCAGTCTAGTGACAACATCATGTGACAACATCCACGTCACTCATTGTCCAGATGTGTCCTTTTAATATTTCCTAAACTGCTTATCTATTAATCAGAATTGCGGGTAAGTTCCAGTGAAACTAGTGGAAGTAAACAAAGCGAATAGACAACATGCCGTTATTTAGTCTGAAGAGATGACTGCTCAGGCTTGTTGTGCCTATATTAAACTAGAATTATCATATGTAGTTTGTATTGATTGCTTGAGACAAACATTTATTATATATGCACATTTATATTTTGAGAAAGTAGCCCGGATGTGGTTGCAAAAAAACATTTTAATGCTGCACGCGGCGAAGGTGATTTGCACTTCACTTCAGGAGAAAGCGGTACACGGAAATCTACCGGAGATATTCCGCAGCGCAGCTCACTACGGCATCTGAATTTATTCGAAAGGTGCAGTCGTTTTTGGTACCTACGCATTTGGTAGGTTCAAGTTTGGACCGTGTTCTCACCACAAGTGAACCGTACCAGAGTTCGTTTGGAAGCGTCCCGAGACCAACTTTTCAAGCGGTCTCGTACAGTTGTTTGTTCTGCTTGGATCAGAATTTGATTGCTTTCCCACCTGCCCAAACGAACCATACCAAACAGGGAAAGGAACTCTGTGAAAGCACCCTTATTCACAGTGCAACATAAGTCCCTAAACGGGAAAGGGCTGGTGTGATGAAGTCTGGTGTCCGGATCCTCAAGCTTAGCAATTCTCTGAACCGCCTTTCTCCGTTGTTGCACTGTCAAACAACAAGGAAACAATTACTCAATCAATTGAGTATCAACACCCCCCCCCTTTCTTAGGCAGTGTTTTTATTCCCAACTGCAGATCAAGCTTATTTCCTTCAGCTGTCACTCGTGATTGGCTTGTGGGGTACCTTCTACTATATATACAGTGTGTGCGTGTGTGTGTGTGTGTGTGTGTGTGTGTGTGTGTGTGCGTGCGTGTGTGCGTGCGTGTGGTATTCAATATAATAAAAACTCATAATATCTGCATTAAAACGATTATATAAATATGTTGGTTTTTATGCAAATATAAATGTATAAATGTTTTGTAAAAATGTGTATGTTTTTATTGTTTCTTTGTTTCTAAAGTAAGTGTCCAAACACCTATGATAAAACTGCGCTGCATAATGACCGGAAGGGACGAGGAGCAGATTTGTTGGTCCAAAATCAGATCTGCTGTCCAGTCTGTCCCGACCGTATGGAGAACTGAGATCAGCGGTGATTTAGCGCTGTGATGCCTTGTGCCAAAGCAGTGGTGGATCCAGTGAGTTGAGGACTGTTGGATCGTGGGTAGTTTGGATAATGTTTGGGCTGAACAGGATGTTTAGAGCCTGTACAAACTGTGCCCCCTGTTTGACCCC
>CM051503.1:6877185-6909696 GCA_028031935.1 Paedocypris micromegethes | reverse complement strand
CCCCTTCATCATTGTGCCAACCTGACAGCTCGTGCACTCCAGAGAGACGTATCCGGCACGAGAGAGAAGCTCCTTCAACACCAGCTGGCAAGGTCACCATTCAGCATTTAATCTCTCCCTCTGTCTTTGGTTCTGTTTGGCCCCCTCTACCCTTCTTTCTCTCCCTCTCTTTCTTCATGTATCTCTTTCTGTCTGTGTGTGTGCTAGTTCATGCCTTTAGTCTGTGTGTGTTCTAAAGATTACCTATCGAGAACTAATGTGTCAAATGTCACTGCCGTTGAGAATCCAGGTGTGAGTTTGAGTCTTTCTGTGAAGGGTTTGCATGACCTCCCCATGTCTGCATGGGTTTCCTCCATTGTGTTTCAGATGAATTGGCATTGGACAATTGACCGTAGGTGTGAGTGAGAGTGTGAATGTCCCGCTCAGAATGGCCACAGCACGAATGGCAGGCAGCAAAGTCAAATCCAGAGGGGCAACAACAAAGACAAGAACCGCGTACATGAGCAGAGATCTAGACTAACCAGAATAAGGAGACAGGGAAACAAGAAACACACTGGATTGAGGAACAATGAATTGCCAGATATCATGAGCTTGTCTTTAAATGTCTTGAGCCTATATTGGCAGCAGCTGGGTGTGATCGTTACAAGCTGATCCTCCACCTGACTGCTGAGGAGTGCAAGTTGATGTGCTACTTACTATAGTGTTTATCCCGCCTCAGGCCCAGAATTGAGTAAGTGGTCTAAAATGGTGTAATGGATAATAAGTATTTTTAATTGTTCGTATTAATGTTTAATGATTATCAGGCAGACAAAAGCAAACTGTTCCCCTAATGGCAGTGTCAGAGTGATGGGGTTTACAGATTAAGCCATGTTTTTGTGCAAATCTTGTGTCTTGTGTCGTTGGTCTAGCACGATTGCTAGTTTGGATTAGCTTACAGCGCTATGTAGTATTTAGTTAGAACATAATCATTCTCAGTAAGTCAATTATCTCCGATCGACTTGACCACAACTGATTTTATGCACTAACAAACACTGCCGTACTGTACTGTAGCAGCGCAGGAACACACATTACACTATGCACAATAAGGGTCCGAAGTTTCCCTTTCAGAAATAGTCCTATTAATTTGAAATAATGAAATAATATAAAATGGTGAAATAATCAAAAAGTTTGATTAGTAG
The DNA here is from genome assembly GCA_028031935.1 of Paedocypris micromegethes. Lineage (NCBI taxonomy): Eukaryota > Metazoa > Chordata > Actinopteri > Cypriniformes > Paedocypris > Paedocypris micromegethes. The sequence goes on along the minus strand of CM051503.1, from coordinate 6,908,518 downwards.
ACATGTTGCTGTTGTACATGTGCGGACATTAAAAATAATACAGGGCAGGTGTGGCTAAATCGTGATCTTAAGAAATGGGCTCTCTCTGTTCGTCTTCATCTGTGTCTCATCCTCTCTCTCTCTCTCTCTCTCTCTCTCTCTCTCTTCCACTGTCTCTCCCTTTCTCTATAAGTATTTCTCTCTCTTTCTCCACCCCACCCCCCTTTCTCTCTCTCTCTCTCTCTCTCTCTCTCTCTCTCTCCCTTTCAAATATCAAGAATATGGGGTAATTAAGCAGATAAGTCTCAGTGTCACATTAGCCTTTTGTCTCTCTTGACGCTAACTTGTGCTGACTAGCTAATTACTGGACAGCAATAATCACACACCACCGTCTGGTTGCCGCTTAAAACGGAATGAGTGTATGTTGGTCTTTACATTTTTGCTCCCCGCTGAGATTTTTGTTGTACTTGTCAATTTTTCACGTGACAGTGGAAAGAACATTAGAGTCTGACATATCCATATTCTCGGCTTTGACAGCAAGCCGCAATTCCGTGTAAATGTCACTGTTCACAAACAAACCTTGGTCACTTGGATCCTCTTTCTCCTTTTCAGACACTGTCTGACTGATATTTGCATAAAATCACAAAACTTAACTGACCGCCTCAATCAAGGAGTAAATCCTTTTAAATAGCAGCGTGTTTTAGTTAAATCTCACGCTTTCATTCCAAATGGCTGCTTTTAATGACATTTAAGCTCATTCCGCAAAAAACATCTGACACTTCCGGCTGCAAATTGAGCCATTACCTGATTAGCATAATTCATTTATAGGCTAAACACAGACACAAAGAAATGGAGGAATAGCAGACTGGCTTCTCCTAATGTCCTAAACCGCATCACTCATCTTGCTGAACAGTCAAGCAATAACACAACAGGAAGGACAAGAGTGATTAGATGCTATTGTAGATTCCTAATGGAATGGCAGAGATGGCAGCACTGGTGGCGAGAAACGCTCAAGGCTTTTGTTCGCCTCTTTTCTCTATTACAACTAAACACTTTGACATTTAAAAATGTAATTTCTGTCATCAGTTGTCATGTTGGTAATTTGGAGCACATTAAGGAAGATTTAAATCCATCAAATGCTTCTTTTCACATACAAAACTGATAAAGTGCTTAATGAAAGATTTTTCTTTTAATCTGTCACGAGACGGAGAGTTTTGTGGGGTCTGAACTGTAGAATAAAAAGCTCTATTTGCTGATTGTTTTGCTGTATCACTTAAACCCATGGTCCCCAACCCCCGGGCGGCGGCCCGGCACCGGTCCGTGGAGGAATCCGCCGAAGTATGAAATCAAATTAATATAAAAAATATCCAACTTAAAGAAATGTATTGAAAAACAAAACCGAACAGAAATTGGTAATTTTCATTTTGTTTTTTTTTTATTATTATCTGCGTTTGCAATCTTCACATTTTTGTTAGGCAGCACTTTGACCAGTAAAGACTGCATTTTAATTCTAAATCGGAAGCACCTCACCTCACGTTGCGTGCCCGCGCTCAAGTTCCCGTGCATGCACAGACGCGCACACTCACGCACACACACACACCATTGTAGTAATAGCAAAACGTGCTGTTCTGCATCAATATGCTTCACAACATTTCACTCGGACTCACAAAGAATAACACACAAGTCTTTCATCTCACTCGTACTTTTTACTGACTTCTTCGGCAACAGTAGTAACGTCGCAGCGCGAGCCGCTACAGGTAAAAACAAGTTTAATTTCAACATGTTACTCTTGGCGTGTAGTCTGTCAGTCAAACCTGTGAAGAATCTTGTAATAGTAATTTTGAAGTACAATGAAATCTGACGCTTTAGCGGTTATTTTCTCTAAATCTGAAGCTCAATAAAACGTGTTTTAGCGATCACTTTCTCTAAATGATGTATTTAATTATTAAATACTTAGCATAGTATTTAATAATAGTATACTTATATTAGAAATGCTTTATTATGAATCAGTAAAAGAGTGAAGAGGCTCAGCGCATTACATTGAATTTGTGCGCCGTAATAACAGAATTAGGAGCGCAACGAAACACGTAGTGACTCAGGGATCAAAAATGAGAACAAAGCTGTTTCTTTTTTTTGTTTCTAAGATGTAGAAATATAATCAACTCTAATTTTAAAAGGGTGCCTGACATTTTAAAACAAAAAGCAAATATAGATTTGCTTTTTATATATAGATTTTTTCATATAAGAATTTAATTCAAATATCAAGTAATCTCTTGTTATACCAACTGCACAGTGTACTCAATGAAAAGGGTGGGAAGCAAAAATGAATTAAAGCTTTTAAGTCACAGAGAGTAATACACAATTTCACCATGGTGCTATTGCTCATAGTGCCGAAGCTTCCGGTTCCAACCTTCTCGTGTAGGAGCGTGTAGTCACCATGACCCTCATCGTCTCCTCATGGTCCTTCAGTGTTTCACGTGTCCTGTTTCCTTGTGCTCCTCGTGCAGCACCTACTGTAGCCTTCAGGACTCTGGTTGTTTGGGTTATGTATTGTTTACAAGAACATTTCCAACCTTCATATAGTTCCTTTCTGTCTTACTCAACTTCATAACTTTATTGCAGCATTCAATTATAGCCATTTCTTTGGTCAAACTAATCAATACACTTAAGCTTTATCTACTAAACAGTGCAGCGGTCTGGAATGGATACAGTTTTTTAATATTTAATATTATATAATTATTATTTAATATTTTACTTAATTATTTACTTAATTAAAAAGTGATACTTTTTTTCTTTTAGTTGAGTTCGGTTAAACAGCAAACAGTTTCTAAACAAAAGCAACAGGGCATTTCACATTTGTGTGTGTGTGTGTGTGTGTGTGTGTGTGTGTGTGTGTGTGTTTTCGCTTCACTGTATGTATGTATGTACACTTCACTGTTTAGATGAGTAAAGCAGACACATTTACCTTGAGGTATATTACAAGTGTGTATTATATTTAGTTTAGTACTGAATGTCTAAAAAGGTATATACATTGATTCTTAAACTTACTAAAAATAAATATTGATATATAAATTATACACTTACATAATGTTACAACGTTGTAGTATTAGTTACAAAAAACCAGAGTCAATATGTGTTACACTAATGCAATGGAAACATTTTTCTCTATCCTGGAGGCTGCATAAATTGATGCACACATATGATAAAAGCTTTACAGATGTGAGACAATCTGTTAAAGAAAGAATAAAGCAAACATAGTGTGATCACTCGTATTTCTTCAGTTAATGCATTTATGTTTTGTTTAGCAGGACACATTTTTAATAAACCAATCTTAAAAGCTCTGCAGATGCTGCAGCCTTGTCTGATGTTCTATAATATCATGGGACGACTGGTTCCTGCTCACTGGGGCAACAAAACACAGATGAACCAAAACCATGTGAACATGCTCAAAGCAAGTAGCAGCACAAAGCATATAAATCCCTGGTAAACCCAGTTTATCATTAACCAGAACAAATAGTTATTGGGAACTTTTTAAAAACATTTATTCATTTGTCACTGGGCCACAAATTAACCCATATTTTTATCAGCTTCATTCATCTACGGCCTTACACCCACTCTAATTTTTCTCAGTCTCCTTCGTGCTGACTCAGCTGACTCCTTCACCTGGGAGTGTACCCACAATGCTTTGCGCTATCATCCCTGCTTTCTCTTTCCACCCCTAGACATACCAGGTTTTTCAGATCTCACTTGGTCGTTTCTCTCTTCTTTTTTTTTTTTTATTTACAGGCTCCTTCTGTCTAAGTTTGGACCGTCCTGCTTGGCCTCCATCCAATCTGCATTGTGTGTCGCAATTTCAGCCCATTGGGAACAGGAGATCAGGGTTCAGAAGAGGCCTCTGGGAAACTTACTTGTCTCCTTTATTCTCATCCCTTCACTAAAGAACCGAAAATGACCAATCAGGTTTGTCCGAGCCGTCCCCTGGCTATTACTGTCTTCGTTTGCTAAGGCTCAGTTCCCAGAACTCTGTCTCCCTCCTCTTTTCACGTTTCTCATCTCTGTCACACTCATTTTTTCTCTCCATCCATCCATCATTTATTTCAATCCATTGCCCTCATCCATCATATATACATCAGTGAATCCACTGCTCTTTCTTCTAGCTATCCTCATTTTCTAGAAAAAATTCATAATATTCTATCAGTGTGCATCTGTTAAAAAGAATAACATCTTAAGAATAATGTTTTTCACAAAAACAAATGCAATTTCTACCTTGATTTCATTATTTAATTGAGAAAGTGAGAAATGTATTGTCTTTCAGTCAAACTGAACCTGAGTTATCTCCAACGAGAATGAGTTTTATCAAATTTAATTTTTACCCAATATGCACTGAATGCTCTGGTAAAGGTTATGTTTTAGTTTTCATAACCTTTATCCGCTTTTCTTTTCGACAATAATGTCCATCGGTTCCATTACACCTTTGTTATCCCCCTTCCCCCCAAAAGTCCATCAGAAATGCCACTTCCTCCCCTCATGTCTTCACTCATCCCCCCTCGTTTAGGCGAGACTCCACCTTGCCGTGATATTCCCAACACGGACACTCCATCAGGATTCCTCTTGCTATCGGACCGGGATATTTCCCCCTCTCCTGCAGATCCCTTGGGAAGCAGTGATGGAAGAGGATCAGGGTGGAGGTCTAATGAATAAGTGATTAAGATTGACAGTGTCTGAGACTCTGCTGTATAATGTTTTCTGGATTTACTGGTAATATTTTTTGTTTTTCCTGCAACTTCAAAAGCATTGCCCATGGTCCCAAGGTCTCCATAGAGTCATTACTGCAGGTGAAAGGTCTCTCTCTCTCTCTCTCTCTCTCTCTCTCTCTCTCTCTCTCTCTCTCTCTCTCTCTCTCTCTCTCTCGCACACGCACGCACGCACGCACGCACGCACGCACACACACACACACACACACACACACACACACACACACATATACACTTTGCTTTGTCAATGAACATTGCAACAGTTTTAGACTCAACAGTGTGTTTTACTTTTAGAAAATCGAACTGTAACAAATTAAATGTATTATATTGATACAGAACATGTAATTAACATTCTTGCAGCATCTTGAATCCTTAACATAGATTTCAGTTTGCAACTAAACTCGGAAATCGGAAACGGCCTTCCCTTAGTAATAATTTCGCATTTCGTTTTTCTCGAACTTTCTCAGCAATTTTGCATGCAATTTATAACGTGACAATTCTGATTATATAAGTCAAAGTCACGGCGTACATAAAATAAACACGTCATTGTATGAACGTCTCGTATTAAACGATTTTTTACTAATTTTGTTAAATACGTAATATATATTTCTTACGCCGTTTGTGATTTGGTTTTTATTGGACACTAATTGAGACAGATAGTATGTTGCATGTAACTGGGTGGTATTGACGAATTGTGATTTATAATGTGTTATCGACTGTAGAAAGTGAGCAACAGTCTGAAGTCTTTCTCGTCCGGCACGAGACATCAGCCGCCGCAGCAGCTCGCGCGCTCATTCTCAGACAGTCCGAGCTCTCGCGCGCTCACAGCCGCTCGCTCACTGCGCTGCGCTCTGTCCACGGGAGACGGCAGGTGTCAGACTCGCTTCTTTTGTACAGGTTCGCCGTTAAACTCACAACTAAACATCGATCACACGAACGACAAGTGCGCCAACAAAATTGTTTTATTCAGGACGGAGTGACATTGGATCTGTGCGGTGAGTATTGTTTAAATAGCACCTTGGCCTAAACAAATATAATGATATTTGTTACATTTTAGTCGTGTGCATAACGGTACCGGTGCGATGTGATGTTAGTTAAATGCGCGCGTTTTCTCACGCGGCAGTCATTTATCTTCATATTATGAACTCAAGCGCAGCATGTTTTGGGTTCGTATTCGGCCTGGAAGGCGTTTAACGCCAGTATGTGTGTGTGAATAGACCCCCTTCTGCTTTATATGGAGGACGAGGTGTTTTTGAAACGCTTCTGGGCTCTTTTTTGGAAAGGAAAAGGCAGCAGCCGAAACCTTTTGAGAGAGCGCAGTGTCTCCCAGCCATCCTGTTGTCATGGTTACTATACGGGAGGCTGGGGATAATATGGCTGCTGTTCAGCTTCTTTCTCTCAATTCATGTGTGTGTGTGTTTTACTCCGCGATGGATTAATAGAAGACCCACTGTATGTTTAAGACCCGTGATGCAGGTGCAGAATATCTGTCTGGGACCAGAACAGTAGCTTTATGCATGATGCAGTTCCATCCCAGAGGAGAATGCAGCTGCGATGCTAAGTGAAATATTCTTAGTCCAGCTGTTGTGGTGCACTCATGAATAAATACAGTGAAAATACAGGCGTCAGACGGGCATCACTGAGGAGGACCAGACAGAACACCCCTCAAAAAAAAAACAGCCCTTGTTCTCTATAAGTGTTAAAAGGTCTCGGTGTGTGTGTGTGTGTGTGTGTGTGTGTGTGTGTGTGAGAGAGAGAGAGAGAGAGAGAGAGAGAGAGAGAGAAAGAGAGAGAGAGAGAGAGAAGGGGGGAGATATCAGACAGTATACTTTTAACAAGATTTATATCCTGTGAAGGTTTAAGGGAAGATGTTGAAAGTGATACGTTGACGTGATACAACAGGACATCTGACCTTGACATCAGTGTAAGTGACAGAACGAGGTGATTTAAACCACATTTACGCACGGCTCAATTGTTCACAATGATTCTGTCGGTAGTGTCATCAGGCGACTGAAAATTATTGTCTTTACACTCGATGGAGGAACCGTGAGGCTGTGTTTTGACGCAAAGACTGCATTATGCAGCCGGCTGGTATCAGAGAAGAAGACAGCATCAATATATTTAGCGCACTGCAGCTCATGAGATAGTTAGATCGTGAATGTTGTTGGTTTGTAATGGGCAGTCTTGTATATGTGCTCGCGACCCCGTCTTCCTGCATGTGAATTCTCGGAACTGAAAAGGGTTAGTGGGTCACTCAGACGTCTAGAATCCAGACTGCAGGGTGCAGGTCGGTCTGTATGTCTGTGTATGTGTGTGTGTGTGTGTGTGTGTGTGTGTGTGTGTGTGTGTGTGTGTGTGCGTGACTAGCTCTCTTTTGTGTTATGCAGTAAGTAGAAAACACAATGGTGTCAAGTATAGATTTGCTGTTTGATTGTCTTGTAATTTACAAAGTGAAAACTGATCCAAATTGGCAGAGCAAGATTAAAGACCAAATATTTGATATTAATATCATGCAATAAATGCATATTTTGCAATTTTGCCAATGAACATCTTCCAACCGAATAAAATGTACGTTGTAAAACTGTAGCTCTTTTAAAAGATTACACTTAACTTTGAGATTCACACAATCTGATGTAAATATGTAGTCAGACGTGTCCCCAAACTGCTGAGTGCGTTTCTTTTTTTTCTCTGCCTCCTTTGAGCATCTTTTCAGCCCCTTGCTGCTCACAACCCAGGATCCCAGAGGAAACAGTGACTTCAATTAAATCAATCAATACAAATGTAAGATAAAGCTAAGGCCGTCTTAAAGTAGAGACAGGAGAAATAGCACAGCAAAATTTCAAAGAACAGCCAAAAGGTGGAGACAATGTGTTTTCAGTCTGTCGGGTAACATCCTGCGTGAAGAGCGAAGGCTAATGTAAAGATAAGGACTTGTTTGTTAGGATCCCAGTGGCAGTCTGAACCCCAGTGTTAGACTGATAGACAAGTCTGGGGAAAGTAATTAAACGGAATTGATCGCTCTGATGTCCCTACTGTTCTGCTGACAATACTGGAAGTCCCTCTGTCAATTCGGTAACGTATAACACATAACCCAGTAGCTTATCCATCTAAATGATGTAAAGAACTTTGAATGCTTTGTAATATTTCCCACATCTTCAGTAGTGTAAACCCATATGTTCCTTTGGCCAGTTGATCGATTTAAGTTGACCAAAGCAGTGGTGTAAATTAATTGACTAAATGGACTTTGTTACTGTACTTGAGTATTTTTTAGTTTGTACTTGTACTGATCAACAGTATAAGCACTTTTTACTCTCTGCTTGACTACATTTATGATTGAGTACTGTATCTGTACTCTTTACTCTACTAAATTTGAATGGACACTTACCGTTACACGTTACATTGTGATTGTGCACGACAAGTCAGTATTAATTTCTTGATGAAATTGCCATATGCAGGATGCTGAAGGTACTAGATGCTATTTATGAGCTAAATCACATGAATGTGGATTAGCGGTGGCACTTAATTTCACATTTGAGTTTGACTAAGATTTACTTCTTGCTCTTTATTAAATCTATTTTGTTCTGCCATTTTGAAACTTTGAGGTATTGAGAAATTTAAAATTAATTTTAAGAACTTTAATTCATTTGTTTGTGAGGTTTTATTTCCTAATACAGTATAGGAATGCTTTACGACTTTTACTCAAGGCTTCCTGGAATTGGTGACTTGTAACTTGTAATGGAGTAATTTTTAGAGTAAGGTTTCTGTACTTTTACTGGTACTTAGGATGGTTATCAGGTACTCTTTACTCCTCTGGGCCAAATGAACCAATGATGACCAATGGCATCCTTGTCTGAATCCGTCTCCACCATAAGATGCATGTTACCTCCATGAAGGAGTTTGCATGCTGTTTGGTGGGTGTTTGGCAGCTTCAGCACTGGAGCTTCCAGGGATCGTGTGCAACAGCAGGGTTCATCACTGCACTGTGGTGGATTCATGCATGGCAGTCTCTGTGTTTTCCAACAAACAGATACAGCTGGGTTGGACTTTGAGTGTCCAGCGCAGAGGCCGAATGTCAAATATTAACCATGTGTGATAGGTAACCTCAATGTCACAGCCACATGCTCTTTGTGGTTTGTCACTGCGTTTGACAGTTGCTTTCAACCCAAGCACATTCAAGCTCATAGTTTCCTTGGGAATTGAACCCACATGGTGCTTCATGTTGGTTGAGCAGACTTTATGCTTAGAAAATCAATGGCGGTGGTGTCAACAGCATGTACTTATTTGTCTAACATAGACTTTTCCCATTTCTGTTTTTCTTAATAACCCCGCAAAAAAAAAAAAAAAACCTAAGACTTTACAATTGCAGAAGAAAATCACTGCTTTTACACCCCCTCCAACACACACTCAAACCTTTTAAAGATAAAAACAGGCCACAGTATTGCATTGAAATTGAGTTATTTTGACCTTCGAGCCTTTTCTAAACCGGGTTCCGGTAGTGTTTTCTGGAAGCAGAGTCCAAGCGTGCAAATTCCTATTTGAGTCTGATTTGATTGTAGTATGTAATTCTCATTTCTAGTTTATAGTTTCTGTTGGAGTTTGTTGGAGTTCCTTAAAATTCATTGACTCATGGAGAGGCAAATGAGCTTTCGAGTTGACTTTGTACGGGCTGCGGTATCTTTGATTTGGTGAAGGTTCCTCCAAGCAGATTGTAATAGATTGTATTTTAAAAACGCATTTCTGAATTTTAAAAACACATGCCTGGATCTCAATAGATCCACAGATGATTCAGCTGTATCGTGTGGCATGTAAACCGGCAACGGAGCTCCAGACTGTGCTGAGTCAAAGGTAATGCAATTTTACTGGACTGCATTGCTGCACAGCCGATAAAACAGATGATGCAGATAATGTAGACTTAAGATGATGACACTTGACGGCTTCAGCCATCAGGAGATGTCATGTCACCTATTGTATATTTTGTCAGCTGTATAGGCTGAATGCAGAGATTTGTTTTTCTACTTTTATATACTCCTATAAAAATAGATAAAAATATTAAAAATAATATTACTATTTTTATGTTTAATAGTAAGTAATGTGTACGTATTTTTGTTATTTTTGAGGCGCTTTTGAGACCCCCAGGGATACTGAGGATTTCTTGAGAAAAAGACAAAAGAGCACAAAAAAAGTAAAATCAAAAAACAACACAGAGTATGAGAAATTTGCTTTTAATTTAATTGCATTATTGAGCACGGTCCTTTTTTACATATGTTTACATATGTTCTGTTGCGCTGTGTTGCTATTCTAGAACAGACTATGAGCAGTTGTCTCATTTGATTTAATTTCACTTTTACCGTTTAGCATCTGATGCGAAGCCGTTTGCTACATGAAAGTGCTAAAGACTCCCATTAGATTTCCGTTATGAAAATGAGCAGTGGATTTTTTGTTGGAAATAAATAGGAAATGCACAGCTTGTTCACAGTTAATTCATGCAGTTATTAACATAATGAATCCGTCTGTGTGGGCCGCTCACATGTATTTTATTCAGTTCTCACTCTTGCCCTACATCTCACTGCGCTGTTTTTGTTTCTCTAACAGGCTTGAATTTTACCTCATCCTGTCGTTCCTGGCCCTGACTTTGTAGCCCTGGACTAACAAGGCTTTTGAAGTGGTCACCATGAGTCAGGAGGGGCATGACCCCCTCCACAAGGACCCACCACCACCATCTCCTCCGGGCATGAATGGAGAGTCAATACCTGGGGAAAAGGAGGAATGTAACAGGTCTAATAGCATCAGACCCTGTAAGGGAACAAAAGCAGAAAAGTGTTGCACAGACATGAATGACACTGAAAATGCACAATCCAGTATGAAAAACGAGGAAAATGGTGAAAATATTGACCTTCAGAGCAGCTGCACACATCCTGGGACCGAAAATAGTAATAGGAAGATATGTGAAGAAGAAGAAGAAGAAGACACTTGTTCACTGTCAATCCTAAATCCAGCAAAAGACTCCACGAAGATCCTCTGCTCGCTGAGGTCAGTGCAAACTATGGCAAACTGAATTTAAACCAAATAACATCTGTCCTTTTAGTAAAAAGCAATAAATCAGAAGTACCTTGCAATTACCATTTACAAAGATAGGTAGAATGTTAGGCTCAGGCTTCACAAATGATGTGACACGCAAGCTACAATTAGGATAGGGAGGTATTTTAGGCGTGAGATGTGGCAGGGGAGCTGTCCTGAATGACGCTGCCCTCATCTGGGACTCCTTCACTCCGGGTGTGAAGAAGAACCTTGACAGCAGACAGACTACAGAGAGCTTTGTGTAAAGACGTCTTTGACTTTGTGGATTGTTCGCTACCTTTCTAAACAAATGGCATCAGGGTTTTGAGGGTTTATTAACTAGTATTGTTTTTTTGCAGGTTTGAGAATGGAACGGACTATGATAGTGAGGAACAGGAGGATGAAGAAGAGATCTCGGAAGAGCCTTCAGCCCAAGGTAATCTAGACGCCTTCAGCTCCACATTTGAGCTTTCGGTGGAGGAAGCTGATGCTGAGGTCGAAGAAGAAGAAACAGAAGCTGAGAATCACGACACATTCAGCTCTGTCTTCGAGAACATCGTCGAACAGGTCAGGAAGTCCAAAGCTGAGGGTGACGAAGTAGACGAAGAATACGATAGGACAAAAGATACCCGGGACGGTTTCAGCTCTACGTTTGAGCGCATTGTTGAGTCTGAGCTACTTAGAGGTGGGACTTGTTACAGCAGTTTGGATTCACTGGACGTGCTGTCGCTCACGGACGAGACGGACAGCTGCTTCAGCTTCGAGGCTCCACTGACCCCTCTCATCCAGCAGAGGGCTTTAATGGGCCCTGAAACCCCTGAACTGGAGTTGGAGACTGTGCAGGAAGGGCTAGAGACTGTGGAGGGTGAAGCTGAGTCAGGGAATCAGGCTAGCCAAGATGAAGCCATTCCTCGAAGCCCACTGCGGACCACCATACCGGGAAGCAGGTCAGAAAATGTCTTGAGTCAACTGGCACAATGGATCCCTAATGGATACCACGTTGACCTGCCAGAGGACAGCGAAAGCAGAAGTGCGCTGCCAAACTCCATCAGGTAAACACAGTATGCTGTTAAATTGCAAACACTTGATTGGTTCATGCTATTAACTTGCTTTGGCCAGTAGATGGCTTGCAACCCTGGCTAATGACCAAGAAAGTGTCCTTTTCACTGCCTGAAGCACTGTATTTATCTAAGTGCGCAGTGCCAAAGTTACTCTAAATGTAACCCTTAAAACATCAAAAAAAAAACTACAGAAAATGTAAATAAATGAACATTAATTAAAATGTAAGGTAATAATTTTTCAATTTAAATTGTTGAAAATATTAGGACTAAAAATAAATTTGGTCTAGCCAATGTTTTGCTATTCTCTTCACTGAAATGAATTAATACTTGAAATGTTGTAAAAAACAAAACAAAAATGGTGGTGATGTAAAACACTTTATAATTAACACTTTTAATTACAAAGACACCAAAAAAAGGTTCTACAAAAAATTAATCAAAAAGCTTTTTTGTGAATCCAGCCGCAGGTCTTGACTTTCACGTCCTGTTCTGAAATCATTAGCCACAATTCATGCCACAATCTGACTTTTCTCACTTTGTTACACGTATGAGGCTTTCGGCAGAAGGCATTACTATAAGGAATTTGGGATCCGATTGCAAAACAGCATAGAAATGAGGCCATTTAGAAAAGGAACATGTTCCTTTGGGGGGTTTTAATTTTAAAAAGTGTCATATGTGACCCAGTGGAATGAAAAGTTCTTTTTACAGCACAGTAAGAGAAGCGTTTTGACTCGGTGAAGACTTTAGCTAATTTACGCTATCACTGGTCTCATTTTCTCTTTTTTCAATCAAACACTTTCTCTCTTTCACTTAATTTCTTGTTTCTATTGGTGTCTCTCTCTCTCTCTCTCTCTCTCTCTCTCTCACACACACACACACACACACACGCACACGCACACACGCATGCGCACACGCGCGCGCGCACACACACACACACCATCTATCCATCTGGACTGGATGAAGCAGCAGATGTTGTAATTTTTTCCTCCCCAGTTTTAAACGACTAGCAGCTTCCTGCCCCCACCAGTCCAGATGAATGGAGCATTGTTTTTAGGGAGTGACATCATTGCCTTTGGCTTTTCCTCTTTCACGATGGGATACTTGCTCTAATTTCTAGTCACACAGAGCCTTTCTGGGTCCTGCTTGTCTGAGCGTATAAACTGCCATTAGCATCATTCTGAATCAATAGTAGAGACCATGTTCTCGGGTTTCACTGACTGAAAGGTCAATTGCTTATTAGGTAGTGTCCAGTTGACCTTTCGTTTGCACATTTTGTTTGGTTTGTTATTAAAAATAAGTTTATGTTGTTAGGTGCTAACAGCTTTTTTCAAATATGCCGTTTGCTAGTCATTTTTTGGCATACTGAGTATTTGTTGGTGAACTTAAATATATAAAAGACTGTTGCTGTTTAACGTAATGCAGACACAGGTTTGTATGACTATAGTTGGTAAAAATATCTTTGTATTATTTCCCATCTATACTACAAAGGAAACATCTATACACCATTTAGAGTTTCTGTAGTTAATGACGCTTAGTTAATTGTCGCTTCATTTATTCTGATATTCTTATCACATTTTGCCGCTCATAAAATAAGTTACACAAACAATTGGGATTTTTAAACTCCCAAGTAATTGTACAAAGTGCACTATAGAGGGAATGCAAGATGCCCTTATTGCTTTGTGTGGGTGTACGTGCGTGTGTGTGTGTGTGTGTGTGTGTGTGTGTGTGTGTGCGTGTCTAAAATCATGTTTTTTATTGGACAGTAATGATTTTCGATAAGGCATTCATGATAAAACGTACTTGGCTTGCTACAATCTGATGGTTTGTCTTCTGCAGCTCTGTGCTTCGTTACCTCTCCTTTGACACAAGCTCTCAGTTTAGACGCGATTAAGTGATTGATTCGTCAGTGTTACAACAGATCAATGAGCGACACAAAATGCAATATTTTAATGCTGCTCTGCCAGCACTGGCTAATTTATATTTTTCAACCTTTTGGCAGAAACAGTGGAAAGCAGAAACCCTTCTTCCCCTCCTCCTCCAGTCTTTTACTCACCTATTCAGACTAAAGAAACATCCAGTTATCTATTTCATGCACTCATTATATCATTTATTTCTAAATATACGTTTCACACAAACACATACTTCTATGACACACACATGCACGCACACACACACATACACGCACACATGTTCTAGTTTGTTGTTCTTCTGGTTGTGTTCATCTATTGAGACGACAAGTGTTGACTAGCTAATGATTATCTCTAAATGATCCAGGCCTACTACTACTATACTGCTACTACTACACACACACACACACACACACACACACACACACACACACACACACAGTTGTAACAACAAAGAGAAAGAATTGGATTCAAATTGGGTTTTGTTGTTTTTCCAGGAATTTCTTATAGCAAAGACATTTTGTGAAATTAATAATGTCATTTCTCATGGCCACATTGATGCACTCTGAAGTATATTCTTTTTAAATGATGGAGATTTGATTAGATTTGATTAGATTTGAGACAACCAATCATAGAGTGGGACACACAGACAAACATTCACAATCCAAACATGTGGGGAAAAAATGGGAAAATCGACACAACTGAATTTTTTGCTTTGGGTTTGTTTGAGATGTTCCTTATGAATATCACATTTTGCTTTACACAAAAAACATTAAACTATTGTAGAGTTTAGGCTGCAGTGTAAATCAGTCAGTTGGTCGTTTTGCATGATGTCTGATTTCTTGATGTTTTTGCAGAGTATCAGAATTATAATGTTTTCTGTGTGTGTGTTAAGGTGCATAAGTTGCAAGAGTTTTGTACAATGCAGAATTTTAGAAATTGCTGTCCAGAGCAGAAAGCCTCTTCAGACGTGTGCTGCCATAAAGAGATGAAAGTGAGCCAACCGTGAGACTCTGCTGAGCCACGTCCATGGGGGGAATAATCCCTCAGCCCCTGAATTAAGTCATGTCAGCTAGAGAAAGTGAGGGAATAATATCTTTCTACCAAGTGTATACGCATGTGTGTATCTCCACACATTTGTGTGTCAGGATGAATCACAAAGAGTCTTTGTCACCCCCACAGTGGCGTGCTGTTAAATCCTCACAGGTTCATATCTCAAAGAAGTCTCTCATACTGGCTTTAGACCCAGTCTATAATTAGATCCATCTCACCTCTGTCTGACACTTCAGCTCTGTTCTGAGCGGTTCAGCAAGTTTACTTTCGCTAGGAAAATGGGGGAAAGAGGGGTTAAAAGAACAGCTTTGCAATCGAGTAAAACGGCTTGCTATGAAAGAAAAGTAGCATAAAAACCAACACATCTATTATACCAAGCGCTGGCAAAAAACATGAACGAGAAAATGATTATCTAGCCAATTTTGTTTGTAATCATTTCAGATGGCAGTATGGTTTTGGCAATAAGGATTGTGCATTTCATGAATATGTATTGTATATTTTCACATTGGCAGCCATAGAAGCAGACATACTTTGGCTTAGAGAGTCTGTGCGGAGCAGACGTTGATTAAAAATTGTTTCTCAGCAAACAGGGAACATAAATATTTCTGAAAGATGTTGGGGGATTGAACCACATCCCTGCCTTCATTGTACCTTGGGTAGAGTAGATAGAGTCGTCAGGAGAAGTGATTATCACTGTTAGCGATTATCAAGGTCGTTGAGCTAAATGGCGTAATGTTTGTTGACTAGAGGACTAACATGTTGTGACTAGTTTACTGAAGCAAATGAACGTCACACTTTGCACACAACAGACACACGCCTGGCGATGTGTGGCATATACGATACAACCCAGAGATGCTGAAGGCTTGAGGATACCTGAGATAAAGGTTACTAAAAGAGAATTCATTACAATAGAGCAGATTGTCACAAAGTGACAGTCTTTGTACAAGTGTGTCAGACTTGTCAGACTTTATCTGCGTTATTCTGTCTGTGTGGAGGAGAGGCAAAGCACAGCACATGCTTTGGATGGAAGCCCTAGTTTTTCATGAGCTCAGTATTTTCAAGCGGCTCTGTATAGTCCATTTATTTATTTATTTGGACTTAAATAGTCTGTTTTTCATGCACTGAGTTTATTCTCAAGAGTGAGTTAATAATTTAAAGCCTATGCAGACGCAAGCTGTTAGTGCTTCTGTTGAAGTACAATTTTACCTTTCAAATACAAAATATTATTTCCAAGTCTCACAAATATAGTGTTTTTGATAAATTTAGTTAAAAATATTTGTTTCTATTTCTATTTAAAATCGAGTTTCCAAACCAAATTATTTGCCACTATTATCTTAGTGTTGATTTGTATTAATCGGCTTTATGACAGTTTTCTTTGTTGATAGTAATTAATATTTCAGACATGTTCCAGTTGCGGTCTAGTTGCTTTTTTGTAGTGTCATTCAACTATTATATATTATTTTTGTTTTATGACTAGTTATGTAAACCAGCTCTCATTACTAAATAATATAAATGAAAGCGGGATGGTGACAAAAGTCATGGTCATGGACACCACACTGATAATAGTGGCGATCCAGTCCAGAGGAACGGCCTGATCTTTTCAGGTTCCCAAAATTTAGGCTTCAGCGTGGAGAATATGAACGCATATAGACTCTTCATGTGTCTGACAAGACTTGTGGAGTAATCTAATACATCTAGTAGCTGCTCTCTCCGCCCTTTCCTCTTTTGTGTTCCGTTTTTGAGGAACTTTACTAGGGAGACCGTACACGCAGACTCAGCCGGACACAACTGTTCATGCGCGCGGCACTCGAAGTGGCAGCGATGATTTTTTTTAAAGAACCCATGTGATGTTGGCGTTATGGCGTATAAACCTGATTTACTTGAGTAAACCCGATATCTCGACTTGAAGGCGAATGTAGTTTAAGGCATTTCTCTCGCTCCGCGCGGAACTTTTGCGCGTTCTCGGTTGAAAGATGTGGAAAGATGAATACGAGGTCCATTTCGACTTTCTTCTGGGGATTCTGTGAGTTTGCTAACACTTTCATGTCGTTTTTATGGGCTTTCTAAGATATGATACATTTAAAAAGTGATTAGGTGAACGGGTTGAAGTCGCTTAAAAGTGGTTGAATCATTTTGACAACTGTAAAGTTAGTTGTTTCTTATAAACAACTATAGCGCTTTGATTTATTTAGATTAGTTGGACCGTGGTGGCACTGGTGAACCTTTAAAACTTTAAGGATTTAACTTCTTAAATGTTTTGCTTCTTGTCGTGCTTATTTTAAAGCTGTTTTCTGCCAAAAATAATAAAACGTTTCTTATCAACGTTTTTGAAACGTTTGTAATTTCTTTACTCGATTACTAGTTTCAGAGATGCATCGCAAACTTGCGACAGAAACTGCGAAACGTGTGCGGTTGTCTTAACGCAAGCGTGAAAAAGTTTTGCACGAGACACAAACTTATTTCGAAAACGTCTAATTATGACATAATATTGACATACCTTTATCTTAACCAGGTAAATGTGTCGGAAATAGATTAAACATCACGTTTCTATACTCTTCTGTTGTCTTTTTGGCTGTTGGGTAACTGAAGTGTCTGAAAGGGATTTGTCATTTATGTAATTTAATGATATCTACAATATTTTCTGACTGTTTTTAAATTAATGTCTCATAAACAGTGACCTGATTGATTTAAGAGGAATGATTGGCAAATCAATTAATTATCAGAAATTTATTTTTACAGTAATTTAACTTACATTCAAGTTTGCATTTATAGTACCCAGCCAAAACGTGTATTTTTAGATTACAACATGCACCTAAAATCCTAAAAATTGACAATTTTAAGTGTGATAAAGGATGAGAAAATAGACGTTTTTAATGGTGCTCCCTAAAAATCCATTCACCTTATAGTCTGAAATATAAAATTTTTTTTTGCTATAAGGTTCTTGTTCTGTTAAATTTGGACTGCTATTGCTTGAACTGTATTCTTATTTCCATTAAATGCGTAAAGCTTCAGGTATTTTGTGCTCTGTAAAAGGGCAGGTATGTGTGGTTGAGGTCAAGTAGGAATTCTCTCTGATTCATGCTACTGTAATCCAAATGTTTTCGGATTTAACATCTTGTACTAGATTACTCACATTCACACAAGTATTTTCGTAAGACAGAGAGAGACACAGCAGCTTCTTCACACCTCGATGTGTTGATGCTGCCAGCATCAGAGCAGCCGAGAGGAGGACGTGTGAGTCAGAGGCATGCAGACCCGTGTTTAATCTGATGCCTGACACACCAGTTCATACAGAGAAATTCTTAGGTAATTACATATATAGTAATTTATGTAATAGGGTGTTCAAGATATTTATTAATTGTCATCCACATTTCAAAATTAGAGACGCATTAAAAAAAGTCTCTCTCTTTCTCCCTCTACCTCTCACTCCCTCTTTGTGCTATCTCCCTCACTTTCTCTTGCTTTCTCGACACGATGTCTTTTTTTATCTTGGTTTATCTCTCTTTCACCCCCCACCCACTTTTTGAGTCTCCTTCTCTTCGTCTGGTCTTTCAAGATATGACATCTAATATCATCAGCTCATATCAGTTACCCTCTCTCTTTCTCTGCCTGTCTCTCTCTCTCTCTCTCACTCACTCACTCTCTCTCTCTCTCTCCTCACACACACACACCACACACACACACACACACAGCACGCACACACACACACACACACACACACACACACACACACACACACACACACACACACACACACACACACCACACACACACACACACACACACACACACACAGACAGACAGACAAATGTTAGTTTAGCAGCTAGAAATTATTTTCTTTTGTTTACTTGCTAAACACATCTCTTTATTTTCATGTAGTTGCTTGTTGTTTCTAGAAAAAAAATCAATAATCTTTCAACCATGCCATCTATCATTACTATTGATTGGAGTGCTCAAAATGCCAGATTGAGAAATATTGTTCTCAGATTGGTCATGGTCAGTAATTAAATCCTTATGAATATAAACGTCTCACAGACAGCTGTTAGACACATGACAGGGGCAATAAAGCACCTGTAAGGATCTTTTCTTCTCATTCTCATCTGTTTCACTGTGAAGAACTCACATGACCTTTACTCACATCGTCTGTCATCACTTCATACCTGTAGTTCTGACAGACATCCTTCAAATTCCAGATTTTTACTATACTCCAAAAATATTATGAAACTATCGTGAAGGGACTCGGCACCCCTGCGCTGCTTTACTCGCCGTCCGATGAATATCTAGTAACTTTTGAAGAAGAACTCGTCTGCCTTGTTGCGACACGTACAACACCACTCTGGCTTTAACACCAGGATCTGCTGGTGCCATGGCAACTAACGCATTATCGTTCATTATCGAGTTGAGAACTCATGCAGTTGTGCAAATCTAATAATTCTGAATTTTTTTGACTCATCCACAATGAAAATGTCGGCCTTAATTTATTCTGCTGGACTTACATGGAGACTGCTGACCAACAGTGATGACAGAGTGGTGAAAATGCACCACCACTCTAATGCCTTTGTGCTGAGCTACTTCTTCTCTTTGAATCTAAGCTGTTTCATTCAAGATTTAAATTCTTAATTCATGATCTTTCAACCCTGCATTGAATGTTGAATCTCATTAACAAGCCTTCCCAGTCTGTAGAGCGCTAGTGTTTAAAAAAACACTGGATCATGGGTTCGATTCCCAGGGAAAGCAGGAATTTGTTGAACTGTAACAATTGTAATGAAATGTAAGTCGCTTTGGATAAAAGCGTCTGCTAAATGACTGTAAAGTAAAGTAAAGTAAACAAATGATATGTTATAAAAAAAATGCTTCAATATGGGAATGTCCTACATGACTATATTTAGTGTTGCTCCGTTGAACTCGAAACCAGTTTAGGATTATAAAAGGCCAGAGTATAAGAGTCAATGCATATTTAATGCGCATTAGCTTTTGCTTATTTAGCTACAAACCAAAGCCAGACAGAAAGTAATAAATAACTCATAGGAAATACGGGCGTCTGTCACTTTAATAGTGATGCAATCAACACACATTTCTAAAATGACTTATTCAAAATATCAGCATCATAAAAAGAAAAATTTGACAAGCCGTTATAGATTTCAAATTGTCAAATAAAATATTTCACTGCACAGCGGAAAAGAAAAAAAAATATTTTTTATAGACGCCATTGGGAATTGGGAAATTTTCACAATGATTAGAACAATTACGTGAATTGTAATTTTGTAACTTTGTGTTTATTCTAATTATCTGTTAATCTGTTCTGGGATTAGTAGATGTCTGGGGAATGACTATAACTAATCTGCTTTAAAAACCACTCGATTATGCTGTTTGTATCACAGACACTGCGGGTGTTTGCCAAGGAGCTTTACTGTCTCCACCAAGATGCTCCTCCATATTGAAACTCGCCCCAACATCTGCCAGTCAGCCATTACAGTCGTTTCACACCAGATAATGGTTCGGGACGTCTCCGGTTTGCTTCCACAGCGACGCCAGCCTTGCAGATGAGCTGTGTGACCCAGACGGCGAGCTGGGCAGCGTCGAGAGGGGCAGCACAGACACGCTCGCCAACGGTTGCCGTGTGGACTCCGATGCTGCCAAAAGACTGGCCAAGCGACTGTTCTACCTGGAGGGCTTTAAACGCTGCGACGTGGCCCGACACCTGGGCAAAAAGTGAGTGTGTGTGTTTGAATGTCTGAGTGAAATGATTGTTTGTTGCACCCACAATCCCTCACTCCGCTTTTCCTCCCAGTAATGATTTCAGTCAGCAAGTGGCAGCGGAGTATCTGAGCTTTTTTGACTTCTCAGAATTATCGCTGGACAAATCGTTGAGGTAAGGACATTATATATTTGATATATATATATATAAAATAACATTTCCCTTTGTTTAACACTCGACTTTGATGTGTCTTAGAATAATGTTCTAAGAGTGAACTGTTCTCAAATCAAAAATTCAAATACACGTTTTTTTGTCACATACAGATTATACATGGTACAACATGTAGTGAAATGTGTTAAAGTTTGTTTCTAAAAATATGTTGTTTTTAATAAAAAAAAACACGCATAAGGTCATTAAGTGATTAAACTTTACACTTTAAGTTAAAATGAAACAGAACATGGACAGAATGCAACTGTTACGCTGCTGATGACAGAGATGATGGCGAGGCTTGAAACACCAGGGTTTTAATCATAAATCCAACGATTCATAAGAAGACGACGAACTTAAAGATAAACCGAACATAAACGTGAGCCAGGCCGACGTGGCTCAATTCCAACCTCATAACTGAGTTTGATCGGCAGCTCATGCTCCCTCCGCGATTCCTTAAGAATCCTTTGGTGATGAGGCACACCTGTCGCGGAGGGAGATGAGCTGCAGATGTCTGATTGTCCCAATGAGTTCTCCTGGGCCGCCACCAGGGGGAGATAAACCCCCGGATCGTGACAGCAACATTCATGATCAGTTGTGTGGGTGGAGCTAAGTACAGTATTGGTCGATAACCTCAGTCAAGAATTGTGAGAAGAAACCACAGCTCATTAATGAAGTGACTCTCAAATCTGCTGATCATGAAACACTAGTCTTGGTTTTGTGGTTGATTTTGTGCTATTTAAATTAAACCACAATTGATTAAACATTAAAAATGGAAAAATAATACTTTTAAAATGCAGACAATTAATAAGATATGAAATACGTGAACATTCTAATAAATCACACAAAAAAAAGCATCAGTGAAATGCTATAATCCAGTGTTGATTAAGCACTATAACACTCTGATACAGTTCATCCATTTATTGTTTCATATTATTTGATAAGAGGAAGCAGCATCTTGATGGCTGTAGGCTGGTTTCAGCTTCCACGGAACCGTATTGTGTCTCCTGTTGTGAATAGCATCATTAAGAGGAACAAAAAACTAATATAGATAATGAAATCTTCCAATGGGGAACCGCGTCTCTTCCTTTTTTCAAATGTCTGAACAATACAAATGCTTGTGCTTTGGACTCAATCCAAGCTCCATTAGACTTACATGCTGTTAAATGTACATTAGAAGAGTCACTCCTTGTACTGTAAATTTTTTTTCAGCAAAACATTTTTTTTTCTAGGTCTGTAATTGTTTAATTACAAATCATGCTAAAGGAAAGCCACTGCATTAGCATGCAAATTGTAAAAAGAAACATATTGTGTATTGATGGCTTCCTGTAATGATCGGCATTTCATGTGTGCAGGAACTTCCTGAAAGCGTTTCCTCTAATGGGAGAGACGCAGGAGAGAGAGCGTGTACTGGTCCACTTCTCCAAACGCTTCTGCTGCTGTAATCCTCAAGCTCTCACCTCAGAGGGCAAGTCCTCAGACGCCTTGTTTTCGGCTGTTTAGAATTGTTGTTGGTTGGGATGTATTGAAGCACACAGCTCTAGTTGAAAATCGAAGTCAACGTGACAGTTTTAACCGATTGACACGTTGACAAAATGCAGTAACTTTATGAACAGCAGGGGTCGCCAAAGCTGCGTGTGAGCGCTTTATTGCAGAAAGTAAAAACTACAGTGAGAAGCTCCACACATTTTCGTCTCTACCAAAATTCACACTAACCTGTGGAATTTACAGTCTTAGTGACAAGTGAAAGAGCCAATTTTAAAGAATGCATTTTAAAATGTTTTAGTAATGGAAGAGGATTCATTATCTTCTGTTTTAAGTGTGTGTGTATATATATATATATGCTGTGTATATATATATATATATATATATATATATATAAAATCCTTTTCTTAAATGATTTTAAAATGATTTAAATTACTTAAATGAAAATCTTAAATGATTTTCATTTATATTTCTTGTCTGACAAAATTACAACTTCAGGCTTTATAGTTGCACTGGCCAATTTTTTTTTTTTTAGTTGTATTTTGCTCTCCCCATTTTTAAATAAATGTTTTCTGTTAGCTTCAAAATTGCATGATCTTTATATGATTTTCGATTTGATTAAAGAAAACAAACAAAAAATGTAAGTGCACGTAGGTAATTTGTAACATTTCCGCACTCTATATTAGAATTATGGATTGTTTAAAATTTGGTTATACATTTGCTTATACTTATGTTTCAGCAGATGGCGCTCACACGCTGACTTGCTCCCTGATGCTTCTCAACACAGACCTGCATGGACATGTACGTGTAATTCTCGATAATTTCTTGCACTTTTTCCTATATGAATATTAAGCCAATACTGAAAATACAGATGTATGAAAAGAACTGAGACGCTTTGAGAAGACTTGTAAAGAAGACATTATTTCGAAAGCATTATTATTATTATATGAACACATTTATCTGATCTATATTGAATTAAGTTTGTCCTTTTTTTTAATTATTTTCAGTCACGTTCTAGCTATATAATATATATATATATTATTTAGCAGAAAAAGAGAGAATGATTAAGATTATTTAGTGTTTAGGTTTTTTTAAAGGAAAGATTTCTAGCTGTAGAGCAGAAAAACAAAGAATACATGCATATTGTACTATTACATAAGAGCAAAACAACTGAAAAGTGTATTTTCTGTACTGCCCTAGTTCAACTTCTGAAAAAGGTTTCTTGGTATATATTGTGCATTTTTTCATCATCCTGTGTTTTGTACTAAAGGTTGCTTGTTTTTTCTCTTTTCGCAAATTACATTTCATACTGTTATTATTTAACAAGACTAAATATCCAAGTTTCTCTTCGGCTTACCTGGAATTAAACACATTCCTTTCTCCATTTCTGTTTCTGCAATTCACTTCTAACTCTGCGGCAGGTGGTAAGTGCTTCTCTGTTTCCGTTGTGGTTTACTTCCTCTTTAATGGCTTCAGTGTTTTTATCCATGGTTCTGTGAAAATTACTCATGTAAAGTAGACGGGAGCGGGAGGGAGAAATTGATAAGACCATGTTCCAAAAAGATGGACTTGGTGTTGGTTTGCTAGTGCCATCTGCTGACGACTTTATTTACTACATTAAAACGATTGTCTGAAAAAGACAAAAAAGAAATCACTGGTTCTATATGTATTGTTAAACATATTTTAGATTAGCATATGCATGTTCAGCTGTGAGAGCTAACGTTGGCCATACATTATTAGCTAATGTTTTTTAAAGTCATGCTGTTAAAGGTTTAACTGTACAGCTGGCTTAAAAGCTTTGTATTTTTTTTATTTTTTTTTTTTATTTCCTGTATTGTTCTGAAGAAAAGACGGTTTTACTGGATCAGCAACATCTCTGGCTGTAGAATTTCCACTGGGCTTTTCATGAGTGAAATTTTACAGCTGATTGTCGATGTTCTTGCATTGTTGTCGTAACACTGGATTGCAATATTGCCTTTCAGAATATTGGCAAGAAGATGTCGTGCCAGCAGTTCATTAGCAACCTGGACGGCCTCAACGACGGCAAAGATTTTCCCAAAGAAGTACTCAAGGTCATTTTCTGGCAGCTCTGCCGATGCTGCGGCTTCGGCCTTTTGTGTTAAGTTGCTAAAGCAAGGACAAAGGATTTCTGTCAATACAGCAAACATTCTCATGTACAACATATGCAGATGTGGTGATATGAAGTATTTGTGATGTTCCCGGTCGTCTCACATGTCTGCGTCCTGGTTTAGGTGCTGTATAATTCGATAAAGAACGAGAAGCTTGAGTGGGCGATGTGAGTAACCCATTTACTTGTTACACAAGCGTGTTACTTGTGAAGCCTTCGTCTAGATGGGATGTTGGCAATGATTCTGTGCAGCGAGGAAGAGGAGTTGAGGAAGAGTCTGTCGGAGCTGGTGGAAGAGCAGTGCGAGGCGGCGGGAAAGCGGGTTGTCAGGGTAACGGACGGCAGTAACCCTTTCATCGCCATTCCGCTTTTACTGAACGCTGCCACGTACAAACACGGAGTGCTGACACGCAAAAGCCACGCAGACATGGACGGCAAACGCAGTACGTGTTATTTAAGAGAATTTAATTCGTTCACTTTTTTTGTCAAGTATGTTTTTTTCTTTAAAAGAAAAAATACATTTATACATAATACATTACCATCAGAATTTGGGTTCACATCTCACACACAAGGTCAATTCACACATTTGTGTGTGTACACTAATATATAACCCATTCGGATACATAAATAGCGAGAGGGTGCATTATAGATTTTGGAACAAAGGGAATGTCAGGAAATCAAGAAAGCATTACTTATGGCCTTTAGTGTTTTTTCCCCTCAAGTTTAATTATACAGGTTCTTTAATTAAAACAATTAGCTTGACTTTCACTGAGAGGAGTTCATTTGCTCGCTATAGATTTCAATTAAAGATTTTCCTTCCCACTGCAGCAAACAACAGTGTGACTGGTTAGTGAAGTGTGTCTGTGTCACTCATTCTTCTTCTGCAGCTCCGAGAGGACGGAGAGGCTGGAAGAAGTTTTACGCTGTGCTGAAGGGGATGATTCTCTACCTGCAGAAAGTAATTTCCCACAATCACACTACTGCACGAGCAGCAGAACACATCCCTACATACATATTGCATTGTTTCTATCTATTAATTTATGTATATTAAAGATGTAGATTGAGAATAACTACATTTGAGCAAATCATATTTTAAATCTTCCCCACAATTTTGCACATTAAACACATTGAACAAACGAGGATTTTCTGAAATAAAGACGTTATTTCCCCTAATGTTGGGAGTTACACTGCTAGAAAAGTTCAACTTTAATAATGTGTGCGGTTTTGTGTTGTGTGTGTGCTGGCATTTAAGTCAAAGCCTGTCAATACTTTCTTGGGGTCACACAACTTTGAAGGCCTGTGTGTTTTATTGTCAGAAACTCTGATTCCCTCGTTATATCAGCATTATATGATTTCCAACTGTTGAACCTTATATAATAATATGTATAATAATTATTACATTAATTAATTCCATTAATTATGTATGTTGAGAATGTTTCGTTGTTAGATGTTTGTCTTAGCACTTCATGATGGATTGAGCTCATTATCTCCCCCCTATGGTCAGGATGAGTATAAACCTGATAAGGATCTGTCAGAGGTGGACCTGAAAAACGCGGTGCGGGTTCATCACGCACTCGCCACCAGGGCCTGTGACTACAGCAAGAAACACAACGTGCTGAAACTCAAGACGTCTGACTGGAGGGTTTTCCTCCTGCACGCCTCGTGAGTGTCGTCAACTCGCCAATCCCCTTCAGTCGCTGTTGACTTATTCACCGGTGCCTTTACTCTCTGTGCAGGAGTGAGGAGGAGATGATGTCGTGGATTTTCCGGATCAATCTAGTGGCGGCTCTCTTCTCCGCTCCTGCTTTTCCCGCCGCCATCGGCTCCATGAAGAAATTCTGCCGACCTCTGCTGCCTTCATCCACAACCAGACTGAACCAGGTGCACAACACGCTGCACTATTGATACTGTAATGCATTCATGAATTTCAAAATGTGTGTTTCGATATAGTTATGCATACCCGAATAACATTTACTTTTCATAAGCAATGTTAGTTTTTTAATGTTTCACAATGAAGGGAGTTTACACGGCTGTATACATGAGGTCAATATACACACGATGTTAACTGGTGAAAAATAACTAATATTATCATGTTGGTGAGGTTAATGTCATTAAATCTGGCTGAGCAGAGGTCTGTGTGTGTGCATGCATACAAGATTTAGGAACTTGATTATGTTTACGTGTGCCTGTGTGCATGATGTGGCTCTTTGCGGCTCTAACACAGAAAAAAGTGGCTCTTAGTGTCTGACTGGTTGGCCACCCCTGCCATAATGCATTGCTTGAGATTTATTTGCATAATATAATGTATATGCTGTTTTATACATATAAATACGTAGATACATGTGTAGTAAATGTAAGACGGAAAGTGATGAATCAGCAAAATTCAGGACATGAAAAACCAGGAAAATGCTTTGTTTGTATAGAGATACATGATAAAATTTGGTATTTTCGCAGTCAACAGTGATGCTGCTGAATCCCATGATGCCGTAGTGTCCTGAAGCTTGTGCGAGATAGATTTAAAAATCAATAATAAACTAATAATCTATCTAGCCCTACAAGCACTGGCTTTGTTTAGGGTTTTAATGTGATAAAAATGCAAAATTGATTGAACATTTTGGTGAAAATGTGTTTAGTTGGTTACAATCTGTGTGTCAGTCACCTCATTTGGTCTAAAGATGCAAAAATGATTGATACCAACCCAAAAATGGAAGAAATGCCCAGATTTATGAATGAGTGGATTTATTATTTATACGTATTTAGTAATGTATGCATTTATTGGTGCAGGAAGAGCAACTAAAGTCCCATGAGAACAAGCTGAAGCAGATCTGTCTGGAGCTGGATGAGCACAAGAAGGATCCACCAGACCTGACACCGAAGAGCAAAGAGTCGGAGGAGTACAGAATCAAGGAGCACTATTTAACTTATGAGGTCTGTCCCATTTTTCTAATGGCAAATTCAGAACCTGTACCTCAATTCTCCATTAACCCCGAATCACCTTCTTCATGGTTATAACTAAATGTTTGTTTGGCTCTCATTTTCACAGAAGTGTCGCTATGAGACGTACATCAGCCTCCTGCAGGCCAAGTTCCGCACCGGAAGCGATGACCTTGATAAGATCGAAGCCAGTTTGTTCAGTGGAGAGGTGAAAGAAGGTTATCTTCGGAAAACTCAGTCCAGCCCGTCCATCAGCCAAGCTCATAGGCTCAACGGCCGAACCGGACAGAAACACATCCCTGAGCAAAATAATAGCTGAAGGCCGTTGTTCTTGACCTCTGAACTCTGAGCAGAAATACAAACGTAGCATTAAATATTCCCGATTTCAGTTTACAGTTTCAATGTATTAGGACTATTAAGTAATACTACAATAATGCACATTAGTAATAATATCACGTATGATATGTGCCAAAAATGACAAACTGAGGAGACCAAGACTGTATAATCGCGCAGGTACGATTCTAATGCGCAGTTAGAAATGCGTAAACTAGTTGCACTGTGACATAATACAGCCAATGCTGTGATGTCATTTAGATCTGCAGATGTCTGAAACTCATTACAGGTACATTATGGCGTCTTTGTGACGCAATCTGGCGACTCAGCATTTTAAAAAGATGCAGATTATGTTGTTACGACTTTAAAGTAGAAATGTGTCATTATTTTAGGACATTGTTGTATTTAAAATTGAAGTACAATGTAAATAACACTGTATACTTATTTAAACTTAACAGACATAGATTTATATTTGTACTTGTCAAATGCTGAAAAGGTGAAAATGCAACGACTGTATCTAAAAAAATCACTAGCTCAAGTCCTTTGCTGGACTATTTAAGGATACATTTTATTTGTTTTCATGATCCTTTTTTCTAGTTCAATTAAAATTGGCACATTTCTCCTTTAATTTCCACCAAAATTCAACCATCAGGTCTGAGTGACATCACACGCATCAATTGTTTGAGTGACATCAGAGCTTGTGCTGTGTGTGGTTGGGAGACATTTCAAATAGACACGTCCAGTTGAGATGTAGCATTTGATCTTTTTGTGATCTTTAGCTCAAGAACATCAGCCTCATGAGAGAAAACACCTTTTTTGTCACTGAAGCTTCTGTGCCATGTTGGTTACAACTATACAAATCGTGCTTATTTGGGCGCAAGATGTATATACAGATGTTTCTCTCTTTTTCAGTCTCTCTATACACACACTCACGAACAATTTCTGTTTACCCTCCTCCTGATATCGAGTCATGTCAACCGAGAAGTTGGGAGCAACTTGCAAACGGCAAAGACACTTTGTCAGGCTGCTAGAATTGTAAGAATGAAACTGACAGAATGAAAGGCAATATGTTTGCAGAACAAAATTCATACATTGTACATTTTTATTAGTTCTTGAAAAATGACAAGTGTAATATTAATGTATTTTCTTTACAGTCACTGAAAAGAATTACAAGAACATAAAAACGACCTGTTATTTAGACACATTTGGTTTGTTATTACTGATTATTTAAGAATTGAAAGTAGAATATTTTTGTTATTATTTATTTTGAAATAGTAATTAATATTATACAAGTGCTGTGCCCTTAATTATGTATTTACAGCAGAACAATTCTCCCAACTGGCCGGTTTGAACTCTTTATACGTTGCACATTGAGACTCATGTGAACTTTGTGTAATATATTACCATTCATGCTTAATAGTTATTTATTATATTTATTACCTGTACATTTGTTTTCCTCCTTCTGGAGGTGGAAGTATGACGCTTGACGGGACAGTTCAGCCCAACACCATTGTTTTCCACTATTTGCTGAGGAGCTGAAGGTTGATATTGGACCATTGGAAAGTCTTGGGACATTTGAACAGAACGGAACAATGTGAGAAAGAAATCAAGATGGCATTCCACATCAGAGCTCTTGGTTTCTCTACTGCCCGGACCACAAAGTCTCCAAGCGTCTTCATGTGCCTGCAGAAAACTCCCTGGACTGAATATCGAGCAGCAGGACTGCAAAGAACCTCTTTTAAAACACACTGGCAATATCATGATCCCGGAAACGTGTCGCTTTGAAGCCATTGACAGGAGTGAATGGCACAAACTTTGAGCAAGTAGATCTTTACAGTCCTGTTCTAAAGCATGAGAACATTGAGCGTGAGAGAATGAGCTTTAGGCTCTTGTGAAATTACATTAGAGCTGCATTTTTATACATTCTTAGTAATGGCTTTCTTTAAAAAGTAAAGGGAACCCTAGAGCCTAACTTTTGCTTTGGCTGTTGTGCTAACATGACTTTCCTGTTTAGGGTAGGACTCAGATGCTGTTGTAATAAAAGATTGTGATGACTATTTCACCACCTCCTGGAAATAATTTGCATGTTTCCTGTCCTTTTTTCCCCAAGCCATGTCATCGTTTTATTGGCTGCTTGAGGCTGAATCACTGGCCTCAGGGCAGGACACACCCTGATCAGGTGGTCCACCAATCACAAAGCAGGGGGTTGGCCTGACATACAAACATTAATACTCGCATTTAAAACAGACACAGGTTTAGCTTCCACAATTCCACAATTAGCTTCCACAATTCCCTTTAATTTGTTTTCAATTTAATAACCCAGACGACATCTCAAACCAGTAAGTGTGTGATCGTGTGTAAATTCTTGTATGTTGCTGAACGTCATCACTATGTGTTTTGTGATGAGTGTGTGTGTGTGTGTGTGTGCACATGCGTGCATAATGGCTGTGAGTATGTCAATGCTTGTGGCACAGACAGTATGAAACCAAAGTAATGTGTGTAAATAGTTCAGAATTCCAATGCAGTTGGTGTCTGAGTGGGTCAGTGCGTGTGTGACTACATTTTGGTCAGTGAATGTGTTTAAATGATTGTTGAACTCACAGTGGAATGGATAGAATTAATGTGTCCTGACTCCTGAGTCTGACATTTACATAACCTGGGCCTCAAATAGTAGGTTTTAATATTAAAGTGGGGAACTATAGCCACTTGTAGGAACCTTTGCCTGAGCCTTAAAATATTAAAGGCCTGTTTAAGGGTCAAAAGAGTATTTAAGCCTGAAGTTACGACTGCATTAAGATTGTGATGAGTAAGGTTAGAAAGTGTGCTATTTCAATGGCGACACTCTACTTTGATGTGTGTGTGTGTGTGTGTGTGTGTGTGTCTGTACAAACTCCAGTGTCAGTAATGCATGGGAGGAATGAATGATTTATTGCAATTAGTCATTTTCAGACACAAAGGCTTTTCAACTTAAGAACAACAATAATACCTGTACAAAAACACACTTGTTATCAAGAACATAAATTTTAAGTGGTGATAACACGTCAACTGCAAGGGAAAAAGAATGTGGCAATGACAGAGTAAAACACAATGGACTTCTAAGCCAATTTAAGCACCATAGTCATGTTATAGGGAAGGCCAAAACAAATACTTCAGAATGTATGACTTGAGATTAACATGGGCGCACACATGAGAATAATCATCACAGTATTTTTTTTTATTAGATATTTTAACCAACTAAAAAGAACAGTTGGTGCACTACTTAGTCATCATGCAATTTACTTTAGTAAACCTTCAGTAACACAGACAAAATAGACTTCAATATGTAAAGAGCTTCATAGATTTCTGCCAAACAGCAATTGTCACAAAGCCTGGAAAGTAATAATTATATAATCTTTGAACGTGAGGTCACCTATCAAAAATAATATGCTGTTTTTGTTTCTTTTCTTTTTATGTATTTAAAGTGCAAGTATTTTATCCGTTTGATTCAATGCTTTCTGTAAGTATAAAATACAAAAAAAAAAAAAAAACAGCAATATGTTCCCCATCCCGTGTATATATATTTCCTATACATGTAGAAATATATATATAGGGAACATGTACATAATTATATTCTTTTTATGTATTTATATGCTAGCTTTTTTGTTTTTAATAAAGAGCATCATATGTAACAAACCATATATACACACACATCACGGGTCAATATATATATATATATATATATATATATATATATATATATA
>CM051503.1:6866929-6877171 GCA_028031935.1 Paedocypris micromegethes | reverse complement strand
ATATATATATATATTGAAGCACAACATATCTGATAGGGAATAAAAAGGAAATGTTTGGTGGGATATATGGACGCCCTCTTTGTGCATTGGCCATTAATGCAGAACCCGCTCGTCTTGGCGCTCGATACGCAAAACTCTCACATTAGCTCACAGTTACATGCTAAGCAGGTCAAAGCCTTGAGCTTGTGAGAGACCGTGACGTATGAGAACTAACCCGAGTTAGTGACTGGCCATGATTTAACTGGAATAGAGCCGTTGTGTCACATACTTTATGTAGTTTTGTGTTGGGAGGAAAGTTGTACATGTGCTGGTGGAGAGCAGGAACACTCGAAGACCAACTTCGAGAAAGTCTTGGCTGAACGCCGACACCCGAAAGAGACCGAAAGAGACTGAGCTTGATCAAAGCCTTTTAGTTTCCAATAGCACCTTTAGGATTGACGATAAAACGTGTGTGTGTGTTGATTCGAGGGCTTAAACTGCAAGATGTCGGTTTCCTTTATTTATAGGCGACCTTGCATTACTAAAATAAAAAAAAACCTTGTCTTATTGTTTCTCTTGAGTTCTAGTTCGGCTTATTAGCTCGTTCGAGGCGTCGCATTCGGTGGCGCGGAGTTCGCGGGCAGTGATAGGAAAAGATTAGTTTAGTGCTCGAAAGAACAAAGTAATAACAGTAGAAATATGCCTAAAATAGCCCCTATATGAATTTTTTATTCAGTTTGTAAGAGTCACGTTGGTGAACTACTAGAAATGAGTTAATATTGTGCATTGGTACCGAGGATACCAAACACAGAAGCACTGTCCTTGATTCGCTGTGCTTAGCATGAAACACAGCCTTTCACAGGAGTGAGAGACTAAAGAAAAACGCAAACAGTCGGGACTGACTTTCTTTGTTGTGTACAACTCCATGAAAGGCAGGTGCAATGTTCATATTCGAGCTGTTTGGAACTTGAAGGCTCAATAGAATTACCGAGAAGATCAAAAACTGTGTATGACAAAGGATATTTTTGGACACATCCCCAGCAACATTCATTAAAAACCTTCTCAAACAAACCGATCTGAATGTGGCAAGGGAAACCTTGACTATTGAGCAACGGAACTAAAGCCTTGAGCATTTAAATAAAACCTTGCGCAATGGTCGAAAAAAAAAAAAAAAAAACGCCACTATTAAAACTAAGATTATGTCGTAAAAGCCACCGAGGATGGTTGCGATTTATAATAAAAATGGAAATATGAAGCTATGTGAGATCAGAATTATGTCCGTGTTGCAGAAAATGAGTGTCCACAGATCCTGAAGGCCACTGACGGGCAAGATCTGGTCCCCTTCAGCTGGTCATTCTCCATTCGACCCCAGAGAGGTAGCTATATGTAAAAATCGCAAAAAAACATTACAATGTATTTAAATAAAGTGGAAAAAGACCTGCTTTAGCAACAGTTACGAATTTGTCATTAAGCGGTGTGCCAAGCTAAGTTAATGTTTAAAATGAAATGCAAAATATTAATTTTGAAACTATCTGTTTTCAGTCAATGGACAAAGTTGCGTTGAGTTCAAATACGTTGTATGCTATGTTCTTTTAGCATTAGCATCTATCAAAACTTGTTTAATA
Organism: Paedocypris micromegethes; assembly: GCA_028031935.1. Taxonomy (NCBI): domain Eukaryota; kingdom Metazoa; phylum Chordata; class Actinopteri; order Cypriniformes; genus Paedocypris; species Paedocypris micromegethes. The sequence goes on along the minus strand of CM051503.1, from coordinate 6,875,567 downwards.
GTTGGAGCGAGAATGAGATGAATCTGCTGGGGGAATCAATCTGGCACGACAGGGTCATTTGCACAGCTGACCATGTATTGCACAAGATACTGAAATTTTATGAAACCTCTTTGATTAGAAAATTGAAACTCTCACGGTGCAACGTGACAATGTTGGGAAAAAAAAAACAAAAAAGTCAGCAACTGATTAAAAATATCGACAGAAGAAAATCCCATTCTGGGATATTAGCACCATACAACAAAATCATATAGGCTAATGCCTCAAGCATAAGTCTACTAATATAGACCAACATTAGCACTATGCTGAGCCGTAGCAACAAACACCTTTTTATGCAGCTTTAACGTTTTTCTGTAAAGTCAGTTGTATATTACAAATGTTTTGTATAATGCGGAGCACAAGGAGCAGACCTCCAGCATCTTCAGGTGACCCCTGCGCTCACCTCGTGTCGGAAATACCCGCTTTTGACTGGTAGAAGTGATCACGGTAACCCCGACACAACTCAAGCGCAGCACTTACATCTTCACGTCAGCGCTGTAACTCTTAATGGCGTCGAACTTTTCTTGCTTTCTGACAGACTCTTGTGACCTTCCCTCTTTGATTGGCTTGTTGAAGAAGTCATTGATAAGCACCACAGGTGGTACAGCAACCACAACGCTTGGACGCCAAACAAGCAAGAAAGACAAACAGCGATTCTGAGAGGAGAAAATCAGATCGAACACGTAAAGCATGTAAACGTGTGAGAATATAAGGCACCAGAGTTGTTTTTTTTGTTGACGTTGTAGAGGATGCTCCGAGCAGAGATTTAACACACTATAGAGGACAGCTCCGTTTTGAGTCCCACCCATCTCGAAAAACAAAACGAAAAAAAAAAAAAAGACAAATTCCCACTGAAAACGTGGGTAATTTCATAAGGATCTAAGTACATCTGATTCACAAAATCATATTTTGTATATCTAAGTTAGCACTTCAATGAAAACATGTCTGCCCGCGTGGTGGGCTTGGTGCAACGGGGTTCGTTTTTAACATGGACAAACCTCCACCAGTCACTTAGCAAAATTGCAGCAACGAGTGCAAACCAACAATCTCATTTGCTTCATGTAGAGTTAAAGGCAAACGAGTAAACGACAAATCTAGATTTGAAGGTGCACTCAGTTAATTCGTTCTGCTGTTGCCTGTGCCAAGAGTACAACTGTTTCCAATTACAATCCGATGAGTTGTCATGTGACCGCAACATGTCTGACGCCATGTTGTGTGGTTCTTCTCGTGCAAGTCTAGGTGACTTTACGCCAAAGTGCTGTGCATGTCTTCAATGGAACTAGGGACAAACTGAGTGCACCTCTAAACATCCAGGAGAGGCGACGTCTGTTTTACAGATTCTGTATTTTGACCGTCCCTTCCCCTGTGTTTGATTGCATGTTGAACCTTTGGTTCATTTTCCTCCATAAAAGCTTTTGTGCTGGAAGTCAAAAGTGAGCACTAATGATCAATATATCGGTTTTTCCTCTTTTAAATTGCACCTTTGGAAATATGAGCTGCACTGCAACAAATCGTCTTTTTCTTTTTTAAATGGATTTTCTACTTTGTTCCAGGTGTATTTCTATGCATCCTTAAAACACATCACTCTTGTGCACATGTGAGGACAATTTAAAGCTTTATAAGCAAAAGTCTAAACAGGACCAAACTGAATTGTATTCTACTTTATTTTAGTAATTTATTTTATTAAAATAATTGGAAGTAATTTTTAGTGCTATTAAATGACATAGTATGTGCATGTGTTGATTTTCTCCTGTTTCAGTTCATAAAATCGAATGAAAACTAAATGCACATATTCAGAGTTTCATTATTATATATTATTGAAATTTTGTATATAGATTTAAAAATGACAACAGATAAAAATATAACATAATAATGTTTTTTAAATATTGCACATTTTTAATATAGAGCTGTGCGACCTTCTTAAAAGTAATCTTGCTTCAGCAGTGCGTTTACCGCAATGCAAAAAAAAGTGACTTGTGACAGCCAACAAAAACCCTTAATGATCCCCGTTGTTTTAAGGATGCTCTGATATTCCTGGAGAACATTTATGAGAATTTTTGCAGTGCATAAAAGCTGGGATGTGTCACACACACATTTAGGTGAGGAGCAAAATACACACTTCTGTACCATTCTAGACACACGGTTCATACATGGTGTTGATAGCAGCGTCTTACTGTTAAGTGGTGGATAAGTGGGTAAATTCCGGCGATGGGATGACGAGATGCAACTGTTCAAGTCTGTGAGGGTTGTGTGTAGAGCGATCCCACGTTACAGTAACTTGTGATTTTCATGTCACTTGCGCAATCTGCACGGACATTCCCACTAGTCATCGTCCCCGTCGTCGTCGTCCTCCTGCAGGCCCTCGGGAAGCATCTCCCGCGCCCGGCGCTCCCGGCTCCTCTCCTGGATCTTCTTCATCTCGTCCGCGTACTTGCAGAAGGTCGCTCCGAATTTCGACCAGACTTTGCAGGGCACTGTGATCGAGTTGCGATAGGTGGGTTTCACCTCGCTGACCCGCATGAACACGCCGTACTTGTTGGAGCCGACGTCGAAAAAGAAGCGCTTGTTGTCCACTGTCAACGAGGTGCCCTCCGGCAGCTCCGCGGGGTCCTCGTCCAGCCCGAAGTCGTCGATGAGTTTGGCCAAAGCGTCGCGGAACTCGATGAGTCCCTGGGCCGGAAGAGCGATGGTCTGGCCTTGCGAGGTTCCCAAGCCGGGCCCGCGATTGACGGTCTGTCGGATTCTCAGAAACCTCCCCCTCTGGTTCTCCTTCAGGTCCATGTAGTACTTTCGGTTCTCCCGCACCAGGAACTCGCTCTTCAGCGCCCGGCGGGGCTCGTCCTGCACCAAGTCGGGATTGCTGGGCCCCAGCTGGGCATAGTGCTCGATGAAGTCCCCCAAGTAGTCGCGGAACTCTACGGCCACGGACATGGAAAGAGTCAGGCGGCTCTTGTTTCCACCGGCCCCGACCTCTGCTATCTTCAGAAAGCGGCCTTTGGCGTTCTGCTTCACGTCCAGATAAAAGCGCTTGTTCTGAATGTCAACTCGCTTCGACGCGAGCTCCTCTGTGTCGTGCTGGAGTCGAGATGCGGCGCCCATCGCGGCCGGGTGCATTGGGCCGGTGCCGGGGCCTGTGGCGAATCCGCCGTGCTCACTTCCACTGTCTCGGTCCGCCATGATTCAGCCTCCCCGCTTTCCTTCTCTCTCTCGCTCTCTCGCTCTCTCGCTCTCTCTCTCTCTCTCTCTCTCTCTCTCTCTCTCTCTCTCTCTCTCTCTCTCTCTCTGTCTCCCACAGTCCTGCCTGCTGAAAAAAGCGACTGCCGCTGAACGACCGTGGAACTATCGCGAGACCCGGGATTACGACACTACTCCGAGGCTTTTTGGTGGAGATGCTCGTCGAGGGAGATGTCTGCGTCCTCTTCCGCTAGTCGGAGCCTGGACTAGCGTGACGTCAGCTGGTCGTTTTTGCCATTTGTTTTTATTAAAAGTTGGCGCAAATCAGATATATTGGCTGTGTTTGATGTTTGGGACGGATCGTGTTTGCTGCAGATATCTACTCACTGCCGGAACCAGGTTACATCTTCTTTCCGTCACGCTTCGTGTCTCTTGCGAGACTTTGCAAGCTCCTTTTGGAAGAGGGGCTCGGCTAACCTGAGGTGTCATTTCAGCGCTAAAAATACGCACATGTGTAAACTTTTATGGTGAATGGGTGTTTTCGAAGACTGCAGTGGCTATTTGAATTTGAATCTTATATATTATTTTCAAGTTCGCATTATTAAAATTTTGTCTCAATAGTTCCAAGTTTGTTTGCTTTTCAGAACCACGGACAGCGACAACATATAAACACATGTGTGATTAACGGGAATTTCAAATCGTCGGTGAAAGTCTCGTGTCAAAGTTGAGTGTAAAGGGCACCATAAAATTTTTGTTGATTTGTTTCTGCTCTTTTTGATAATAGACATTTTATGATAGACGGTATCCCTTTACACGATGGGTTAATATGTCGAATAAATATGTTTATAAGTGTAAATATCGTTTTTTGTTTCATTCTTTGATGAAAATTAACGAGTTCACATTTAATTTTTGACTAAAATTATCTATCTATCTATCTTATCTAAAATAATTAAATATGTTGTTGCTGCTGTTTGTTTTGATAGGGTTGGGTGTTCAGTTTTATTTATAATAATGGTTAACGAATTCTAATACAATTTAAATATAATTCATTTTTACTGGTGTTGAAATACGTTGATATATTGCTATCAAACAACTGGGATTTGTTTTGGTAAAATAATACTCAAACTAATTTTGTCAGTTACTACGCCAAAAGTCTTAACTAGCCTCATAATGGACCTCATAAATTTTATCGCAGTTTTAAGACATTCTTTTTTCTTGTTATGCCTTCAACAATTGTGACAGACCCTATTAAAAAGAATGCAAACCAAATACAGTACTGTACCGGTATTTTTGCACTGAGACGAGTTCTGACTTCGCCCGCCTGACATGACACTTTTAACCTGCAGGTGTCGCCACACAACAGCCCCAAACGCACGGAAATGCCACAGTTGTAGCGACGCATTCACACATGATGCAACAATATGTTGAAGTTCAAGACTCTCTAAATCACCTGTCGGCTTTGTGTCGAATTGCTTGACCGATTCACTTTCACTTGTCATCTCGCTGCGATGGCGAGCCCCTCCTCTCACATAAGACCCCCAGTGTGTGTGTGTGTGTGTGTGTGTGTGTGTGTGTGTGTGTGCGTGCGTGCGTGCGTGCGTGCGTGGCGTGCTGGGTGCGTGCGTGTTGTGTGTGTGTGTGTGTGTGTGGTGTGTGTCAAATACCCGCAGGACCTGTTGCCGGGGTAAATATGGCTGATAGGATGCTCGGTGGTTTGCTGTGTGTCTGCCTTCCCGGCGCGCTTCTTATCGCTTTTTGGGACAAAATGGTGAATGTGACTTGAATGCGGATTGTTTTAGTCAATATAAAATAACGCCAAACGCACTTTTTTTTCTCTCCCTGAGACATCGATTGCATTTCCAGCTGCTTCGCAGCAGCGTTAGTCATCGCCTCAGATGTCTGCGGTGGCCTGCTGCCTTTTCACTAGTTGATCTGTGTGCTTCTAACAGCAAAGCTTTACAGGCAACTAGGGACGTCGTCTGATCGCTTTCGAAGGATTCCTGCGGTTGTCATGTCTAATCAGTGTATTTGCGCCAGAACTTCCCGAATCGACGGCTGAGCTGTGCACGCGTCAGACGCCGGTGTGCGCACGGGCGGCACGAGCAGAGGGTGCGCGCGCTTGTTGCATCGCCCAGTGAGAGCAGCGTGTGCCGCGCGTCGTTTGCGTTGTGGGGTGCAGAGCTGGACATTTTCCCCGAGACCCCCCTGCGTTTAGCGGAACGAGTGAGGCGTATTTGAGTCCATCTTCGCGATGACATTGGCTGGATGAAGAGGGAGTGGGGGAGAGAGAGGAGCGCCTTGCAGCACAGGAGCGTCATTTATGCATCCTTGCTTATTGAGTTTGTGGCTTGTGTTGAAGGAGAATGCAGCAGCGGCAGCAGCAGTCTAGAAGTGAACGGGGCTGATTCCGGTTCCTAAGTGACTGGTGTTTCCCCGTCTCCAAGTGCATGGGGAAAGCAGCACACACAGATGGCATGGACACTTGCGCAAGCCCATTCGCAGTCAGTCCCCCAGCACCTTCTGCCCCGAGAGCACTGCAGCAGCGCCGCCGGCCGCCCCTGAGCCACAGCAGACGGCATGAGGAGGCTTGATCCGGTGCATTTCTCCATGCTCGTCATCGGGGTCTCCTTCGCCTGCTACGCCCCGAGTTTAGATTCTCTGCAGGACCAGGCTTACCGATCGGCCGTGGTGATTGAAGGCGAGGTGAGCTCGCTGCCCGAGAACGTCTCCGTGGAGCCCTACAGTGTGAATGTCAAAGTGCTGGATGTGTGGCCGGTGAACGGCGGCGGGCTGGAGCGCCAACAGCTAGTCACCGTCGGGGATTTCGGCTCCGAGGCTCCGTGCGTGGCGGTGCTGAAGAACCACAGATATATCTTTTTCATGGACCCTACGGAGGAGCCTTTAGTATTCAAAGCATCGTTTGCTCCTCTGGACAGCGGCGAGAAGACTCTTAAGAAAGATGTGGAGAGCATATTGTGTGAAGACTGCGGTAAGTTTATTCACTGTGACTAGCGTGGATGCACCGAGGCTTTCATTGCACTGAGGTGATGGAGAACAGTTCGTGGACCTACACCCGGGTGTGGGGAGCACGATGCGTTGTGTTCAACACGAGAAAGCGAAAAATTGGACTAGCTAGTGTTTGGGCGGATCTGCAGTATTGTTCTAATCGGTGTTATAAACATTTACACACGCACACACACACACACACACACACACACACGCGCGCGCACTGCAACGCACGCACCAACGCCGCACGCACGCACACACACACACCACACACACACACACACACACACACACACACACACACACACACACACACACACACACACACACACACACCAGCTATCTTTCTCAAAAGGAGTGACAATTTATGGAAAGCAGTTTTTTTTTTTCAAATTTTATTTATTGCTATTTAAAATAATTGGTCAGTTTATCTTCATTAAATCTCTTGTTTTCATTCGGACACATGATTATTATTCACCAAGTCATTCTACCTATTTCCAGGTAGATTGGATACAGTAAAACCTAGTGTAACTCTCTATCTATCTATCTATCTATCTATCTATCTATCTATCTATCTATCTATCTATCTATCCATCCATCCATCCATCCATCCATCCATCCATCCATCCATCCATCCATCCATCCATCTACAGTACACTCAAGTATTGTCTTTGTTATATATTTTATTTAAAACAAATACGAATATATGGTTAAATGTTAAAGCAGTTTGCCATTCACATCAGCCTGACATGCATTAAATTACCAATTATTCTGTACTCTCAGGCAATGGTTCAATCAATACAAAGCAATGTACATGAATCTTCAGGCTATAAGGGCAGCTTATGTTCCTTTGAATTGTGTGATTTCTAAAAGCGCTGTGTGATTAGCTGTGATATAATACAGCCAAAAATCTTCTAAAAGACATTGTAATTATAAGTGAGAGATGCTGCTTGTTGGGGAATGTGGTGTTTTTTTCTCTAAAATATGTGTCAAATAATGTGCATCTCAAAGGGTCAATTATCTTGGGGTTGGTATGGAGGTGGACACCACGTGATGGGATACCGGGAACCTACTGGATGTGGTTGGTTGCCAGATCAAGGCCTCCACTGAAAGGGATTCCCGTTCTAATGCAGATAAGCTTTGACTTCATAGAAAATTCCCTTCTGTGTTACAATGGAACATTATAATAGGATAAATGCATGTGTGGTTGTAAATTTGACTCCGAATCAAGAGTTTTTTTTAATTTCAGTTGGCTGAGGGAGATGATAGAAATGTATATAAAATATATATAATACATGTACAGTATATTTACACACATGTATTTCCAATAATTAATATCTCTAATAAATAAGATGGCATTGTATTGTAATTATTAAGAGTGTATCAGATAAAATGTTGTGGTTTGTAAAATGTAAATGTAAAATAAAATTATTTTATTTTTATTTATTTATTTTAATAAAGAGCATTATGGATTTTTACTCATGCGTTAAGATTAGACCTGCAGAGACTTCATTTAAATGTGATGTGGTCTTGAGAGGCAGATTTGTCTTTATTTTTATTTTGGTCTAGTATGATTACATCAAAGATTTCATGAAAATTATATTACAGGGACTTTACTTCTTCCTGGCACTGTATTTCCAGACTGTACTGGTCAAAATAGTAACAGCAATTGGATTAAATCACAAGTCATGACAAATCTCATTTTTTTCAATACAAAGTAGATATTTCTAATGAATACTAGATTCATACAAATTTAGTTTGAAATTATTTATTTGCTAAGTAACATCAGGCAATATCAAAACTAAGTAAAGTACGTATAGGGTTTTAAACTTATCAAGTTTGAGTTTGAGATCTCATACCTAGTCAGAGGACTCTTTGGACTCTGCATGTTCCCGTTCTGGTTAACTTCCAGGACTCAGAGTATTCTATCCTGAGTGTTAAGTGTGTGAGAATCTGTGTCTGTATGTCTTGCTTTGAAATTGGCTGACAACAATCAAATTGATATCACAGGGATTTCCTTTTCTGAAATAATCCATAATGTGTAAAAAAAAAATTAAGTTACTCTGGCTGTGTTTGACCTATATATGATTTACAGTATTAATTAACTAAGAAACAAAACGTTTTGTTTATGCCATATTTTAAAGTTTTGATTATATTTAGATTGTTCTGTTTATGAGAAGAATCACAAACTTGGTCAAAATTATAGAAGTAAAAAAAAAATGTGACAGCTCCTTTCAGTTTCCCAGCAGCTATTTGACACAGAAATAAAATGAGAGCAGACTTGATCCATTGAGACCAGAAACACCATCCAGCTCGAAGACCGAAAGACATGACAGATTATACATACCACAAGCAGGCAGATGAGAGAGAGGAGTGTGTGTGTGTGTGTGTGTGTGTGTGTGTGTGTGTGTGTGTGTGTGTG
>CM051503.1:6814805-6866076 GCA_028031935.1 Paedocypris micromegethes | reverse complement strand
ACACACACACACACACACACACACACACACACACTTACGCATAAAACATTTTTAGCTAGTGAATGTCTAATGTATTAGTTCTGGAAACTCCCCTGCGCGTCCTTTGAAAGTACAACGAAGATAGAATGAAATACGTAAACGGTGAGCTTATGAATGTGTACAGTAGGCGGCTGTGTTTTACAGATGGAGAAAAAGAGAGGAGCGGGCGGGGTGGGTGTGTGTGCAGTAGCAGAATACGAGTGAAAGCGGGGATGGGAGGAAGAAGAAGGTGAGTAAGTGAGAGCGAAGAGAGAAAACGAGAGGCTGCGAAGGGGGAGGGGCGACACGCCACTATACTGGAGAGAAGGGGGAGGAAAAGAAGAACGTAGAAGAGAATGGCACCCCTCCTCTCCCCCTCGTTCTCTTTCGCACTCATCCCTCATTCATGTTATTCTCAGTTTTGAGTGTCAGGAACGTTTAAAGGCAAAAGAAATGTGTTGAGAGATCCTTTTATTACTAGATCACACCATTCTAGGAAATATAATGTTCTTTTTGTCATCAGATGTATGCTTATACAGTAAGTCTGTAATATGTATATTAAACTGATAAACTATTGAGGGACTACATGTAATTTATCCTGTATTGTGCTAAAACTCTATAAATCTATACTATTTTTGGTTGTAGGGTTTAGGAAGTGTGTACCTATATCAGATTGGCTTCTGTGTAAGAAAAAGAGGAAGAGAGACGGAGAGAGAGAGGTGCTGTGTCAACTTTTTTTCTCTGCTTTTTTAATTAGCAGCTGGTTTTCTTCTCTGGGCTCCACTGGGACTCTGATATAGATCCCACTGCACCTCATTTTACAGCAGCTCACCAAAATAGTTCCTAATACTGTAGTATCGTTACAGTTAATACTGTCATACTGTGACAAGTACTGTACACATTTATTTTATTATTTTTTATTTTATTATAGTTATTTATAACAGAATTTCATGCATTATTTTTATGTTATCATGCATGTGTCAGTTTATATTGAAATATGAAACAGAAATATATTTGTGGATGGTGCATGGAAATGCACTGGATGAATTGACAGACAGAAAGGCAGACAGACAGACAGACAGACAGACAGACAGACAGACAGGTAGACAGATAGATAGATAGATAGATAGATAGATAGATGGATGTGTACATATGGGGGAATGCAGTTAGATGGATAAATGGAGAGATAAAATTCTTTGTAACGGGGGATTGTTTTAGTCGATTAAATTTCAACATACATTGCGTTTCCACATGATTGCAAAATAATATTCTTTTAAACTCCTTGGCGTCCAGATGGCGAGCCTTTATTGAGGGGAAACACATTTCAGATACAAATGCTGTTCACCATCTATTATGTAGCGCAGAGAAATAGCACAGCATAAATTACAGACCTGCTTATAGTAAGTGACATGAGGGTGTGAGTGATGGTGGACTTTTCATTCTGCAGTTAAACACCGGAATAAACTGTTGTGGGTCTGACATATCGTGCAACTGGAAATGCGGTGGTGTTGTTTGTTTCACTAATGAATGAGGTGTGTGTGTGTTGCGCAAAAGCTTGGGATGAGAAATATCTGTTTCTGCTAGACTGCAGGTTGATGTCAAAGGTCATGGTTTTCCCATTGTTCTGTTTAACAGTGTAAGGAATGGATCTGCGACTGCAGCATCCGCTGGAGACTGTTTTAGCTGCTCCTTTAATTGTTTAATTATGTAATTACTCTGTCTGTGCCGTTTTCTCTCAAACACACATGCACACGCATAAGTGTGGTTTCTATGGTGACAGCTGCGCGCTGCCGATATCACACTGATCTCACACACAGATAGACGTGTTTCTGAAGCCCACTAATATGAAAATCTGAGTCTTATAATAGTAAAAGCTGAAAAATTGTGTCTCTAGGTACAGTAAGATGCACACCTCGCCTTACATTTCACCACACTTCGATGCAATTTTGAAAAGAGACTTTTGTTATATGAGTTGAGTGGTGTGCATGTGGCCAGACAATTACCTAGTTTTTTTGTACAACATGTCAGATTGTCGTGATGAATAATGGCACTTATTAAAGCTGTTAGGCAGGCGTGAGCGATCCCTTCACTTCCGAAGGGCAAGAAGCGAGTTATGGGGGAAGGGACAACAGAGTGTGTGAATGAGCAAGCGAGTCAGCTGACCTTGAGAGCGCGCACTTGACGAAACACGCGAGGTGATGGGCAGATCTGACTGTCTAATGACGCATGTCGCGGAATCATTTTATTATTTTCTTTTCTCTTTTTTGTACTTCTTTTCTTTGATTCATAATCAAATTAAACAAGTTTTAATTGTTTTTATTTCAGAGTATAACTTTTTTTCATACTGTTAAAAAGATTAATATTATAATTAATATTAAAATATTAATAATGTTACATTTTGTGTAGCATGCATGGTATATACTTCCTCTGTTGGTGTCATGTCTGAACTTTTAACAGTGATTTGGACTTTGGGCTGAGCTTTTCACTAGGGACTAACAATGTTCTAGTTACTGTACGTACTGCTGTAACTGACATCTAACGGAACATTTGAATGTTTTAGGTTTGACGAGTATAGGGAAAACCTCTTATTACTTTCTTTATCTCTTTCTTTCTAACTATCCCTCTCTTGTACACACACACACACACACACACACACACACACACACACACACACACACACACACACACACCACACACTTATTAGCTCTTTCTTCACTGCTGTTCTTTCAGCCATGTCTCAGACAAGCTTTCATGTTACTCTTATCAAACTCACCGTTCACCCCCCCACCCCGCTTCCTCTGAGAGAATGCTGTGTGTGTGTGTGTGTGTGTGTGTGTGTGTGTGTGTGTGTGTGTGTGTGTGTGTGTGTGTGTCTCAGTGTGCTCGTATATGTGCACTCGGGTGAGTTTCAATTCATCAAGTATTAGTGTCAGTGCAGCCCAGGTCTTTTCTTCCAGGGCTAAAGTGGGGAGTGAAAGCGAATCTCAAGAGATGGAAACTTTTCTGATGATGAAGGGAGTTGAAAACTCAACACTTTACTGAGTCAGAAACACTGTGTCTAGAAATCCTTTAGCACAGAAACATTGTCATTACACATGCATCATGGAACATTTGATGTTTTACTTTTAACTGTGTAGTAATCGTTTGATTTCTCTATTGCTCTATCTTACATGCAAATCTTTTTCCGTTTTCCTTTCTATGGCCTGTAACTTTATTGTAAATTAGTTTAGGATTGTAGTAGACATTAAATCATTTTCTTCTGAATAACCAGCTTTCCCACACATGCACTGTGTTCTCCTACAGAAGAACACTTCACTGAGTTGAACACCTTCACAAAACATTGTTTTGCTGTAGTGATGTGTCGTTCATGAACAAAATAGAAATGTGCATGCGATTAGATTTCACTGTACTGAGTCCAGATCAGTCAGGTCTGTTCATGCAGGAGCTGGAAATTGTTGTTCTGATGAAGTCCAGTTTTGTGGATACCTGTCCCCCTACCTTTCCACTGACTGTACAGTGGTACACGTGCAACGTTTGATTCTCTTTCTCTCTTTTGTTTTTTCAAAGTTCAATTAAATTAACTTTCATCTGATATAAGCAAACAATGTTGCCCTAATGCAGTAGGATTTCTTTTTCTCAAGAATTTCTCTGGATTTTAGAACTTAGACCAAAAAAGATGCTGGTCCAATTAACCAGACATGTAAAGAGTACCTGAAAATCATACTTGAGTAAAAGTACGTACAGATATCTTACTGTAAAAATGACTCCATTACAAGGTACAAGTAACCAATTCCAAGAAGACTTGAGTAAAAGTTGTAATGTATTCAATTTTAAAAGAACTCAAGTATTTTACTCATAGTGAATTTACGTAGGCTAAAAAACCCCAACAAGATATGTGAAAAACAAGGAAACTCTTAACTTTTGAGAAGTGACACCACAATGTTTCAAATCGACAAAGCGAAATTGATTTAAAAAAAAAAAAAGTCGGTCTCAGTCAAACTCAAATGTGCAATAAAGTGTAATGTGCTTTAGCTCATAAATAGCATCCAGTACCTTCAGCTCCCTACAGATGGCAATATCATCCCATACCCACAATAATTTAACCACACTAGAAAAAGATGCAGACTGTTGCACACAATCACAATGTAATGACAAGTTAGTGTCCATTCAAATGTAGTGGAGTAATGAGTACAGATTCTCAATCAAAAATGTAGTCAAAAAGAGAGTTGCTAATATTTTTAAGTGTATTTGAGTAAATATCCTCAAGTACTTTGCACCACAGCAATTAACTACCGTATTTTCTGGACTATAAGCCGCACCTGTATATAAGCCGCATCCCTCTATTTTCAAAAAAAAAAAAAAAAAACATAAACAAGCCGCACCTGCACATCCACTCTATTAAAAAAAGTTCCCTTTCCAGTTGTTCACTGGACACTACTGGGGACAACATTACCTGACAGGGAACAAGGTTTTAGTCAAAACCTCCAGGTTTTGCAAGCCACAGATAAGTATGTTTTTGGATTTGATTTTTTTTCTTTATTACATATGTTCACGGATTTACGGCTTGGGTTGTTTTAATTAGGTATGCATGAATTATAAAAGAAATATATCGAAATATTCCTGCACAACCTGCTAATGTCATGCTTCCAGTGCTTCCTGAGCCTCCCATGTGCTTCCACGAGTCACGTGAGCTTCCGCAAGTCACGCGCGCTTCCCGCGAGTCAGGCGCGCTTCCCGCGAGTCACGCGCGTCTAGTAGCGGCTGAAGAAAGGCCTCTGCGGACGTGTCTGGCTCAATAATGCCAATGTCAGACGTCAGCAAAGTCGGACTCCCTAGCTGCTTGCGCCTGATATTCCCCCATTCAAACACTTTGAAAATTAATATCTCCGGGGCCACGCGTGTTACGTATATTATTAATTAATATTAAGTTCCGTTACTGTACACATAACAGTTTGTCGTTTTTATGTGGAGTAAGAATGTTTTATTGGCTTGCATTCGTTAAACGAATTATGGAAATATTCGTGGAAGACGCGAGGTCTGCGCGCACATCCCGCGTCAATAAACCAGGGTTCACTGTATTTACTACAGGAACAGAACGATTTTGAATTGTAAATGTAAATGTATGTAACTAAAAAGATAATTTCCTAACCTGTATTTTAACACCAGCAACTTTGCTGATTAAAACGGGACAGAAAATAAGAGCAAACAAACGTGTCTACAGTATTTAACTGTATTTCAGTGAAATCACGTGGTGTGAAATCAGGTCTAATCATCTTTGCTGAAACCCACAAAGTCGTCTTCTTCAGTGTCGGAGTTGAACAAACTTAGCAGCGCTTTGTCACATCTGTCTCCATCAGCCTCGCTCTCCGTGTCACTGTCATCCTCCGGTGCGGTTGGCTCTAGCTCTCGCGTAGTAGCCCAGCCTTTCTGAACGCTTTGGTGATGGTGGGTTCTTTCACAGCACTCCATGCTGTCAGGATCCACTGACAGACATCAGTAAAGGATGCTTTTCGCATGCGGCCGGTTTTTGTGAATGGCTTATCACCACTTGTCATCCAAGTCTCCCATGTATTTAATATATTAATATATATTTATATTTATTATATATAATATATTTATATTTATTTCAGTAGCATATTCTTCTTTGCATTTGTTTTGTCTTTTGATACCGATTAAAGCGCGATGATTCCGATTTCCCCCTAGCGGTGGAAAAAAAAAGCCGCTCTTTTCTATAAGCCGCATGGTTCAAAACCTAGGAAAAAAGTAGCGGCTTATAGTCCGGAAAATACGGTAGTGGTTATATTAACCAGAATCTACTGTTCACCGTACTGTATGTATAAACAATGTGTTGAACTGGGGTGGAAATATTTATCGGATGGATGAAGAGTTTGCCTGAATTTGGTATTGTTTCTAGTTTTTTGGTGGATTGTCTTCATAGTAGCTTCACCAATCCTGCATCAATCTCCACCCATTAGTAGGTGTTTCCCTGCTGAGAGCGAGGATGGGACATACTGACTGTCCAGCACAGTTTAGGTGTAGAGAAACACTTACACACGTTGTTATATCGTACTCTTCATAATCTCATCTCAGCATGAGGATGATCAGCCAGCAAAACTGCAGGATGAGAGAGAGAGAGCAGAGGAGAGCAAGGGGCAGGGAGAGCAAGGACGAGTTACAGGAGGGAGGGAAGAAAGGTGAGACTGAGCTGTTTTTTCTGCTTTATTTGTGCGCTACAAAAATATTTTTTTATTTTTAAAATACATTGTACAGTATTATCTTGCAATGACTCAGACAGGCAATAAATGCGTTAGAACTATTTCTTTACATACAAATGTTTGTAAATGTGTTGTTTTGTTATGTATTGAATTTTCTCCAAAATGTGTTCAATTAGAACAGATTCAATTAGTCTTTTTAGAAGGTTCAATTAGTCTTTTTAGAAGGTTCAATATATAAATTACACTACAGTAGCTTTTCATTTCCCCCCTCATATTATCTGTACAAGATTTTGCAACTTTCTTTTTGCCTCATGCTTTGTTTTCAATCACATCAAGCTTTTTATTAGGCAGATTCATCGACAGTTTGAACAATCTCTTCTTCGCCTCCGTGTTTGTTGTCATTAAAGCCCTGAAGTGCCGTTTCTGGTTTAGTCGCAGCTCGGCACAGTCTGGATGATGGATGCAGTTGTTTGACTGTCATCATGAATCTTTCAGAACGACTCAGTTGCATGTTCTCATGAACAGAGTCCTGGCAGGTCATTGTGTAAAATGATGGACGCTCATGTATGTCAGTGCTAATTAAAGCTAATGTGTGCAGTGTCATGTGACCATCTGGCCTTCATTCAGAGTTTGCACTTTAAACTGTAGTGGCTGTGTTCATATGGACCTTGCAGGAGTAAGTGAGCGAGAATAGTTGATGATAAAACTCCATCAGAAAATGCTGATTTGAACAAAAGCATTCAAGCACAACTACAACCTTGAGTGCCCGTGCACCACACACACGCACACGCATATACCAATGTTATTGATGATGTCAAAAAACTTTACATTAACCTTGGGCTGTGCTTGGATGTCTGTATCAGTCTCAGTTTATCACACTCTCCGTCTGTCTGTCTATCTGTCTGTCTTGTTGTGTGGCTGTCTGTTGGATATCTACCCACAATCCATTCCATGCACCCCATTCAAGGAACCAGCTAGTCATGACATTAACAAATGGTGTCAAACTCCATTGCACGGGGAATTCAAACCATGCTTTAAATCGGGGGCTGAATAGGGTAAACATTTGCACAACACACTAACACATGTTTTTTTTAACATAAATATGGGTATAAACAGACAGTAACAATTTTCCAGAAACTAATACATTTTAACTTGAAAAAAACATTTTTAACTTTTTGGTTACATACTTTTCATACAAATTTTGGTTGTCCATAAAGTTATATTCTGTCGTATTTCGAACTATACAAGATCAAAATATGAATATTCTGTAAGAAACATGAATAAACCAAATGAGTAAATGAGTAAAACAAATGTGCTTTAAAAAAATCTAAGAAATGTACAATTAATGTTTATATAGGGTAAGGCAGCTAAAGCATTAAAGCACTGCATTATGTGATTTGAAGGTTGTGTGTCAGTGCTTCATGTCGCCGGATCAATAATAACATCTCCTTATTAATAGCATAATGCCCTGGACAGATGTGGACCCCGGTCTTTGAGTTTGAAATGGACTAAACAGAAATATGGGATGCAAGTTTAATGCTATAAAAGTGTGTGAATTTTTTTTTGATTTTGTATTCTGCTTGTGAAACAGTGTTTGTTGATTGTGATAAAAGCTTTTGCTGTACGTATTCATGTTAGTGTAATATATCAATCTATCCATCCATATGCATGTCAGCAATGAATATTAAAGCAGACAGTTGCATGATCAATGCTCCGCTTTTAGTGACAGTCAGACTAATTTTATCTTTTTGTCACGCCGTTATAAAAAAGTGACAAGTACGAGCAACATTTTCTTCTTTTCCCTTGTAGTACACAGACATTTCATCTGAAAGGCTTGTTTCTGTGAACAGAAGCATTGAGACAGGAAGAGAGAGTGGAAACAGGGACGGAAATACTTTTCTAATAAAAGACTTCCAGGACTATCAAAATGAGAGAGAAAGGACTGGGCAGGGAAAAAAAAGATTTTTCATACGTGCTGTCACAATTTTCCTCATTATTGAATGATCAAGGTGGAATTAACATACCCTAGTGTGGTCTATTTAGAGCTTTGTACTAAGTGCACATAGTTGCATTTTGGTTAAATTGATTCTTTACTTTTTTTTGTTTTGTTTTCTGTCAATAAAAGAGTCTTTCCCCACCATGGGAAGTCAGTTTTATTGTATATTTAGCGTTTTTTTATAATATAAAGAACATTATAATATGCAGTTATTTTTATCCCAGTGTTGTAAAACGTCACTGGCCTTGAACAGATTCTTCTTGCTGTGTGGGTAGAGTTCTATGCCTTGAGTTTACAAAAATATTGATAAACTTTTTACTTACATTTGAAACAGTAGTTTAGAAATGACTGTACGTACAACAGTATCAGTGTTAAAATATGCCAATATATTTAAGCACTGTTTTATTTTTCAACCTAAAAGACCATTGTACTTCTATCTCGAACTCCAGGCTTCTATGAAATCAAATCTATATTTTTTTCATAGTGGATTGTAATGCCAGAGTTGAATTCTTGAGGTTTACAGTTCTGCATGTTAGCTGAGATTGTTTAAAGGATTTTGACATAAATAACATTGTTTGACAGTGTTTCCCTTTAAAAATAAGTCTCCGATTAAGTCATCTGGAATGCAACAGGATTCAGGTGTTATTTATGGATGAACCCGATTGAAGAGATTCAGAATAATGTTTTTGGTTTTTCACCATCAAGAGTCCTGGGTCATGAGCGTCGTTCTCTCATGTAAACATGTTAAGGTTTCCATCACAAGTGGAATTACAATGTGCACAAGTGAGATAAGAGGTGAAGAGGTGTGCGTGTGTGTGTGTGTGTGTGTGTGTCTGTCAAGAGGTGTAAATGTGGATTATAGATTCAGAGTGTCAGAAGCATCTGGAGACTGTGTGATTTCATTGGATGTGACAGAATGAAGATTTGCTGCTCTGGAGAGAAAAAGAACACAGATTGAGTCACATTGAGTTAAAACCCAACAAAACCTACTGTTTGTTTTACCTGCTGTCTATTATGTGAGAAATAGCACAACAGCAACAACAACAAAAAATAATGAAATAAAAAAGAAAGAACTTTTATTTTGTTTAGTTTGTTTCCTCTTATGTGTGGAAATTGTGTTTTACTTTCTTTTACATTGCCAATTTAACATTCCCATCCCCCACTCACTCACTTGCTCACTCACACACTCATGCACTCTTTCCTCTTCTCTCTTGCAGCATCAGCTCCTAAGGTGAAACCCATGGATTCTCAGCTGCTCTTGGAAGGTAAAAAGTTGACGCTGAAGTGTGAAGCGGTGGGCAGCCCGAGCCCCTCCTTCAACTGGTATAAAGATGGCAGTCAGCTGCGCAAGAGGAAGGACGTCAAAATCAAACCCAGCAAGTAAGACTCATCAAACCCACGTGCAGAGACACCAGAGTGAACACACTGCTCACAACTATTTTTAGCATCAGAGGTATTAAAAATACATCTCCCATCAAGTTTAGCAGGAGATTGTCCCAGTTTGTAAATAGATGTTGAGGAGGCAAAGTGAAGCAGACGCTGTGTTAAAGAAATAGCTCACATCAAACAAAAAATCTCTTCCTTGTGTTGCTTCAAAGTGCAATAAACGCTCTCTGTCTATATCTGTGCATACTTTTTCCTGCTGTTGGTTCATTGAAATTTCGCATATTTGAGAAGTCATTTTTATTATCTATTAAAATGCTGTACATTCAGCATTTTATTACTATAATATGGGGTTATTTTGTATTAGTCAGGCAGTTGAAATTGTAAAGTTTTATTGTCCGTGTGCGTAGAAATTGTCCTGTGCTTCCAATACTGAATGACAAACCATATACATTTATAATAAAAGCAATAAAAACACATTACTGTATGTACATAATTTAAGATAATGTCACTGAAAGGATATATGCTTTTTTGTGTATATTATAATATTGCTCAATGTATGTTTATGCATTACAAATATGCACAAAAACATAATGCAAAATATGTTTATATATGCATAAAAATACCATGTTTTCCTGAAAATAAGTTCTGATAATGAGTAATAAGAGAATCGCGACAATGCAGTTACATCACTCTCTTAATTAACATAACGCATCTTTTGATCTGTCAAATGACTATAAGATTAATAAATTATCCATTCAGTTCTTCACATGTGCATCTGCTGGGGTTGGAATTTAAATTTCTTGCTTTTGGATCCCAGAAGCATTTTACAAAGGTGCGTTGAATGAATTGTAGATCACTTCCCTGGGAACTTGCAGTGCAGGCATTTTTTTGTTTTGTTTGTTTGTATGTTGTTCTATTTTTTCAGAAGGTTGTGTGGGCTTGAAGAGTGCTGCTTTACCATATTGGCATCTGTAGGTGGAGGATGAATAAAAAACTGATATGACTAAGTTAATGCGCTGGGAGTCTTCTGTGAGGCTTACGTAACCATGCAGATGTTCGCTTGTATAGAAACAAGCAATTTGGACAAATCTGATGTGCTTAACTCATGTAGCTCTGTATTAGTTCAGAATCAGAAGGCCGCGGGGAAACTCACAGTCGTGAAGTGTGGAGATTCGTAATGTGTTGGTTCTCTGTGACTGAGGAAAAAGTGCTGAGGCGCAGATTTGCACAGATCACTCTAACTGGATTGCCTGTTCATTGGCCCCTTGTGTAATGTAATAAATGTGTGTGTGTGTGTGTGTGTGTGTGTGTGTGTGTGTGTGTGTGTGCGTCTGTGTGTGGAAACCGCACGCTCACGTATGTTTGCAGAAATGAATTGTGACTGAAAAAGCTGACAGGGATGGTTTGGTAAAGACGGAGATAAAATAAGGACAGAGGATGATGATGAAGAAGCCGGACGCAGACGGATGCCATTTTCTCTGGAAGCTTCTCTCCTCTAATGAGCTGTCCACATGTTGACTCCAGGAGAAGGGCAGAGAGACAATCTGAATAACACACTGACACCATGCGCAGCATGATTTAGTCAAACAGGACATATTTTGGGATAAGCATGCTTTTGTGCAAAATATCTGTCAAAATGGTTTTTGATATTTCTGATGCCAGTGTAATGTTTGGTTAATCTCGTTTTGTGTGTGCTAGAAAAAGTTTATACACAGAGACGCTTGTGTGTGTGTGTGTGTGTGTGTGTGTGTGTGTGTGTGTGTGTGTGTGTGTGTGTGTTTTTGAGGGTTCATGTTATCATGAATATAAGTATGAAATTCTTACTTTTTCTGTTCTTACATCGAGTACCAGTGGTATGACAGAAACGTACCGTTAATAAATACATAGAAGAGTACAGTATATGACACAAAAATTTTATAGTTATAAACATAAATAAACAAAAAAATAGATTATGTGGTTATGTACAGTTGTTGCGCAAATGGTGATGACAGTGATAATTTAAATACTCTTATTGTGGGATAACGATATGCTTTTTTAAATCAAACGCACACTGCAAGATTACCTTTTTAATGTGCATCTCTGATGGCTGGCTCTGCCTTGTGTCGTGCAGGAAAAACTCAAAGCTTCACATCAGCAGGGTGCGACTGGAGGATTCTGGGAATTACACTTGTGTGGCCGAGAACCCGCTGGGCAGAGAAAACACCACCAGCTACGTCAGCGTCCAAAGCAGTAAGATCATCTTTGGTTTATTTCTTCACCCTCATGCAGAAGTGCAGCAGAAACACAGTTCTGGTTCTGGCAAAAGCAATGGTGACGGATGCTAACGAGTTAGCATGTCAGCTTCTCTTTCCACAATCCAAAGACAAGGACAAAATATTTGAAATTATAAAGCTACTTTGTTTTATTCTACATTTCTATAGATTGTTTTTTTACTTTTAAGCATTTGCAGGAATGAATGCAGAAACCTAATAAGAAAAACTGTTAATTATTTATACAGTTAAATTATTTACCTATACTTCATTTGTATTCAGATAACGCAATTATCAGGTCTGCACTGTCTAACACACATTTTGTTCAAATAACAGACTTTTCCTGTATAGATTTTTTAAAATTGTATTTGATTTGAAATCAATTGAGAATAAAGCATCTGATGAATGAAGGAATAATAAATGTAGAGGAGAGAAACGTGGTAAGTCATCGCGGTAAGGGCTTGTCACTAACGGAACACCCCGGTGTGTCTGTGAGGAGAGCGAGCTGTGTTTCCTTTGAGGTCGTTTCACAGATCCGTCCTCTCCTGTCTGCTATTGTATTTACGGATCTCCACACCAGAGTGAGTCTCTGGAGGAGCACATCAGCTGTGTGTGTATGTGTGTGTGCGCGCGTGTGTGTGTGTGTGTGCACGTGTGTGTGTGTGTGTGTGTGTGTGGGTGGCACGTGTGTGGTGTGTGTGTGTGCGTGCATGTGTGTGGTGTTGTGTGTGTGTGTGTGTGAGAGAGAGAGAGAAAGAGAGAGAGAGAGAAGAGAAAGAGAGAGAGAGAGAGAGAGAGAGAGAGAGAGAGAGAGAGAGAGAGAGAGAGTTTAATGTGAGCCGTTTCATCCCATTTTAAGGGCAGTGATGGTTGAATGGTTTGAAATATAGTGTCTTCTCTGTCTGTCACTCTCTTCTCTCTCTCTCCCTCTTTCTCTCCCTCTCTTTTCTCTCTGTCCTCTAGTTCTCCACCAAGCTTCTTCATTTTCTGATGTGTCAGCAAGATCTATGAGAAAGAGAGAAAGATTACATTTCTATAGTCAAAATATTTCACAGTTATTAGCCTTTAACGTGAAAAGTTTCTCTCATTCCCTTTTAAAGTTCTCGCTCTCTTATGTACAGTTTATTTACAACGTAAGACATATATATATTATATATATATATATATATATATATATATATAAAGGGCGGCACGGTGGCACAGTGGTTAGCGCTGTCGCCTCACAGCAAGATGGTTCCGTTTGACACTTGAGGTGTGAGTTCAAGGCCGGCCGGGGCCGTTCTGTGTGGAGTTTGCATGTTCTCCCCGTGCTTGCGTGGGTTTCCTCCGGGTTCTCCGGTTTCCTCCCACAGTCCAAAAACATGCGCTTCAGGCTAATTGGAATTGGAAAATTGACCACATAGGTATGAGTGAGTGTGTGAATGTGTTTGTCTGTGTGTCCCGCTCTGCGAATGGTTGGCCACCAATCCAGAGTGTGTATCCTGCCTCTGGCCCTAAGACGCTGAGATAGGCGCCAGCTCCCCGCGACCCTGTAAAGGATGAAGCGGTAGAAGATGACTGACTGACTATATATATATATATGCCCATTAATATCCCGTTCCTAACCCATAGGGTTCGATATGATGTCGGTCCACCTTTTGCAGCTATTACAACTTTAACTTTTCTGGGAAAGTTGTCCACAAATTTGAGGAGTGTTTTTATAGATATTTTTATAGATTGACCATTCTTCTAAAAGCGAGGTCACAAGCTGATGTTGGACGAGAAGGCCTGGCTCTCAGTCTCCGCTCTAATTCATCCTAAAGGTGTTCTATAGGACTGAGGTCAGGAGCTCTAGTGCTCTGCCTAGTCCAACCATGAATTATTATTCTTATTTTGTTGTTTAATTCTTTATCAAAATGTAGGATATCATTTTTCCAGTAAATTCTCTTTTAATTTCACAGGCACACTCAAATACATGCACACACACTCATTTTACTTGAGAGATAAGGAGAGAGCTAGAGAGGTCAGTAGCTCTGGTGGCCATATGTGGGGTCAGTGGTTGACGCTGTGCAGTGTTAGAGAGAACAGCATGAAGGTGTGAGTAAGAATCCTTGCCCTTGAAGTAAAGTGTGTCTTTAGGATTTGTGTAGGTTTGAGTGTGTGGCGTCCAACCCTGCTGGACACTTAGTTCTTAAGCCTCATGAGCCACATGATCATTATGAGCATATGATCTTTAGATTTAATAAATGTCAGTTTGACTATAGATGTGTATGTACTGTATTAAAAAAATTGTGTTGACTTTAAAAAATTGTGTATGTGTTATGGTTTATTATATGATATATCACATTTTTACCCTATTTCTTTCAATAGTAGTTTATTAAAAACTACTATTTATTAAAGAAAATATTCATATTATTTTAACGAATAATGGAGAGATGCTCTTTTCAAAATAATTGTATATTATAATTATAATTATATATATATACACACATATACGTAAATTATATGATAGGATATTATATTTTATCATTTATATTAGATTACCGTATTTACGCGAATATAAGCAACTTGGGTGTTACTTGTAAAATAACTTGTGTGCTTATAATCACAGATTTCAATTATGCACGTAAATATAAGCGCCAATGTACAAAACAATTTTTAAAAATTTTGTGCCTGAAAAATCAGGGGAGTGCTTAAATTCGCGTAAATATGGTTTATTATATTATATTACATTATATAGAATAACATCCTTGTCATGGAATTGGAGTTGTGTAGGAACCACGTGCACAGGATGGAGATGACACCGCAGGTAAAAGTCCACAAGGCTTTAATCAGGGTCAGCAGGCAAAAGGTCGTCAAAAGTAATCCAAAACAAGATCCGAATCGGCAGGCAGAGCAGTGGTCAATTAAACGGAAGCAGGGTCGAGAAACGGGACAAGGCAACAAGACAAGACAAGACTTGACGAGAAATAACTACCTAGACTTGACGAGAAATTAGGCTGGATGACTGGTACAAGACGCAGACGATCTGGCACCGAAACGCGGAGTGAAACAAATTTAAATACATTGGGTAATGAGTCAAAAATCAGCAAACACGGAACACCTGAACACAACATAACAAGGGTGAGCCAAAATGGCGGCGACGTGACGGGATTCAAAATAGGAGTCCGGGGAGGATTCAAAATAAAAGTCAATGACGTCACGCGCTGTGATCCGTGACAATCCTCTTGCATCGAGGACAGGCTACTGTTGGAGACAGGCGATCAATTGCTCGTGGCGCGTTCATTCCAGGCGTTTATTGGAGACGGGGTTGCCGTTTGAAATATCTGTGAATGTTAATCTGTGTTTGCTTTGTGTGAGTCTGTAATTATTAGTATTATTCTGCTGTGTTACTTGGTACAACAGATTGTTGCAGTGTTACTTGGTAACACTGTAACAGATTATTGCATATTTTCACAGTAATTAACACAATGTTGCTTGCACAAATTCACGATGCATTTCTCGGTCCAGACTTTGTAGCATTCTGTTTTTGTTTAACTTCACTTTCTTTACTCATTAATCTGTGGTGGTTTTCCCCCGACTGCCTGTCCTCTACAAATCCTTCTCCTCCTCGATTCCACTTTCATTCACTTTTGTTCATTAGTCCGTCACTCCATCCACTACCCCCCGCCCCAAGCCACATGCAGTTGTGCAGCATGTGCTCGAATGTGCATGTGATCACTCTCACCGTAGACATGTCTCTGAATGCTGTCTGAATAGGCCGTGCCTGTAAGTGGTTCGATGTCATTGATCGCTGCCTGGTTGAGTAGAGTGGAGTGCAGCAAGGGCCCCGAACAGGCCCCTGTGACTGACTTACGGCCTTCCCCACGACCCCCCTCTCTGCTCTGTGATTCATGTTCTCCTGCCTGTCCACATTCATCCTTCGGCTTAGAGCCAAGGCTAATGGAGCTAATATCCTGCCGCACCAGGATGGACTGCGGGATGAGGGAAAACGCGTGCAGTCTTTAAAAGCCTCTCTGTGGATCTATTTAAAGCGGGGAACAGATGCACTGCCAGTGCGGCTCTTGATCAACGTTATTGTTTTTCAGTCATGATTGGATAAACTCGCCATCTCCCCCCTGTGGAGAAAGAAATATGCCATCCACAAACACTTGATGCAGAAAAGCGAAACTGGACTGCGCAAAGAAATTAAAATGCCGTATTAAATCGGTGTGGGACTGAAAGATTGGGAGTGGTGAGAGATTTAAGTGGTAGACTGTTGTCTCAATCTTCATGGATTAAAGAAGTAATGGTGAAGCTTTTAACATTTCTGAACCCCACTTTGTAATATATTTATTTACTTTATACACTATAATATTTACCGTGTATCAATACATACAATATACAGCATATAGTACGTGTAAATCATAATATAAATTATATTTAACATTAATAAATTATTTTATAAATCGACTGCAGATTTACATTTTATGTAAGACAGTAAATAATATTTTATGCGCTTTTGTATAGTATTTATTTTTTTTAATCGTACAGCACTCCAACGACATGCAATTCAGCGACCTTTGAGCAGTAATACTAAAGCGTAGACATACTGAATACGTACTAAATCACCTGCGTCTTCTGTGACATTTGACTTGTGCAATATAGATGAGGAAGAGGAGGAGTACAGTGCTGTGTCTGTAATTTAGTGTCGTCAGGTGGTGCGTTTTTTTTTTTAATTATTGTCTGTCCAGAGTCAATCCTCTGATAAATCAGCCTCTGAATCGGTAGTAAAGACTTGTAAGATGTGAAGTTGAATGTTAGAGACCATGTTCTGCTCTCGTCTATTTTCAGGGTGATGTGTGACCTTTACAGGAACCGGCTTTTGTGCAAAGCCCTTCTTTTTGATGGATCTCGCTCTGTTTGGCCACGTTTTGCGCATGTGTGTGTCTTAATGAATTGATGAATGGAAACGGCAGAGCTCAAAAACGAACAAGTCACTCAGTGAATTGCATTTGCTTCGCTCTCTTTAACGGTGGCAGTAGGTCACACACGTTTGGTTTACTCTGCATGCATTGCATTCTGTAAGTGTGGACTTGCCAAGTTTCTGATATGCAATCTGGGGATATGCGGCATTAAAACTATTAATAATGATAGATGGATGGCGTATATAGTATATGTAGTTAATAACTTATATGTATTTTATTATGTTGTACTGAGGAAATGGCATTTTATTCCTACGGTTAGCAGACGCTTTAATTTAAAACGACTGACATTGCAATACAGTTTAACAACTCTATGCCTCTCTGTCTATATGTTGCGAGCACTAGCTCTTTGAGCCACAGGAGAACAGCTTAGTGTTAGTTTTTTTCCTTATGTTAAACTTAAGTTAGACAAACTGAAAGAACAAAAAATAATTAGACTGACGAACACAAAGATTAGGTGATAAACAGCATAACAAACTAACATAACAATAGGTG
Organism: Paedocypris micromegethes; assembly: GCA_028031935.1. Taxonomy (NCBI): domain Eukaryota; kingdom Metazoa; phylum Chordata; class Actinopteri; order Cypriniformes; genus Paedocypris; species Paedocypris micromegethes. The sequence continues at coordinate 6,848,774 of CM051503.1, read as the reverse complement.
AGCAGACAGACAGACAGAAAGTCAACAGATGTGCAAAAAGGCAGTGGGCAGACAGACAGAATGGCAGACAGACTGATAGACAGAAAGACAAACAAAGAGGACAAACTGTTATGAGAAGCTGAGATCATACAGTTCAGATGAGACTATGGCATTCCAACTTTTGTTGGCTGACTTTGACGTCATTAATTAATACACAAGAGGAAAGACACAGGATCAGGGACACACACACCCACACACAGGCATTGTGCCCAGCACCTCTGGTGATTTGTGATTTCTGTACTTAGTTTTCACAAATGTTCTCTTAGTTCCATCTCATATGCAGTTTTAGAGTTGATACATGTAGTGAAAAGGCAGTTGTCAGTGTGTCTTTTTTGGATAGTCTGAAAATTTGAATGGTTTTAATCAGTGTTCAAGTTTCATATTTAAAATTTTAATTTTGATATTTTAATTCATCAATTTGTTTTTTGTGTATTTGTACTTTTGATTTTTTCCAATTATAGATTTCACTCTTTCTCTTTCTCTCCCTCTATCTCTTGTCTCTCACACACTTATACAATATTTGCATATTCTGTAAAGACAAATATTGCTATTTGTGCACACAAATCTATTTCAATGTGTAAAATACTTTGCCAACAAAATGTTAAACGTTGAATTCCCTTGTCAACTTCATTTATTCCTTTATAGTTTTTAATAATAGACTTTAATTACTGGTTGAAATTTGAATGTGAATTATTCATTTGCATCCAGCTCATGAGTTTTCAGTGAGCGGTCGACTGTAGTGGCCCTCTGGGTGGGACGACTTATTAAAGTTTGACAACCTCTGCCATAATTCAGCATCTCCACCTTCTGTTTCCAGCATAATGAATTAAGCATGGCATAAAACCACATATCTTATGTTTAGTTAGATATTTTTAAGACTAAATAATACGACTTTGTTATTTAGATTTATAATAGATCTAACAATTATTTGTTTGTTTTTTTTTTTTACCACATTTTATTCATCAATACGTATGTTGCACAGTTGCTTATACCTTATAACTATAACACATTTATTTATCTACAAAAACATGACAGCTGTTTGTCTCTGTTTGAAATATGTATTGTTTTAAATAAAAATATCGCACATTGCATTTATTTTTCTTTTTTGAACAATCACAATTTTAAGGAAACTTGACATTGAACTCTCATACGTTAGATGATTCATCACTGGATTAAACATTTAAAACCACTCTGTTTGCCTGTGATGTTGTTAAACCTTGCATGACAAAATCAGTTTGAAATATTTATTGCCTGATTTATTGCATGTAAAAAAAGACATTTTTGCATTTAAAAAATGAACATTTAGAAGTTTGCATTTAAAATCCCCCCTTAAATCTCTCATAGTCTCCCTCTGGTCCGGCTTCATGTCCGTTTTGACACTTCCTGGGTTTCCCACTTCTGCAGCTGCAGAGATCCTGATGTGCTTGGCACTGACTCTGCAGGAAGCGCCACACACTGGAGAACTCTCAACATCTGTCCTGTGTGTTTGGCAGCTATGACCAAAACACACAGCATTAAAGCATTATTTTCTCTTTAATTGTATGACTATATATCTTTTTGAATTAGAAAAATGTTTTTTATCTACTCTGTCATGTGATCAGAATGAAACATCCTACTGTCGGGAGCTACATAGTTTTGCTGCTTACTGCTGTTAATTATGTGTGTGTGTGTGTGTGTGTGTGTGTGTGTGTGTGTGTGTTATGTTTCTATAGTAACCACCACATTGTCTCCGGGCTCAAGTCATGCCAGGAAGTGCAATGAAACAGAGAAGACCTACTGCGTCAACGGTGGAGACTGTTATTTCATACATGGTATAAATCAGCTGTCCTGCAAGTAAGTGAAGATGCACAACTGCATAATTTAATTATTTATATTTATTCACACATACACATGTATTTACATATATAGCATATTAACAAATAGATTAACATATAAATCCAATAGATTACGTAATACAAATACTGTACCTGAATTTACAAAAATATGAATAGTGAATTATTTAGTTGCGTTCAAGCCAATGGAATTTTCCTTGCAATGATGAAAAAATATTTCAATTAAAATAAATGGTCTGATATAAAGATGTATTATAAGGCATAGTTTATTTAATGATACAGTTTGTTTGAGGTGTGTAGTAAAATACGATAGTGTCATTGTCCAATATTTTTTAGAGATGTAATGTTGTATTTCAGGGGCGCCACTAGCAATTTTGGGCCCCATGAAAATATTAGGTAATGGGCCCTATACCTGGTTGCTCAGGGCCCCAAAAAGACCGCGGGCCCCCAGAATTGTCCTAACCTTCCCTTAACGGTGCCCCTGTTGTATCTACACAAGTGTGCATGTGTGCGCACGTGTGCGTTTGAGAAGTAAAGTAGCTTTAGTAAAACACACTTGGTCGAGAGAAGTTACAGGGAGAACAGGACAAGATTTACTGAGCCATCTGTCACGTTTGTCAATGTGTGGAGCCGTTATCAATAAGGAAACCGAGCGACTGCCTCCCTGTGAGGCCAGAAACATAATGTGCTTCGCTCCTATCAGCCATTTTGGGGACAGCACCTAAGATTTATGGTGTTTGTGCTATTTTTTTTAAAAAGACAAAACCCTGAATAGAAACAAAGACCTTCTGATTAATTCAACAAGGGACATCCTGAACCTTTTGTTTCTAACTCACGTGATCACAATTTGTCGCCATCATTGAAGCTGTAAATGAGAGCAGAGGAAAGTGTTATAGAAGGTGAAATTATTCAACACAAACACACACACAGATATTTTTCAACCCAACATAAACACACCGACACCCACACAATGTTTATTGGACCTTTCACATTTTCTTCTTATAGCCTGCAGGTAAAATTGCAATTAGGGTTAGGGTTAATTTTGTTCGAAAATTGAGCTAAGAAACTAAACACATTGTGACACGCGATTTAAAGTGAGTTTTTTTGAGAGAAGCACAGCGGTGATGGTCATCGAAAGATGGAGTGGAGACAAGCGCCCCCTTAAGGACGATCATTTAGTCTTCAAGAAAAAATTTAATTTGCTGTGTTTTGTTTGCTGTGTAAGAGAAAAAAGAAAAGAGAAAGTTTTTTTCACTATTTGCTGTGACCATTGTGAACACTTAAGCAGAACATGAACACGAATGTTTGTGACCTCACATCGACATCACTGACATCATCAGAGGATGTTTTCTGCTGTTCTAACTGCATGTGTCTTTTGTCTCTTTCTCTTTATTTATTTTGTTTCTATTTCTTTGGGGGATTTGTTTCACTCTTTCAGGTGTCCAAATGACTATACCGGTGAACGCTGTCAAACCTCCGTCATGGCCGGTTTCTACAGTATGTTTCTTGTTCTTTCTGTTCGCATCGGCTGGTCTGCATGCTTGATGTGTGTACAATGGCATTTGTCTTTTCTCAGTTCTAATCCGTTGATTGAGTAATTCATCATGTTGATGTTTAATCTGAAAAAAAAAAAATAAAATATATATATATATGTATATTCACACTAGCAATTAAAAAGTATTTTTTTAATTATAATATACAATACTTATATTAATCTGGGATAGTGTAGTAAATAGTATAACTTAAATTAAACTTGAAATTGAATAATTTGAGTTATTACTCAATGAGAGTATAGAGTAATACAGTAACTTGAAATTAATTTATACATGTTTATTCATAAATATCTCTGGTTGTAATATACTGAAATACTGTACCCAATTCTAACGAGTAGCTTTTAAACTAAGAGGAAAGCTTAATTTTTAAATATAGATCTAAATAATAGCTCATCTAATTTTGTAGATTGCATGACCTCTTTCCTTTGACCTTTGATTTCTTTTCTTTCATATGTTCCTAATGTCCTGCATGCGTTTGCACTGAAATACAAACACAGATCTTATCAAAATATACATAATTAATAGATAAGAACGGTTATTTTGTGACTAGACGTTGATTTTCGTCCATTCTTGTCTTTTTGTATCTTACATTGTGCTTTTCTTTAACACTTTTGTTTGTGTTTTTGTTGTTGTTTTTAAACGATAAACCAGAAATGAAGTCTAGTAAATATGGCAGTAAGTGTGGCTGTTTTGTGTCTGCATGCGTTCGAGCACTAGCTGTGTATGGCGTGCAACAAAAGCTGTGCCGTGCTGCTTTGTGTGCTTTAATAGTCTATTATAAGGGATATGGAGTTGGCCAGTGTGTGTGCATTATCTGTTTGTGTTCGGAACGTACAATCACTCACCTCAGTGTCTCAAATGGCAACGCAAATCAAATCATTACTGAAGCGCCTATTAGAAAAAGTGGACCGTTTTACCTGACACCTGTTCTCTTGTTTCTTTTTTTGTCGACTTTCTGCATTGGCAGAGCATCTTGGAATTGAAATCATGGGTATGAAGTCACAATTTTATTTGATTTTAATGTTAAAGTTCTTGGCTTTTTTACATCTTAAAGTTATTATCATTTTGACCTGACAAATGTACTTTTTATTGTATATATGAGAATATTTGTCACCAGGTTCTGATTTACTGTTACAGCCACAATAGAATATAATGGATGAATGGACGGACAGACGAACAGACAGATGGATTGATGGACAAAGTGACGGTCGAATGGCCATATAGATGGATGGAATAGAGACAGAAGAATTGACAGACGGACAGACAAGTGGACAGGCAGGATGATGGTTGACAGAAAATCAGACACACAGACAGACAGATACTATACAGATGGACAGACCAACAAATTGAGAGGAAGGAACTAATTGTATTAAATTTTTTACTTTATTTAGTTTTTCGTCGTTTTATAACATGTAATCTTACAAAATCATACATTTTAAAAACGAACAAATTGGTATAATTTATGCATTTAATACAAACGTATATGTATTTTTTTCCCATAATGCATATTTGCAAAATGTATTTTTATAAAAGCCTAGTCATATTTAACAAACCTAGAAGTGCAAGAAAAAGAGACGGATGATCAGTGTTGTACTGTTTATGTGCACACCTCATGTAGGTGAAGGTGAAAAAGTGAACATTTCTTCTCCTGTACTCACCTAAAAAGCTATCTTTCTTTTTCACTATCATTTTAAGGTTTATTTTTCAGTCACTGCCCACATTCAGCACCGCAGGTGTCAAATTATTTTTTTATTTTTTTCATCAAGAAAAAAGTCTCTGTTGCATTAAATATGTTTACATGCTTTTACATTTTTTTTTTTGCATTTCCTGATTCAAAAATTCTTTTAAGTAAAATAATAAATAAATTGGACATTATATTATTCTTTCCGAAACATGACTTTTTTTTATGAAATAATGCATGTTCTTAGTTTCATGGAGAGATAGATATTTCTTTTTAAATGCAGTCGAGGTGAAAAGTCATGTAAAGCCAGCAATCCCATTAGCACAAGATGGTTTGACTTCAGTAGCCAAAAGTTTCCCACTGTTCAGACATAATGCGCTAATGTGAGACCCTGGCAGACAAAGCGCCACAGATGTTTGAGATATCACATCTCACCTGTGTTTAGAATGACATGATCTGCCCCTCAGTGACTCTCGCCAGCCACACGCCACTGCTCTTCCATCAGGAGAAACCACTGCATGAAGACCAAATGAGTCTGTCTGCCTGCCTGCATACCTGTCTGTCTGGCTGGCTGGCTGGCTGGCTGTCTGTTTAGCTATGTATACATATGTCTGTCTGCCTGGCCATCATTCTGTCTGTCTGTCTATCCATCTATCTGTCTGTCCGTTCATCCACTCTTTTAATCTATCAGTGAATTTGTCTGTCTGACTGCCTGCCCGTGTTTCTGTCTGTCTGCGTCTGTCCTTCTGTCTGTTCATCCATCTGTCCCTCCTCCCATCCATCCATCTCTCATCTGTCATACATTGTTCTGTCTATCTGACCTGTCTGTTTCCCAATTTGTGTCACTGTCTTATCTGTGTGTCTGTCTGCCTGTCTGCCAGCATTTCTGCCTGTCTGTCTGTGTCAGTTTGTCAAGTTATGTCCGTCTGTCTGTCAGTACATCTGTCTACGTGTTTACTGTCTACTTTGTTTGCTCATTTGTCTAGTTGTCTTTTTCTCTGATTATCTATCTTTTTGCTCTGTTAAACAAGAGGGGCATTAATTTAAACTCTTCTAAAAGTTTCCTTCTACTAAATTAACAATTCTTTCTTGCGCAGAAGTGTTGTGCTTTCATTTTCATTTCAGTGACACTAATAGCAACCATCTGTTCTCAGCAAAATGGAAAGTGGAAGTAAATCCAGAAGTTTTGGAACTTGGATGGAACAGTGTGAAATAATACATTATATATCGTAAAGGCTGCCACTGATGCAGCACTTGTGTTTTTGTTTGTCCTTTCGTCTGGAATGTGTGTGTGTGTGTGTGTGTGTGTGTGTGTGTGTGTGTGTGTGTGTGTGTGTGTGTGTGTGTGTCAATACCTCTTGTTCATTCAGAGGCTGAGGAGCTGTACCAAAAACGCGTGCTGACGATCACGGGCATCTGCGTGGCACTGCTGGTGGTTGGCATCGTTTGTGTGGTGGCATACTGCAAAACCAAGTAAGCCTCAGTAAATGTGCTGAGTGCCAAAAAATGCTGTGTGCAAATTAATTAAAAAAGGCGTAGGGTATGTTACGTAGACATATTGATTACTGTATATGTTTTTATTTGTTATTTAACTGATATTTATGTACTTTATACTGAACATAGTTGCTATTCTCAGTTGAACCCTGTACCTTACAGTAGTTTCAACGTCTCCGACGGAAAACACATTCTCAAAAAATTTTTAAATAGTTCATAGACAATACTCTATTGTGCAGAGGAATTCACACATCATCCTGTCACAGTATTAAAGCATGTAGAGACTGAGAAGTTGGAAGCAGCAAGTGACAAGCAGCAAAGACACTTTGGCAGCTGCTAAAAGTCACACCGTGTGAGAAAGCAGAATGACTGTCAAATTGAATTGGCCTGATGATTTAGAATTAGGCGTAAGACAGATAAACTGCAAAATCCAATCGACTTCAAATGAAGGCATATTTATAACCTTGACACAAAATATAGATTTTATTTTTTCACAAAACATTCACGTTCATTATTATGTTTGTATTGAGGACTATGGTCTTGCTTATTCTGAGTATCAGAACTAAGTCTGAGTTGTGGTGATATAGATCGAAGATCAGATTGCAGATTGGATCTTTCTGTAGGAAGCAAAGGAAGAAGATGCACAACCACCTGCACCAGAACATGTGTGCAGAACATCCCAACCGTGTGCTGGCCAACGGGCCCAACCACCCCGGCCCTGGCCCTGAGGAGATCCCAATGGTGGACGTGAGTGATACAGCCTAGTTCTGGTGGTTCCTGTAGTGCCACAATATGAATTTTTCTCACTAACCTGTGTGTATTTTCCGGTTGCAGTACATTAATAAGAATGCCCCAGCCACTGAGCGAGTAGTAAGACATGGCACTGAGACTTCAGGGAACTTTTCAGGAAGCCGAATGTCATCAAGATCCCACCACACGTCCACGGCTTCTCATGCTTCCAGTCAACGGTATTCACACTTATCTTTTTTAAGTGCACAAAAATTACTCTCAGAATTGCATTCAACAAATCACATAGTATTAAATCATTTGGAAGGAAAGAAAAAGAACAAGTATCTTGGCGTCTTGTGAGAGAGGAGTCAGCTGAGGGGGCTTCTTTTGATGCTTATTGTTTTACCAAGTGTCACCAAAAGGAGGCTGAGAGAAAGACTAGGACATGTTGGAAGAACTCAAGACTCTAAAAAATACCTAGCAGAAGGCTTTGTGTCAGTAGATAACCCTTAACGGAACTTATGTTGGGTTTACCATGTGGAGTAACTTTTGCAAACTGTTAAAAAAGTCACTTCCCCGGTGTACACAATCTCTTTTTTCAGAGGAAGATAATCTGATCTCAAATAATAAGAAAAAATTATGAGGTTGTGCTGTCCCTGTCCTGAACAATTGGTGTGTCAGCCTTTTAGGGATTTCAATTACAAACAATAAACAACAAGAAAAATAAACCCATTCAAAAAATAAACACTTTAAAATAAAACGGACACAAAGGTCGAAAAATGGAGATAACCCAAACAGAAAACATGGTTATGCATGGAAAGATAATAAAAAGCAACTGGAAGGCGGGAGTTTAAAAAGATAAATGAACCAACAAACTAACAAATCACCACATGAGGGAAACAATGAAAACCTTGGTGAAAAACTATCACAAATTACTTATCTTCTTAGATGATGTCACGAAGAATGTATCCACCAATTTAAATGATGTGCTCGGCTCTCTTTAGGCACGAAGAGCGGACGTGGAGTATGGAAAGAACAGACAGCATCCACTCGGACTGCCAGTCTGAGCTCTCTTCTTCTGTTGGCACAAGTAAATGCAGCAGTCCAGCATGTGTGGAGGCCCGCGCTCGGCGAGCAGCATACTGTGGTTATCCTGACACCACACAGTGCCCCCTACAGTATGGAGACTCTTATGACTCTCTGCGGGACTCACCTCACAGTGACAGGTTTGTGAGCCGGGATGTAAGCTAGTTTTATATAAACATGTATACGGTATATACACAGTAAATTGTACTCAATTTTAAGAAAATTTAACTCTTTGTCGGATAACATTTGATCCCATCAAAAAATGAGTAAAAATGACTCTGTAAATAGAGTCATTTTTCCACAGTTACTTTTACTCAATTTATTGTAAAGAAATGTCTCTACTCTGTGATTTTTTTTACTCTGATTTGTGTTTTTTAAAATCAACTCTCTGCTCTTTTACTCAGGTTTAGAGCTGGCCCAATTTTACTTTTTTACTTTATCAGTTATTCAACTCATGCTTTATCCTGAAAGAAACACTTATAGCAAAATGATCTCATACTGTATTTTTTTTTACAATCATCATTTTTTTAACTTTTTTAAGAACTGCTTTAATTACTCTCAACTCACACTCATTCCACACATCTAAAACAAAAGTACCACCAGCAACGCCATTAGGTTAGCTACACATCTCACAAATGGTAGCATTCCCTTTTCACAATAAACAGTTAAGACGACAAACAAACATGATCTTTACATAAAATACAGCCCAACGGCACAGAAAGATCTACTTAAAAACATGTGTTTACAACAAAAACAACACGAACAACAAAACACCCGCAATGCATTGTGGGAAGGCATTATGACGGGGGAAAACCCCGTTGGAAATTATTATTGCATATAATAATAATAATAATAATTCCTTCAATTTTTTATTTATTGGCGCCTTTCACAACACTCAAGGTCACCTCACAGAAACACAACAGCATTCACACACATACCAATTGCCCGGTGAAATAGCGGCAGCCAATCTGCACCAGCGTCCACTTCACTCGGGCATACGCACCACACCAGCTCACACACACGGCCAGATTAACCTGAAACGCATGTTTTTCTCACTGTGGGGGAAACCGGAGCACCCGCAAGCACGGGGAGAACATGCAAACTCCACACAGAAAGACCCCGACCGGCCTCAAACTCACACCACGAGTCACAATCGGAACCTTCTTGCTGTGTGGCAAAAGCGCTACCCACTGCGCCACCGTACCGCCATAATAGAAGTGACTACAGTACTTTTAAACTATACTTCACCATCAAGCAAATGCGCGTGTCTTCTCCAGGAGCTGCTGCTTTGTTTGGCGTAGTCGGCCTGTGGTGTTGGATAAATGACTCTGAGGAGAGCCGTTAGGGGGAGGAGTCACAATTACTCTGAATTTGTGATTCCACTCTTTTGATACTTTTTGTTCAGTAAACTCAAAGCAGAGTAAAAACAACTATTTTGGAGGGAAAAAAAACTCTGGAAAAATGACTGAACCGTTTTTCCCGTGTAGAGTATAGACTATTGCTTAGTGATGCCTCCATATGTTTGTGCTCACAGGTATGTGTCCGCTCTGACCACGCCGGCTCGTCTGTCTCCGGTGGACTTTCACTCCTCACTGCCCCCGCAGGTGCCTACCTTTCAGATTACTACCCCCAAAGCCAGCCACGCTCTCGCCCTGCCGCCCGCCGCTTCGGCCATGGCAGCCTACTCGGCCGAGGACGACCAACCGCTCCTGCAGCGCTACCGCAGGCCCCGTCGGCAGTATTACGCGGCGGACAGCACGGGCTCGCTCCCCACCAGCCCGTACCGCTTTGTTGACGATGAGGATTACGAGACCACGCAGGAATACATGACCAACCGGGAGCCGCCAAAAAAGAGCGGTGGAGGGCGTCGGTGGCGCAGAAGGTCACGACTGAACGGACACGTATCGCAGCATGCGTCTGGACCCAGGGACTACAGCTCCCAAAGCTGCTTATCGGACAGCGAATGGGAGGACGATGAAGTGGGTGACCTCTCTCATGGCGAGAGCACGCCGTTCCTCAGTATGCAGAACATGAACGCCACTGAACCGGCCACGATATACCGTCCCAATGACACACGGACTTTCGGCATCACGGGACGCTCTGGTTCACGCGGCAACGTGCAGGCGAACAAACTGTCACGTTCCCGGTCAAAACCGGACAATGCACCCCTTTAAAAAATACAAAAAAATGTGTGCAAAGAAACTCTATGTAGGAGTGTGAAACGAATGATATGCGATAGACCTGCACCTATGAGAAATATTTTTTATTTTATATAACAGACAGATATTCTAAACAAATGAAATATTTATTTTCATTTCAACAAAAAGTTGTCTACTAGCTAGCGGCAAAGACTTTTTTTATAGGGGAAAAGTATTTATATGTATTTTTATTTCCTTTTTTCTCTCTTTGATTTACAGCATTATGAAACGAACTATGTGCCAATTTTTTCACAAATTAGAAATAGAAATAATATTGTGGTGCCTTTTGCTGTTTGCCGACGAGGGAGGTTCAGTTGACGTTTTGTAGCCTTTTTTAAAACAGACTGGGTTTTATAGACACGTTGGTCACTTTCTTTTCTCTCGTTTGTTCAGGATCTCCCCATTTGAACTGTGATTTTATTCCGACGCCATGCAATATCGAATCACTTCTGTGTAAAGTGTTTGTTTACATGAGTGGGATTTACGTGCACACACAAGCCATGTTGCATCATTTTACAATCCAGAATTTTACAAACGATAATCGCAAGTTGTTTGGTCGCAAGTACCAACCTACGTTGTGGCTTAAGCCTTGTACACCTCGGAATGAATATAGTCAGCAACTGTCGCCACCATTTAGCATCTCATTTTTAAACAAAGAACATAATTTTTTGGGCAGCATATTATAAAATCAGCAATTTTACTCACCTACCTGCTTTTCCACATCATCATTTAACTGTAGATTAAAATAATTCCAGTGTGAGTTTGTAATGATTCTAAAAAAAGATTCTACGTGTTGAAAACTAGTGGATCAATGCGAGAGACACGTTTGTCAAGTATTGAACTGCTAAGTGATAAAAGTCACTGTTTTACCACAACGCCGTCATTGCTGTTGCTGAAGGTTCTTTTGTTTTACATATATGAATGGTTTGAACTGTTCTTCCTTCCCGTGAAAGAAGTGTCATGATTGCCACCTTGTGTTACAGAGTGAAACTACATGTCACTCTGCTTTTTAGCAGTGAAAAACACCCATAAAACAACGCTGGAAAGATGTGAACATTTGTTGATATCTCCATGTGTGAGCAGGCCTTAAAGGCTTGTACACACCAAGAATAATATCATTACAGATCATTAGAGAAACAGTGTGTACTGCCAAAAATGACAGACATAGAGAATGGTTTTAATGCCTCAGTGTCTAGTTTTAATGCAGGCAGGACACTATCGGCACTTTTGACTAGCCTGAACTTGTGAAGTAATTGCAAGTTTAATACACTAGGCTTTGACTATTTTGATTCCGTCTGCCGACGGTCGTTCTGTGACGATTGGTCGTATTGCCATTGGGGGCCATCTGGAGAGTGAACATAAAGCTTTTGCTGAAAATCACACAATATTTGTTCTGGTGTGTACAAGACTTAATGTATTCATCATTTTTTTTTTGTACTTGGTTACCTCTCAGTTTTCCTTAGCTAGTTTTGCATACTGTTTCTATGAAAACAGAAGTACCACAGGTCATGACAAAGGGTCACACGGCCCTGCTGTTCAGGGTTATCCAAAAAAAAAAAAAAAGAAAAGAAAAGAAAATGGTGGTCCATACGTTCAATGAATGTGTTTACACTTGTGTGTGTGTGTGTGTGTGTGTGTGTGTGTGTGTGTGTTTGAGACCGCAGCTGAATCTCTGTATATGTGCGTGTCTTGGTGTAAGCGATTGTGGCCGCCTTTTACGCGACAACAATTTTGGTTTGTGCGTTTAGCGTTGTGTTTGTTCGGTGAACGTATTCAGTGCGTTCAGGTGTTTTCGAGAGTAGATGCGCAAGCTTGTGCTCTTCTAGGTTGTGGGAGCTTTTTCATTTCAGTGGTCTTAGTGGGATTAGTCAAACGCTATTGGGTAAAAACAGAGACATTTGTTGACCCTGGAGGTGACATGAGCTCATTGCACTGTAAACTTCCTTACATGTAGTCATATAGGGCGCAGTGCTGCCTGAACCAATCCAGCCTGAATCTAGCCTACACGGACGTGCATCTCTCTCTCTCCCACGTTCCCATTCCTATGCCAGCAGCTTTAAGCCGCGCTGTGTCTCAGGACTTTCCATCAAAACCCAACATTATCCATAAAACACCTTACCAACTCTGATCCATGTTTGTGCTAGGCTGGAAAGACAGTGATGAATGAAACAACTGGCTGTGCTTGTCTAAAACGTTTTTTTTTTTTGTTCTCCGAGTCTGTTCTCCGTCTTGACATATCTGTATGCAAGTTACCAAACTTGTTTCACGGAATGAGTGTTTGGCTTCTGGACATGCTGCTTAGGTGGATTGTGAAGTTTACACCACTAGAGATCAAAAACTCACAGTGGAGAAATGATTGGATGCTGATACAGATACTGACACACACTTGAGATTCATTCACGTATTGTCTCTGATTTATTTACTCCCTCTTGTCTTTCTTCTCTCCGTTTCTTTTGTTCTTCCTCTACTGGTGGAGGCCTCCCTCCCTCTGCATGTTCTAGTGGTTCAGATAGATGGGTGCATGGAAACCGCAGCAATGGAGTCGTATTCACACGGTGAAAGTGTAGTTTTTCATTTGACATCCAGCAATAAATCCCCTTTTTCATGATCATCCTTGACTTGAAATATGTGAGGATTTTTTTGCTTTCTTTTGAAAGGATTGCAAGGATTGAGATTGCAAGTTTTCTCAGAAAAGTAAAAATATATAAACAAAAAATTCACAAGAAAACAAATACCGTCAATCCACTTGTTCTAATGGCAAAAAAGAAATCTGAATTCTTACCGTTTAAAAATAAACACTAAGGAATGTTTATTATTTTTCTTCTGTTTCATTGGGTCTTGAGGAATGATCCGGAAAGTTTGGACATTTTGATGTGCTTGTGGTGAAATGCATTTTTAATTTATTGCAACTTAAAATTTAATTATTTTGAGAGTAAATTTGGTGTAAATATTGACAGTAATTTTTTGTTCCACAGTGGGGAAATTGCATTTCATCTCGTCTTTCCTCCCACATTTCTTAAACGTGTTCAAGAAAATATGAATGGACTAAAAGAGTGTGAATGTGTGCCTCTCTTTATGATTGGTTGCTGGGATTGACAGAGTTGCTGGCTTTGGCTCCAGATCCCTGTGACCCAGAAACGTAAAAGCCATTCAAGATAATGGATTGATGCAGATTACCGTGATGAATTACTTGATCTATAGATCACGCACTGTATAAACACCAGATATTTCTCGAAAAGGGTGTAAAAGGGCAAAAATAAGAATCCAATTATAAAAAGTTTCTATAAAGCTCAACTTTTGTAAATACTTGCTTTGATATGGTATAAGTGTAGTAAATTTACAAAATTATATAAAATTATATGTCTACAAACTATACTAAACTACTATATTAGAATATTAATTCTAATGATATTAAATCATTAATAAAAATAATAATATGATAATGTAATAAACAGAATAGGGAAATTTGTTCTCACTTTGTGCTTGTAATGCAAATTTGAAATGAAGTTTTTGAAAAGAGGCGCATAGGTGTCCTCAATAAACCAGCTCAACTTGTCCTAACAAACAGTTACTTAAGCTTTAAAATATGAAAGGCATGGGACACTTTTATCAGCAGGCTTGCCTGAAACAATGAGGCTTTCTCGCCTTTAGGAAAATGACTAAAATTGCTCTATACGCCTTATTTGGTGATCTCAGACTGACAGTGAGGTTTGGATAAAAGTCTTAAAGTCAGATTTTAGTGAACACCAACAAATTATTGTTTACTCATTGCTTTAAATGGCACAACGTGATGCATTTCACATGCATGCCTCCAAATGTGAATTTTTGTGAGCTGATTGGTTGCAGTACCTCCTGGCAATGGAACACACCCGTCTGACCAGTTCCTACGATGAAACAACAGCTGTAGTCGCATTCAGCACTTTTTTCGACCATTGAAAAAAGCCAAAGGTTTGTGTTTCACTAGGAAACAGGTGCTACAGGTAGTTCCGATTATGATGCCTTTGAGAAGTTTCAATTCATAATAGTATTAAGTTTAATAATAGTGAGGATAATAAAAACTGCTGTTGTTTCAAGGTAAGATTTAGCAGGATTCAACACGAGTCTTTCTAGAGAACATTCTCGGAAAACCCTTGAAACCTATTAATCGTGGGCGTGGTCTTAGCCGAGTTTCACACTCGCGCTCATTCACGCGCACCATTTGGCTTCACTCAGTGGAGACGTTGTCACGGAACGTACTGGATTATTTGTTTTTCTTGGGTTTATATCACTTGTTTTCTGACTTATTTTTTTTACATTCAGGGTTTTGTGTCCGATATAAATATACCTATAATTATAATGGTGTAAACTGAAGGTAAAATTCGTTAGCAAACCTATCGCGAGAACAAACGTGGTAAGTATTTTCTTCAGTTCGTTTAATTTGTGTCGTTTAATATGTAATCTATCATTTTACTTGATCTAAAAATCAAATCTATCCTAAATCCAAGAATCTAAAACAAGTAATACTTGTCTGTTGAGTGTTAATAGATTTTAATGTCTCAAAACGAAAAAAAGATTGATATTTTTTTTGTTTTGTTTTATAAATAAAGTAACTCTAAAAGAGAATGCGATGCATAATCTGGATACATGTCGGAAAAAAAGTATGTATTGATTTCTGTATCAGTATTAAGAAACCAAAAATTGCTAGTGATTTATGTTGAAGCAATTTTGAAGACTGACATTCGTTTGAACACTAACTCACTTATTATCTGCTTTATTCCACCTAGTCTATGGCTTCTTGTCTGTGTCGACACCGCCGACGAGTCCTGTTCTTCTGTTCACCATGCATCTTGCTGCTTATACTCTACACATATGTCTCAATGGTTTTGATATACATCATGAACTCCAGTCCCACCAACACGTCTCCGGTTCTACCGGCACGCTTTATAGCAGATGGCCTGGAACGCTCTAGACACCTGGCTCCCTACCCGGTGAAAACCTTTTGGAAAAGTGATTTAGAAATCGGGGCACTGTGGAACGCAATCCAGCATGTGATGGACCGTGAGCACAACCCAATCTTAAAGCCCCGTACTGCTGCGTCTACAAACATCTCAGATCTTCAAATCAACAGAGAAGATTGCTACCCAAACTACGAGCTCATTGAGACTATTCCAAATTACATGAGTCTGCCACGGCAGTTGAAAGATTTTGTGATCAGCATGCACTGTCGGGCCTATCCACTAATTATAGACCCTGTAAGTTTGTGTGGCTACGGTCAGCTAGCCAAACGTTGGGCTCCAACAATGCTCATGGCCATTAAATCTCAAACTGAAAATTACGCAAACAGGGAAGCTATAAGACAAACTTGGGGCCGCTCGGGATGGGTGAGAAGCAGAGAAGGGAGGAGAAATCTTGTCCGTAGGGTCTTTCTGTTAGGAAAAGGCAAAGACATGAACTCTGAAAAGCAGTTACAACTAGAAAGTGAACAACATGGCGACATTATCCAGTGGGACTTCATGGACACGTTCTTTAACCTCACTCTCAAAGACGTGCTGTTTTGGCAATGGATGTCTCTGCGTTGCCCACATGCTCGGTACGTCTTTAAAGGTGATGATGATATATTTTTGAGGACACCCGCTGTGCTAAACTATCTGCTGACAGAGGAGAGGAAAGCTGCTTTTGGTAATCAAAGTGTCACAAAAGGATCTAAGCATCAGAACATTATGGAATCCTTCGTCATGGGGGACGTCATAACCAACGCAGCACCTCTACGGACCAACCTAACCAAGTACTACATTCCAGAAAGCTTCTACAAAGGACTGTATCCGACATACCCTGGGGGAGGAGGAGTGGTTTACTCTGGCTCTCTTGCCCATAAGCTTTTAAAAGTATCTCGGAGGGTTCATCTGTACCCCATTGATGATGTATACCTGGGCATGTGTCTTCAAAGACTGGGTGTGTTCCCCGTACACCAACCTGCTTTTCTCACCTTTGACTTTCCCAAGAACGAACCCACAGGACCCTGTGCCAACCACACCATTCTCCTGATCCACAAGCGCAGCCCGGATGAGATGCACCGGCTCTGGGTGGAGACGTCGATGCCCAGCCCTGAGTGTAGAAATGCAACACTAAGGACCGAACCCTCAGTTGTCTGAGGAAGGCCCACGACATTTTTCGTTGGTGAATCTGAAGCGGGTTTAACGGGTCTTAATACCATCTGCCACAAAGCGACCAGACTAATGACTATAATTAGTGAAGAGAAATCTGTCTCCTAATAATGATTCAGATACAATTTTCCTGACTGAAAACTTGAATGTAATACGTTCTGTGACATGTGTGAAGTATTTTTCCACACATAAAGAGGACTGGTGTTACTGTAAAGAGAAATGGGAATATAAATAATCTTTAGCAATGTTATAATATTTTTTTGCCTATTTTCATGTAAGATCTTCATATAAATGTTACCATAACCAACAAGAACACACTAATGAAACGTTTATTACAACAACTTTATTTACAACAATTTTATATGAAATCACTTTCTCATAAACAATATTGAATCACTGAATGGAAATACTACTTAAACACCAGAATGAGAAAAAGGGTTCCAGGTGCAATTGTATTATTTATACTTGGTCATGTTGCTTTTTTAAGGATCTTTCAGATTTTTTGCACTTTTGTTTCTTATGCTTTTTTTTCATCATCTTTCTCCTCCTCATCATCAGTCTCTTCTTCACTCTCACTGTAGTAAACAGTGGCACGATTAGTGTTCACAAAAAGGTCGCTGTCATCTTCCTGCGAGTCGCTGTCTCCCTCCTGCTCGTTTTCCTCTTCCTTACTTTCACATTCGTTTAGTCGTGACATTTCCTCATTCGTCTCACCAGCTGCCTGATCATCCTGGAATCCCTCTGGCCTGCATGAGGTAAACAATAAATATTCAATAAACCCACATGTAATGTTTGCAAAAACCAAAATTGTAAAACAAACATACAAACAATGGAATAACTATTTTAGTTGTATTTGTTGATGTTAATTGAATAAAACAAGACAACTAAGTCAATAAATTACTTTTGTATGTTATTTGGTAACAATCACAACTCAAAACATAAACTTGTGATATTGTATAAAAGGTGACATTTCCTATAGTATATATTTGGTTGACCTAAGTGGAAATTGTATGTTTGTATTGATTCATTCTTTTAATTCAAATTATACATACTACATTTCATCTAAAGTTGGAAAAACGTTTGTCATCATAATTTTATTATTCATTACAATTACTTTTTCAGTTTACTGAAAGTTGTTTGACTTTTAACCCCTTTTTATGTGAAAACCATGAACATTGTTCTTACCAGACACCGATTTTCCTCAGATAATGGATATGGTCCCGGTAAAGAATGAAGCTTATTTCTGCTTTTACCTTCTCTCCTTCTTTAATTGGATCAACAATAACAAAATCTCCTAAAAAGAAAGAAAAAAATCAAAAGATGTATCTAATATTTGAGAAATGTACAGATGGGCGCAAATGTACCTCGCTTTATCCAGATGTTCTTGCGAAACTTTGTTGGCATGCTGATCAGAAAGTGTTCACCGTTACCAGTCACCGCTTTATGAAGATTGTTGCCATTACTTCCCAAGATCTGGAGTGATCGATGAACATATTCATTTCAGTGATATTTTACTGTGCAAACCTCAATAGTGGACAGTACCCTCATGATCTGCTGGTCTTCGGTCGGGGTGACATAGTCTTCCAGGACTTCCTTGACCACATGCTTGCGTTTAGTAGCTTTTGACATTATGGATTTGAGCCTATGTAAAATTGATCTCCTTTGTCTGGGAAAAAAAGTGACATTTTCAAAATATAGATCAACAACACACGCCACAGTGTGTTGTTACAATTACAACAACCACATGCAATTGGAAAAAAAAACTTTTTAGGGTGGTTATTAAATCTTTTGTTAATTTGTTTTTATTTGAATTTCACCTTATCACATCCGAAAATGTATGAAAAATGCTACTGACTGTCAATATACTGACATAACTTGACCAAGCATAATATTTGCTGGTCAAATACATTTTGTCGGGCGGTTCTTCACATCGCAAAAAGCGCAAACAAATTCCATATCTTCCCAAGCATTGTAGAAACTTATTTTATATGCAATTCGAGCATGTTGTGGATCTGCTCATGTTGTGTAGGTTTTGTTTTATAGAACCTTCTAATAGTATCCTACAGGTTTAACAGCATAACCAGTTGGTCTTAAAAGATCTTGAAACGTTTTACAAGCTTTCTAAGGGAATGGTTTGTTTGCAATGATCCATTATATCTAATTTTGCACATGTCATGGCAGCATTTTATAATTAAATTGAAACGTTAAAGTTTTAATTGTTGATTGTGAATGTATTCTTTCTCCTTTAATCACACTTTTACGCACACGCATACACACACTGTGTGCGGTGATATTAAAAATACCTGAATCAATCCCAAACATTTAATTAGTTAGCAAACGTTCATTAATTCCATTGTCTTTGAATTAAATCTGCTATAGATTAAATCTGAAATTTCCTCTCTGAATTTGTAACGGAATGTTGCGAAACCTGTCCTTCAACACACATCAACCTGTTGTGCAAAAAAAATAGCCCCTTTTTTTTTTTTAGCTTTCGGGAGGTTTCTGACATCTCAGGCTCGCCTATACTGATCTCCATTGTCACTCTGCAGAGCTCAACACCCAAATGTCATTATTTGAATATATGACAAAGCAACATCCCTGAAGATGAGGGTCTGCGTGTGCTGCTGACAAACCTTCTAAGCTCTACTCAAAGAGCAACTGGTTTTATCCAGCAGGTCAGCTGTGTTTACGTTTGGCTATGTTTGTGTAAACAGACCACCTCAACCAACAAAAGAACAACAATTCTTTTAACAAAAAAGAACAACTGAGACCAGTAAAACAAACAGCGCTGAATATAAGTCCAGGCTATAATGTGCATAAAAACTGAAGTACAAAATATTTGGCTAACAAACTCGGACCATGTGTTCAAAAATTATTTTAAAACAAATTCACACTTGAGAATTCCAATTACTCCCAACGTCCTGCATCGGGTCCACTGAGCCACCATGCCGCCTGATTAAAGGCTTGAACCCTGCAATTGCTGCTTGCCGCTATAATGCCTGTGGGTGATGAATGTGATTTAAAACCATTTTACGGAACAAATCCATTTTACAGCCACAATAGGAAAATGTTAGGTAATATGTAAAGTAAGCAAATCAAAAGAACGAAATTACAATAAATATCAGCATTCATGTGTGCAATTTCAGAGAAGTTCTGCAGACGAAGCTTCTGTTTCTGATTCGATTGTAAACGAATAACTGTTCAATTCTCTGTGCTCTAAACTTTACATTATATTACGTTAAAGTTATAAGGTATACGTTATAAGTTTAGTGGAATTATTTTCTATTGGTTTACACCTGCCCAGTCTTGTCTGAGGCATTATTGGCCTCAAGAGGCGCTAAAGCGTCATGTCATAACGGGTAACACGTTTTACACTCGTAAAACCTATGTAACATTTAAATTAAACAAAAGATTGATTTGTAATTGATCACACATGATCAGAGGACCCCCTGTCCACAACCTATAAAATGTATCATTTGACACGTGTTTACACATCACTTCATTTTTGGCGTGATGTAGAAACTTGGGTTTAGTAATAAAACAATGATAAAAAAACAATATACTGTAAATACATTACGAAAGTTAATGTTTTAAGTACATACCAGTTAAAAGTAACCCCGGTTGTTCTCTAAGTTTATTTACTAACAACATCTATATAAATTGCAAGCGTTGCTGGAGTCTTCGGCATAGAAGCATGAAGCGAATGTCGAATGCGGAACAAGAATATTCGTTTTAAAATAAAGGTATTGACATTAAACCATTTTTGTGGACTGACTTAAGAGCAAATAAATAAAATACATATCTTAATACCTTATTTTAAAATTGTGTATAGAATAATGTATTAATATCTATATAAATGATGTATTGTTTGTATTAATAAATTTATTTGTGTAAAGCGATCATTTGCGAAATAGTCTGATGTCTTTTATTTTGAAAGTAATTTTCTTGGTGACGATATCCTTAACAATGACGTACCGGTAGTTAAAAGTCAAGATCTTGTCGAAAAAATGTCTAAATCAAGAAGCTGTTCGGCTGTTGTCCAGCAAAGTTAAATTGTTTACATTTTTTTTAATTTTAAATGTATATATTATAAATATGTGGCGACTCAAAACTGTTCGTCACAAAGCAAGCACTGCCAGTGATTCGGAAGAATTTAAACACAGGAAAAGAGAGTACGAGAAAGGTGTGTTCTCTGCCACATCAATTTCCTAAATCGAGATTAGTAATGTAGTTTATGTAATTTTATAAATATATATTGGTCTTTCCAGCACTTAGGCAGGCGCGCAGAGACAAGCAGCTTGTCAGCAAGAGACTCCTGCAAAATGAGGAAGACGAGGAGGAAAAGTTAATGGACACTGGATCAGCTTCAATCTCTCCTGAACAGGTCATTCAAAAACGTGTAATTTGTTTTCAAATTATAAAACTTATAGCTCTTGAAACACAAGATTGTGGATGTGTGGGTCAGCAGATGAGACAGATGATACGTGGAGTCCAGACAGGTGGAGAAGAGAAAGCCGTGTGCCTTGCATCTCTGAGGAAGACATTGAGAAACCCAGAAATGCATCTTATTTTCATTCAGTATGAACACAGATGCATCTTCTTCTTTGCTCGAATATATGCTGAACCTCTCCGATTGTCTCAATTAGTTTGTAAAGATGGTGTTTTTGTTTTCTTCAGGTTTGGGAATGGAATGCAGATGTTGGTTGGGCAGCTCAGTGGCCATAATGCCCAGTGCCAGTTGGAAGCAGTGCGATGCCTCCACGAACTGTCTCGCTCCACTCAGCCCAGTGTGGGTCAGGCTTGTCTCACTGCTGGACCTTACCTTCTCACCTATCTGTCCAGCCAGAGCAGCAAGCTGACCGTCAGTCCGAGTGCTGCTTTTTGGAGATCTCTCATTGGTCATCTTCATTAATGTATTTTTGTCTTTCCATTCAGGAGCTTTGCTTATACACTTTAGGAAACCTGTGTCCTGACAGCACCAAAGTGAGAGAGAAACTTCTAGCGCAGGGAATTATTCCTGCTTTGGGAAACTGCATACATGTAAGTGACAAATTATTTCTGCCACAAATAATTGTGTTTGTAATGTATTCAATAATTATCAAAATAAAATATACAGCAAAGATTGCAAATTTGAATCTCAGCTTTCAATTAATTCTTCTAAAAAATTCAGGTAAATTATGTAATATAAATCATTTTATAATCATTTAGTACTTCATTTATTAATAATATTATTGGGGCAGTATTACAGGTGTGCAGTGGGTAGTGCTGTTGCCTCATAGCGAGTAGGGCCCAATCGAGACTCGAAGTGTGAGTTTGAGGCCCGGGGATTTCTGTGTAGTTTTTGAGATCTCCATGTGCTTGCATGGGTTTCATCAGGGTCTCCGGTTTCCACCCCAAAATATTTTATCAGATGAAGTGAGTATGTGAATGTTTGTGTCTGTGTGTCCTGCTCTGCAAAATGCCCAAACTTGCTGAGAATGTCGCCAGCTCCCTTTGACACAGAAATGGATGGAGTAAGCTGTAGAAAATGAATAAATGGATGGTGTAATAATAAGAAAAGAAAAACAATTGTTTGTTCTGAATTGGATCCTTTTTTTGTTGTAGAATCGACGATATAATTTAGCCGTGGTTGAGGCAGTTGGCTTCACTTTATCTCAGCTGCTACAGGCAAAAGACACTGTTGAAAAAATCGTTCCGTAAGTGACATCTTCATTAGTATACATTTTCTACTACATTTGAGACAGTGCACTGAAATGTTGTCCTTTACATGCTGTGCCCTTAAGAGCAGTGGTGAGATCTGGAGCAGTTCCGCATCTGATTTCGGCGTTGACTCCAGACTCTGAGTTTGGTTTGGGAGCAGCAGTGGAGTGTGCATGGTGTTTACACTATCTAGTCAGCAGGTCTGGCCTGAACATGTTTTGCTACTTTTTCAACGTTTTTTTTCTAATGGTTTTGAGCAGTTCCAAGAACAATTAAAAGTAGTATAACATTTTCTTTGCACACACATTTTTGGTTTGGCAGAAGTTTTAGTTACATTTCTGACTTTCTATCTGATTTGCAGCAATTTGGAAAACTGGTTTCTGATTTCTCAAGGGGCCCTATCACAGTGCAGCGCTGTTTTAATAACACTAGCTGGCGCTGTGGCCCGTGGATCTTTGAAGGACGGCATTGAGCTAGTAAGTCCATAAGTGGGATTTAGCTGGAATGTTGTGTTATTGACAAGTGTCTTCTTCAGTTTCTTGTTTCGTTGCTGTCTAGATAAAGTTCTGTCACACAAATTGCTTCAAAATATCCCTTTTCCTTTTGAAAATAGTCATCTTATTAACCGCTGAAGTACTGACATTGATGCCAAAATGTAATGTTTTAAGCATTTATTGTTTTATTTTAAGAAAATATTAGTTGGCCACTCATTTGATGACGTTTTTCCTTCACTGTCTCTTCCACTAAAGCTGTGAGGAATCACATATTTCTCTATATTCTAATCTAGATTCTTCTGTGTGCAGCTCATTTGGCCTCTGCTTCGTTGTCTCGGGAACTTGCTGGTGGTCAACAAAGTGAGTGATGTGATGCAAGAGGATGCTCGTCTTCTTGCGGCACTGTGCGTTTTTAGCCAGATGTTCCTTCACCTCCATCCCTCTCTGTCTAGAGAAAGCCTTTGGGTGCTCAATAATGTCACTGGTGAGGACAGCATCACACCCATAAGCCTGTAATGTATTTTTAACTAATGAACGTAATGGGTTGTGAAGTACAGTGTGGTGCTTTGTTTTTAGCTGGTTCCAGTGGGTTCTGTTCTGCTCTGCTGCTTCTTAATCTAATTCCTGTTTTAACTCAACTCCTGTCTTTCTCCAATGGAATTAATGTAATGGTGAGAAACTTCCAACATATCACAACACTAGACTATGCAGTATGTGTTATGCAGCCATAAACATACACAATGGCAGTGGTGGTCTTTGAGCAGGACATTGACACACATGCTCCGTGGCCACCACCACTTAGGGCTGCCCTCTGCTCCTCGTTTGTGTGTGTGTTTACACAACTGTTTGTGTAACTTCAATGGGCACATTATAAATATAATGTGGACATGTTTTTATTATTTATTATTATTTTTATTATTTTGAGAAATGTATGAATGTTTTAAAGTAAAAATGGCTATTCAATAATTTTTAAAAGCATTTTTCATGCTATGTTTAAGGTCTTGAGAGTTCTGCGTAATATTGCTAGTCATGGACCAGAATACTGTGTTGGTCTGGCTCGGACAGGGGTCATCGCTGCCCTCTGCTCCACGCTGAAGATGGCCGAATCTGATGTGGTTACACTAAGTCTGGAAGTGCTGAACATGCTGGTATCAAGCAGCCCTCAGGTGAATAAGATAAGACAATGCACCTTTCCATTTCAGCAGCTCAATTACACTCACTCCACCAACAACTGATCTTTCTTGCTCTCAACAGCTAGTTGAGGAATTCACAAGGTTGAACGGTGTCCCTCTCCTGGAAGCCATTCAGTATAACAGTGAAGAGGATCAGCGTGTCAGAGCTGCCTCCATCCTTCACCATCACTACCCATCTGTCTCTGAGGTCAGTACTGCCTTCATTTGCCCTCAGACATGCTGTAACAGAATCACCTCTAAACACTCTACAAGTTGTACACATTTAGAGGACAAAAAAAAACACCATTTCCGGACAGAATGAAAGGAAAATTTGCTTTCCAAAATGTAATTTTCAAAATTATTTGAAGGGATTTTTAATTTATATTTGCTCTATTGTTTTGACTTTGATAATTTACAAATGGCTTGTGAGCACCTGACTTGATAATAACTAAATATACAGTATATGTAAAATAAAAAATTAAACATTTGTACATTTATTTTATTTGTATATTTTTTATTTCACTTGAACAGAAAAGAGTCAAATCATGTAAACAAAAGGTTTACATATAATCATTTACCTTTTTTAGATCAGGCTTTCAGAATTTCCCAAAAGTCAGGTTAATAATTTTGTGAATTGCTTATGTATATGCATAATAATGCCTGCAGTTTTTATATACAGCTTCTGGTTAGAAATAACATCTAATGTTTGTCATCACTTTTCCTTTTGTTTTTGAAGGTGGAGATCCTTTCATCATGAAACTGAAGTCAACAACAAGAAACTGCTTTACCAGCCTCTTGTGATTTGAGTATTACGTATATATAGTTTGGAGCGTGGATCATTTGCCTTTTTAAATGATATTTATTCATGCTGTATTATATAACTACTGTAATACGTACATGTATTTGTATTTTTACATCACCTATGAATTTCTTCATCACCATCTTTAAAATCATAATAAATTTAAATGACATTTCATTCCCAGTTTTTGTGTGTTTTAGACAGACCGATGTACATATAGTGTGTATTTTATTGGTAGCTACGGGAATGGTAAACATGGGGTTAATGAAGGACCAATTGAAAACATGGAGCGAAAGCACGTTATACAGTATGAACCGCTTGTTCTTTTATGTAACTGTCCGATTGTGAATGAGGCGGACGTTCGGGGAATCGGTCTGTGACTGAAGGTGACGAGGTATATTGGATGTAATTTGATCAAATAACACTCTTTAATGAGATTACCAGCGCGTGTTTATGTGCGTGTTGCGCCAGGCTACGTGTCCCCGTATAACATTAGTTGTTGTTTTTAGCATTGCGGCTAAGCTAACCGCTGACGCGGAAAGTGTTTTGTAACACTAGAGACACACTCCATATTTGAGATAAGTTTGTGAAAGTCGAACTTGTTTAACTCTACAATTATATTGGGTGCATACAGTATTACATGCGTCAAATGTGTTCTAATATATTTTGAAATGATTGATCAAGTAATTATTTTTTTTGTTTTGTTTTGTTTTTTTAGGAAACTTTTCAATGTAAGATATTTTTGGGAATATTAACTCCAAAATTGATGCTGACATTTATTAATGCCAGTAAACACATGCTAAATATGTGCAAGTATCAGAAAAGGCCACAGTGTTTTGTGTTGTTATTTTTCAGGATATGTTGCTGAGCTCCTGACTTCCTGTGTCGATGTTGAGCTGTATGTATTTGCACCTGAGCGTGAGATACATTCAACACAAAAGTTTCCGTCAAACAAAACATGTATTCATCATGGTAAAACCCCATGAAAAGCATTGGAAGTTTGCATTCAGCTTGATGAAGCTTCAAGCAAACACTAGACGGTTTGACTTCAATTGAGTGTTTTACTCTCAGCAGCACACAGCTACAATTCAGTTTATTCCATACACACACCATCTGCTGAGAGCAGATCTGGATGCATCAGATGTTCTACAGGCCTCATCAGAACACACAAAAACATTCATAAAACAATACATTAGGTTGTTACGTGGACATGTGGTTTGTTTGTGTTCTCAACTGTTGGATTTTTACGTCAGTACTGGGGTCTTTTTCGAGGGATCGTCATGCAGTTGGAGGCGCATGTCCGCTTGTGTCAGAGTTGTTTATGGTGGTGCAAAAATTCACCACGACTCTTCTCCCTCTTTTCTGCCCAAAGGTATTTTTGATCTATATTTTTTTCATATCTTCACATAATAGAATAATTGTAATAAGGAATTATTTAAATTCTTTTGTAGGTCTTCATTAAATCACTACGACCTTCTTGGGGTTAAACCAGATGCCACTCTGGAGCAGATAAAAACGGCTTTCTTTGATAAGTCTAAAAAGGTTAACTTTTAATGACTTCATTTATAAATCTTCTCAGACGCTATTTTGGTTTGATTTTATCTTATCTTTTGATTTTGAATATGACTTTTGTCTGATTAGATTGATTAGAATGACTAATGCTGATTGATCTGAAACAAATAGGACTAATTACGTACTGTTAGAAAGAAGATTCTTTTTTTTTCAAGAGTTTTCCAGTTCACCACCAGGGGGAGACATTAATGTATTTTTAGTTAGAATGTGAATATCTTGCATTTTCAACTCAAAATTGTCAACAATTAAACATGCTTTTTAAATGTAAAATCAGAGATGTTGTCTCTACTTTTAGAATGTTATTGTGTAATTGTTTTTTTTATATGAACTAGCCTTCTATAAGTACTCTAACAGTAAATTACATAAAATTAGACATGTCAGAGGAATAGTAAATGTCTCTCTTTCTTGCATGTGAAAGAGTTGCATTTGTATGAAATGAATGAAAACAGACAGAGACAGAAACTTTGTGTTTATGTGATGGGAGATAGATGGTGGTATGAGCAGGGGCTGCGGGTGCTTTATTTCCGAGTCAGGCGCAGATAAAAACTATATGATTGATGTGACATACAGACGCAATGAAAAACAAAAGGTGAAAAAGTCAAAAGTATGAGCTTCACCCTTTCACTAAATCAGAAGTGATGTTTTAATGAATGTAACTGGCTTTAAGTTCTGTTCCTGAAATGTCCTTTCAGCTGCACCCGGACAGTGATCCATCCAATCCCAGTTTGCATAGTCAGTTTGTGCAGCTAAATGAAGCGTACAGGGTCCTGAGCAGAGAGTCTTCCAGACACGACTATGATCTGAAACTGAAATACCAGTTTGCTGGAGGTCCGGCCTTCAAAGCCCCCAACAGTTCAACATACAGATACAGGTGAGCTGCATGTTGGTGGGATGTATCTGTTAGAATCATGATCACCAATATAGCATCCATTTGTTTGATTTGCAATGTGTCAAATGTTTGTCAAAAACAAGCTTTAAAACAAATATACAGTAATTTCACCGCCATATAAAATCTACGTATCATTTCTTTACTGTTTCAATATTAGATTAGATAAGGTTCAACTTTATTGTCATTGGCAAATACAGGTACGAGACAACAAAATGCAGTTTGATCTAAGCAGAAGTAGCGATAATTAATTATAAAGTGCATAATAGTGAGAGAATGAAGTGTATGAACATATGACACAATAATAGGTACAAGGAAGTATACAGAGGGGTAGTATGCAATATATATGTAATACATTATCTATTATATGTTGAAAATTCTATATTCCCCTTATTAATTACAAATTTCTTTTAAATAATTTGCATAACAAAATTGGATAATAATATAGATTACAAGTAATGATTGTCTTTGTGTCCCAGTGCTGAGGCTGCGGAGAACATGCGCTACTGGGAGCAGTTCAAGCAGGCCAAGCCTCAGGAGAACACGGCCGAAGAGAGTGAAAAGAAAAGGAAGCGAAACATGCGTTTGGTGGGCTACTGCCTCCTCACCATGATCATCAGTCTTTCTGCACATTACTTTGGGTTCAGGTGAGGCCTATCGACAAACTCATGCTAATATTTAGAGCACATGTTTTCCGGTCACTGTTTGGATGATAGCAATCACAGGATGCTAATCTGGGTAAGTGAGTGTTTTTGGATCTGTTTGTATGAGATGCACTTCCGATGTTTTTTAGCCATTCGTTCATCTGATACTGATGAGGGCCTGATAACCACGTTCTGCTTTCAAAACGTGTTCTGGCTCTCCCAGAGCCAGACAAACCCCGGTAGAGTGTGTCCACTGGTTTCCCATAATCCCTGATGTTTAGTTATGCCTGTCAGTATCAGCTAAATGTTTTTACACCTTGAATTCAGGCGACTGAGATTAAGTATCTTCTGTAAACAGACGCCGTTCGGGCTGAAGCGCAACAGAAGCGAGCTTGAAATGTTTTGAAAAATGATACAGTGTTTTATAGCCTCTCCAGTGACCGTGTGCCCTTGAACATGCGACCCTAAATATATGTTGGCACCTCATGGGTGTCTGTTGCCCTCTCTGAGTGTATTTGTTGGCCATAAATTTGTTCACCTCTGACCTCTGTCTCTGCCTATCGTGCAGGAAGCTGGAAGAGGTCCATAATAACTTCATGGATGAGAAGGACCGAGTCATCACTGAGATCTACAAGGAGTCTAAAGAAAGAGCCAGGTAAGATTTGCTGCAAACATCCTGCATGAAGTTGATCACAAGTCATTTTTTGGAGGAAAAAAAGCATACTAGGAAGAATCGAAAAGAGATGAAGGGTTTTGTAAATGTTTTTACAAATGCATTGTGCACATGGGCTTTTTGAACTGGCCACAAGTGAATCTGGTTTAAAGTCAGTCTGGTTACATTTCTTTGTGTATAAATTACAGTGTAATGATTTTGTGATCATTAACATGATGCTTATCTCTCTATTTTCTTTCTTTTTATCTAAAATTATCTACATCATTTTTATTTTGCTTTAAATGTCTATACAGTACAGTACTTGTAGAACGCACGGGACTGGGATTTGAACCTGCAACACCAGGGTGGCAGGTCCAACTCCCTACTCTTAGTGGCCCGATTGACAAGCTCACTTTTTTCTGTGTTTTCACGGATGTATAATTTTGTAACTGCATAAATAGTCAGCTGTATGTGTACTGTCAGACTTTATGTATATTTGGTTCAAATAGGTGTGAAGTTTGTCATTTCTAGCTTAAACAATTAGTCAAGTAAGCAACAATTATTATTCTTCGATGAGACTCCACAAGTCTCACTTTTGGGGTTGGTCCTAAATGTCAGAGGATGTTAACAAAAAGAAACATTTAGCTAGGCCTCATTTTTTTGATAGATCTTATTTTTGTGGAAACACAGTACACGATAACAAGGTTGTTGTTGTGGATCCTGGGTTTGTTATGGAGTTCAAGCAGGGTTAGGATTAAGGTAGATCTATTTGGATTTGAGCCAATTAGAAACAACTCACCAACTCTTATCAAGTTTGATGCATGTAGTAAGATCATGGTCCAAGGATTGCGGGGCATTTTCTTAATAAAAAAGTGAAGTAAGTGGCTTTGTCAAGTGTAATTTATATGGAGATCCATAACTGCCAAAATCAAATATAAACGACAAAGAAAATAATTGTACTTAAGTATGAATAAATAGAGAAATACATACGTTCAAATTAAATGTGTAAATACATATATTTATGTTATTACAACAAATAGGAAATACATTTACTTGGGTATCAATAAATACAGAAATACTTATGTGCAAAATAAATGTACAAATACATATATTAATATTATTACAACAGATAGGAAATACATGTAACATTTAGTTTTTCTTTTTCTCAAACCCTTTTTCTTTATCTTTATCAAAAAGTGTAGGCAAATGAGCAGGCGTCTCCTTTTTGTGTAATTGGTCAGTCTGTTTGATTCGTCTTGCCTAGAGCTTGGGTGAATCATGACCTTGTAGTAGCTAGCATGAGCCATGAAGCTTCATTAGAAAGCAAGGCATCATGTGGACATTTCAGAAAGTTCTGAATCCCCAGAATCCCCAGAATCCGTGATGTCTTAGATTAATTTACTTCTGGAAAACTTGTTCAGTTTATCTGACAACACGGGCAAAGAAATACCCACAGCAGTTTTTAACCTACTCAAATTGCTACTTTAACTCAAATGTTTAAATGTATAGATTAAATGTGTATACAGTACTTAGAATATGATCCTTCATGTGCAATGCATTTTTCACTCACATCACTTTTGGTATTGCACATGTATCAATCACATTTTGTAATATTAGGCACGAGGAGTTGTTTTTGCTATAACATGTATTGAACATAGATTGTGTTTTCAAGCTGTTTTAGAACACGAGGCGTGAAATGTGGCATTTTTTTAATTAAAATGTGGTTAAGCGTTGTTGTGTGTTCTGTGCGTAACGGCGGCGGGGACAGACAGAACACGGCAGGTTGATAAACCAAAACTTGAAATAAACAAACTTGGAGTAAATAAAATTGCTATACGAGAATGGCAGCAAACACAAACCACGCATCAACGTTCGTAACATCAATAACCGGCAACCCGCTACTCCCGCTAGCCGTGGATAGTTAACGGTTCGACGGCTGTAGCGTCATCAGTCTCCTGCTTCGTTCCTCAGCCGAGGAGGAGCAAGATCGTAACACAAATACAGTGGTACCCCGACATACGAATGTAACTACAAACTAATTATCAACGAGGGCCACATCAGCATAATGGCTGTCCTTAAATGGCCGGATGTAACTTATAAATGTAACTTAATGTAACCAATTATAATGTAAAATAAATGTAACTACTTCTTAATGATAAACTTGTTATTTATCATAACTTAATCAAGGGACAATTTGTGCAGTTGTGTAGAAAACCTTTGTTTGCTTGTTGCTCTAACATAAATCTTTTTAAATTTTGTCAGCTTATGAAAACATGCATAACTCGATTAATGAGGAATCAAATTGTTCAAGTGAATACAGAAAAATAACAAACTTTGGAATCATTGCCGCGGCTACCCTAGTCAAAAGGCATTATGGGAAAGGTTTTAGTCAACGCACACTCCTAATTAATTTTTTTTTATTTTTTTTTAGACACTCAAAACTTTTAAGCTCACGTGGGCCTCCTAAAATGATATGGCGGGCTACATCTGGCCCCCGGGCCTTGAGTGACACGTGCTCTATATAGTCCAGGCGGAACATTCTGTTAACGTCAGTTTCGTGAAAAAAATTCGATGTCCACTGTGTTATTATATTAAGCTCATCAATTTCCTATTTGCTGTAATAACATACAAGTATGTAAAAGTGAGGTGATTGTCACGTACTTCGTGCATTGAACGTCTCAATTATGGATTTGGACATCATAACAAGCGTACAGGAACTGCTTGATTTGGTCATATGTTTTTTTTTGTACTTTCTGATAACACGAAAAAAATAATTGTTTAATTGCTTGTACTTTTTCTCAGAGTGAACGGCTTTAAGAAACAGCAGGAGATCTTGAGACGGAAACATGCAGAGTTTCTGGAGAGGTACAAGATCCGTAACAGCGGGGAAGAGAAGTGAAGATGGGACAATCCTGCCTCTGACTGAATGTGTTGGCTTGTAGAGTTGGGCTGATTCCTGCGGATCTTCTATTAATTGCGAATATTTATTTATTTTAATATTTTCACATTCTGTCAGATGTGTGGAAATCATGCCAGAGGATTCGACAGCAGTTCAGCTGACATTCAAAATGTTTGGATTTTCACAGTCTTTAGAATATTTTCATGCGTCAAAGCCAACCAGACGTGATCAACACCTGTACAGACACTGACTTGCCTGCATTTACAGGCCGCATTGCCACTGCACCTGGGAAGGCTGTTTTGGAAACATTGCATTCCTGATAAAATAGTTCATCAGAACACTGACAACACTGTACGTTGTGCACTTTAAGTTCAGCGTGTGGAGGGGTAAAGAGAGTTTCTCACGGAGGAATCGGTGCTGTCCAACATCTATAGCCGGGTGCTGCGTTTTAAGTAGTTATTTAACTGATGTAAAATCTTATCTGGAACAGGAAGTGCACTGTGCTCCGGAAGTTTATCCAGAGATCACAAAGAGTTCTTGTGTTTTGGATCTCCGGTGTAGCGAGGCTTTTCTTGTATAAGTGCTATGTTATGGATCTGTTGGGGATGCTCTAAGTAATTTTCTATCTCAGATGTGATTGTAGAATATTTTAGATTTTCACAAATCTATAAGTCAGATGCAAAGATCAAGTGTAAATGACCCAGAATCCCCAGATATCTCCATCCTCAGGCCTTAATGACACCTTTGCATTGATTTTTAATTAAAAGTCGCAGCAAACTAAACTCTTTATGGTTTTTGTGTGTTGGCTTCATAAGGTAGAAGTAAAGGTTATATTCAAATTTCCCATTTTTATTGCTCAATGTATTGAAGACACGTTGCATTTTATGATGTGGTGGATGTCACAAACCCTGTGCAGATGTTAATGATCTGGGGCTTTTCTCCCTCCTGTGACTCCAAAGCTGAAGACTCGGGTCTGATGTGGTTTCCTGATATGAGCCCATATGCAGGTGCTTTTCTCAGTGTTCCCATTTGATTTTGCAGATACCAGCTTTCAGGAATGAGTCAAGATTTGTTTTGAAGTGTTTTTACATGCATGTCTGTTTCAGAGCAAGTGTTTTCTTACCTAATTTTTAAACATTTAAATATTTTTTTTGTATTTTAAATGCAATTGTCATTGTCCAAGCTTATCAGCAGTGAAATCTCGTGACCTTGGCCCAGTTTTTTTGTTTAGGTATGTGATGACTGGACCTTCTCTTCTAACCTCTCAGGGTTTTCCAGAAGCCCTGTCCATAGTTCTTCTCGTAGAACAAGCTCCCTGTGGTTGTCAGGTCTAATGCTGTGAGCAGTCCCTGAGAGATAGAACAGCCCGCATTCCTGCAGCCCACATGATCTTTTTTTTACTTGGTAACCCAAACATACCTGTGGGTGAATTTGAGGGTCTTCACATGCAAGCTAAGTGGGATGGGTTCAGTAATAATTTTCCTATTTCTTTTTTTTTAATTCGTTTTATTTAGTTATCGCTTAGTTATGGCTAAAGATCATAAATAATCTGTATCATACATTAATATTATTATTATTTGTGTTAAAAATTAGTTTTATATGATGATAATCATATACTAATTATACCATACGCAATATAAGTAAGATTCCCGGTTCTCTGCACATGTAAAATCGATCAAAGTGATAAGCAATCCTCTTGTGTCTTCCCTTCTGTTCTTTTGAAACAAAGAGCTCATGTTCAGATTTTTTTGGATTGCCAATAATGTTTAATATCGAATTTGAACTGTTTGTTAACAATATAAACTCAATTTTAACATACAAATTTAGAGTGAACTATCCCTTTAAGGTGGATCATTTCGCATCAAATGTCGTTCCTGATCGGTTGGTCTCTATTGGTGCTAAATAGTGTTGCTCCAAGCACGAGTCTATTGCGTCAGAGGTGTTATGTATAAATTATTCGTATAAACTATTCAATGTGCTAAAATGCGTAGCATATTTACGCGAAGAAACAAGCCGTTTTGAAATTCTTTTTAAAACTACACGTTTTTATTTAACTTATCATCACATGTGCCGGTCTAAACGATCAAAGATGAAAAATAAATCATGGTAAAATATCTTCCCAAACGACCGCAACGGAGAACAACACAAACATGCAGCGAGTGTTGGTTAATAATTGAACGCCTCACGATGCGCGAGGGTTACACCTGTGCGTGCTTGCGCGCGAGCAAAGTCTGCCGGTCTGGAGGAGGAAAAAAAAGTTCCACGAGCGCGGCGATGACGCGCAGCTATAGTTGCAGAGCGCGTGAGTCCTGAAGGGCAAATTGCAGAATGGAGAAAACGACCTAAACCATCTCAAGCGTGCAGACGTTTTTTAGCTGCTTTCTGCCCGTAGCTTC
>CM051503.1:6802305-6809805 GCA_028031935.1 Paedocypris micromegethes | reverse complement strand
GCAATGAAGCAGCTCACAGCGGACGGCGTCATGTAAATTCATAGTGGGTGGTTCGAGCTGCTCGTGTAATGGATCAGACTGAATCCTAGTCACGTTCAGTATAGAATGACTGGAAGATAAAAGATGGAGTCATTACGATGCGGAACAGACTGTGCGTCTTGGTGTTGCCTGACTGCTGTCTTAAACCCTTCAGCTCATGAGGACGTCCTACATGAAGCATGAACTTGTGCAGCTGCCCTTCACGGAACACAACCAGTGTGAGTGCAGGTGAGACACATGCTGGACGTTTTCATAGACGAGTGCTGAAAAATCAAGAAAATGGAGTGACTCTTGTTCGCGTTAGCCCTTTCTGATCTCTCTATTTATTCATCATTTTCACCTTTGAAAGCCTCCAAAAGGGAGGGGGTTTTACATTTCAACATTTTTCGCAGCCAATTTTGTCCCCACGGTCTAGCTGAATGAAACCCACCCAAAGCCTCTTTTCAGACCCCCCTCCCAGTGCACACATGCACTTCCACCCTAGGGGAATGACCCCATCTCCCTACGGAGCACTTCCTGCGCACTCTCAAGAAGGCGTAACCCCGACCCCCCCTTCACCCCTCCACCCTTTTCTTTTGGCTCCGGGCCGAGCTGTCAGCATCAGCTCTTTATCGGGTCATTGTGAGGTTCTCCTCAAAAGGCCTTTCAGAGGTTTGTGGGGTTCGGATTAGGCCCGTGGGAGGAGCCAAGCGGTCGGTAAGAGCCTTTACATGCGGCCGTCTCTCTATCCGCTCTTTGTAATACGGATCTGCCCCGAACAAGGACGGCAAACACTCTGTTGACTAACTCAGTTACTTAAACACCCACGCTAACCGCACCGGCAGCCAGCCAGCAGCATTAACCCTGTTCCCCGGCGACCAATCAGCACGCTCCGCTGATGCTCTTGCTATCGGGAGATGGATCATTTTTCTTTTCAGCCGTGTTTACAATCTTGCCTGCTGAAATCATAGGTTTTTATCTTAAATAAGAAATTATGTTAACAAGATTATCAGGGTTATCTATGTACCTATAGAAATCTTGGCTCTCTCGTGTTCGTGATGTCTCTCCTCTCTTCTTTTTTTCTCGTTTCTCTTTCTATCTAATGGTTTTATCTCTCTCTCTCTCTCTCTCTCTCTCTCTCTCCCTTTCTCGCTTTCTGTTTACCTTTTTATATAGCCATGTTTTTTTTCTTTTTCACTCCTTTTAATTGTTCTTCTCTCTATTTTTAAAACACTTTCCTCTTTTCTTTCCTCAATTTTCTCCCAAAAATGCACATGCTATAAGAAGATACATTATTCTATTCAGAAATGTTTTCGTGTTTTGGTTGCTGAATTCTGGTTGTATTTCTTTCACTCTTCACCTGTCTCCCTGGCTCCCTCTTTTTTTTCTTTTTGTGTGTGTTGTGTGTGTGTGGTGTGTGTGTGTGTGTGTGTGTGTGTGCGTGCATGCACGCATTTGTGTGTTTTTCTTGCCTTAGTCATGACACCTTTCAGACAGTCTGTAAGAATCTAATAAGTATGGCATTCTGCATCATCCTGATTGCTTAAAAACATTAAAGAACACTTTCTGATTGTAAATCTGAATATAGTATTGTGACACTCAAGACAAACATTGTGTCACATCAAGCCATCAAGTCCAGCTTCTGAGTGTTGTCCTATGTGAAACCATAGCAGTGATTCACATGTTCTAAATGTTTCAATAAAAACTACCTGAAAAATATTTGTTAATTCTTAATATGTGTTTTTTTTTTTCTTTTTTCCCCTGCGCAGGCTAAAAGCTAATCTTTATGCAGCACCAACCAGGTAAAGTTTATGAGTTTGTTGTGTTAAGTAGCGTTCTGCTTCAGTAGCAGACTCTCACCCTTAAATAGCCTTTTTATCTGCCTTCTTTTTCTCTTTCTTTCTTTTTACCTCTTCTCATTATCCCTCTGTATTCACTCATTTTCTTTGTTATCTTTCTCAGACTGACACACACACACACACACACACACACACACACACACACACACACACACAAAGAGTAGAAGAAGATGTTTTTTAAGATTTATGTGTGCATGTAACCAGCTGGCGCGTGTCTTAAGGTTTTGGAATGGAGTCAGAAACTTGAACCCTCTTTTGTTGAGAAACAAGAACAGAACATTAATTTTATTGCTTAATTAGGCCACTCGCCCCAATGGAGGTTCAGCGAGAGAGTCACAAGATTTTACACTTGTAAAATCATCATTTATTATCTTACACACTCTCTGTGATTCAAAAAAATGGTGAAAACTATCTAATATTAAGGTTAGTCTCATCTTTGTATATGTTGTACATTTTATACAAACTAAGATTGTTTTATTTTGTAAATGCTTTAGACAAGTACCACAGGCAACAAGAAAAGGCAAAAAACGACAAAAGGGGAAACCAAAGCGGAAGAAGCAGATGGAGAAAAAGCCAGTGTATGTTCAACAATTATTTCTTACTATGGCCTATCTTTCCTTTATTACGACATACTGCAGACAGACTATATTGATTTCATGTCTCTTTTTCAGAAATGTTCATTTTAAAAGGTCAATATACATTTTTTTGTTTTAAGTTTTCATTTAATAATTGCTGATTAAAATGAAGATATTAAAGATAAATGTTTTTTTTTATTTAAATATTTTTATTATGATTAAATGGTTATATTAATACACACACAGCTTTTATGTAAGGGTCCATGGGGACCTTTTATTTTGTTGTAAGCCGATTTGCACATTTTCTCAAGGAGCCTGGTGGTTTTAACTGAGAAACCAATTAATTAATT
Source organism: Paedocypris micromegethes (assembly GCA_028031935.1). Taxonomy (NCBI): domain Eukaryota; kingdom Metazoa; phylum Chordata; class Actinopteri; order Cypriniformes; genus Paedocypris; species Paedocypris micromegethes. The sequence goes on along the minus strand of CM051503.1, from coordinate 6,807,003 downwards.
CAGGTCAATGGGACAAAATTGAACAGTCTCATTCTTTATTCTTTTATACTTTTGCTTTTACGTCATTCATTTTTTGTGAGGGCGAACAGAGGAAGTTTTTTTCTGGACAGTTTCTCCCTCCCCGCTATCCATCATTCACTCCTCCATGGACGACTCGTTGGCAAGTGTGAAATCAGGCTAATTTGCCGGCCAGAACGCCACTCCTCTTCCTCATCCTCTCCTCCACCAGCCTCTCAGTCCACTTCCACTCACACTATGATAGATTTCCTTCCTTGATGAACTTTCTGCTCTGTAGTTCACTTCACCTCTGGTTTAATTCAAAAAGAGGAAAGGACAACAACAGCTTAATAATTGGCCACCGTCACAAACTGAAGCATCACATACACACACACACACACACACACACACACACACACACACACACACACACACACACAGATTACATCTGTGATGCTGTCATAAAATGAATCAAACCCTGTGCATGCTCAGAATGCCTTATGGGGCTTTGTGCTTGCTCCTGAATTTAATTCTAAGGCAGATGTGGAGACACAGGCTTGGATTTGACATGTTAATGATTGCAAGACTGGCGTGCTCTTTGTCCATTGTTCAAGTATGTTCATTAAAACTAAAATACTAGTCACAGATCTCAGTCCTATCACTTATTTTAAGGTTTAAACAGAAAACAAAGGTTTTGAGTAGAAATCATGTTATTTTATTACTTTATTCAAATAAAAACAAACATTAGTTTGACTTTGAATTAATGTGCATTCATGTTTGAATAACAAGTAGCTCATTATCTTTCGTGCCATCAGAACTCCTGTGCCAACCACCCCCCCTCCACCTCCACCACCCACACGGCCCCCCAGCACAGCCCCTGTGACATCTGTCCGAGAGGTGTGCCCACCGTGCCCCGCCCGCAGGATGACATCACAGCCGCCGTCTTGTGAGTGCCGGTGTGGTCTGAAGGAGGTGAGCTGCACGAGGAGAGGAAAGATGCTGAACCAGCACAGCTGCCGGTAAATCACAAGCATCCCATCACTGCTCGAAATAGCCTCACTTTGTATTTTATTACATAAGACTGGTTCCATCTCTGAGGATAAACATGCTAATTATTTGAGGATTTGTCTTTTGCTTTAATTTACTTTTTTTTTCTAAATTTAAAGGGAATACCATATGTTTAGTATAATGTACTACTGACACTACACAATATTAATGTGTGTGTGTGTGTGTGTGTGTGTGTGTGTATTTGTGTAATAATTACATAATTACATATACTGACAAGTGCAATTACAGATATTCATTTACATTATATGTCTGGATATTGTTTTCTTTTTTTCTTTCAGATGTGACCCAAACAAATTAATAAAATCCAGCTCCCCCTAATCCAGCAGTCAAACTTCACTCGGCTTTGAGGAAACCGAAGATTCTCCTGCTCTTTTATCACAGCATCTGAAGTCTGTGCTTTCACAGAGGGAGGAACCACGGAGAATCAAAGCTGCTCCTCTCCCAGTATTCCAGCAGTATTCCACACACACACACACACACGGGCGACTGTATTCACCTCTGTGTTCCCGCTCTCCTGCCCAGACTGTCCAGCTTATTAAATCCCACTGTGGATCTGGTCACTGTATATAATGTTGAAACTTCAGACGGGATTTAAATGCAAGCTAGAGATTAATCACTATTAATGTGTGTCGCTAAGCTTTGCAAATTATAAAAATGGGAATTCAGTCTCCTGGACACATGGCTGTGACTCTGAAGAGGACGAGTGCACTTTCAAAGGGGAACGGAATTAGAGAGATGCTCTTTCTTCTTCTTTACCAAACGACTTCACGTCAAGTGGAGAGTTGATGGCTTGAGTGGATGGATGTTGACCGACGTTCAGTGTGGAGAGAAATCAAGTGTCAGAGCATCTCATCCCGACGGCCCGTCTGTCAGAAGTGGATGGATGGGCGATTAGCCGGATGGATGGGTGTCTGTGTGGTCTCAATAGTGAATATTCAGGATCTGTGCGTGCGTCCTAATTTATTCCTGGCCTCTCTATAAGTCCATAATGTGGCTTCACAGACTGTATCAATGAGTCTTTTTGTGTTTATTTGATTTGCTTTTTGTTCAGCCTCTTCCTTTGGGAATTGAAAGCTTTTCCCACTGACTAGCCAGTGAGAGGAATGCCAATAGTATTGAGATCTGGCTGTATTCCATTGGTGCTCAGCAAACACACACAATTTTGCTCCCACACCCCCCGATCGTTCTTTTTATCCCCGTTCTTTATCCCTTTTGCTTGGTCTTTTTTCTCATTCTTTCTCCCTCACACACTCATACATAAACGCAAGCAGGTAAATATAAGCTTCTGTGTTGATATTGAGAGAAGAGGCTACTTAATCTGTCGTATTTGGCACTTTTTTGTTAAGTAAACTCGTGTCATTGTAATGCATTTTGTTTGGGAGAACTTCTTCTTAAGAAGATTTCTCTCTTTCGGTTAATCCGACCCATAGATTGACACTAGGTGGTCGAGTGACTGATAAGCTTTTTTAAATGAGAAATGCTCCTTCGGTCAAACTCACGCTATTGAGAGAGTAACATATTTATTTTTTTATATTGAGATGCATTTTGTATGACGCTTTGCTGTGTTGTTTATGGAATTTTTGAGAGATGTATTTGCTAAGGACTGCGATGGTTGAAGACAAGGATCAGGATTTTCCACTGAGGCTTGTAAAGTTGCTTGTTTTTTACGCTAGTGTTTTAACCAAACACTTCCTTTCACTTTGTGTAGCATTGCATTGGAAAGGATTTAAGATGCAGCTTGTGTTTAGCCACAGTCACAGGATTCCATAGGCAGATTTTGTTCAAAAAGGTTTCTTTTTCAAATTCTGTAAATCCACTAAATGACAAATTATTTGATTACTATCATTATATCAAAATTGGATATTCACGTTGAAACTTAAATTTCTGCAAATTGTTTAAAATCAAAGCCCAAGTTGTGTATTTATTGAAATAAAAGATATAAAAATGTATAGTTTCTTGTGAATTTAGCATGTGGTGGCCAGTCTTCACCTTCTGAGGAAGGTTTCAGATTTCAGATTTTGACAGAGCTTGTATGGTTGTATGGTTAAATATCACATTGAATAATACACAATTACCCAGAAGATTTTAAATTGTTCACACACAAATGATATTCACTGGAGATGTGCCAAGTGACAAGCAGATTCACTCTCTGCCTCTTGGTGGCGTTGAGCAACTTTACACACGTGACACTTATTTGACACATGGGATTATTGGAGAAAGTATTTGCATGATCAAAAACCGAAAAAAGCCAAAGACTGTTGTTCAACAATCCTGCCTTTATTTTTTTTCATTTTGGTCAAGCGTCTCCCATCCATGTTTTACTGTAATCGTATATTTTGCATATATTTTACTGTAATAGATTGTATAGTTTTTCCAGATTTCGCATTACACAAACTTGCGGGGTTGTGTTGTGTCGATTGCAGAGACTTGCATCATACTGTAGTGAGTTGTTGAGCACTTGAGAAAATCATCCTGTTGTGCACATGCCCATGGCTTTTGTTATGTAGAATAAGAGCAGGTCTAGTAAGAAAGGAAACATCGGTCAAATTGGATTTAATGTAGAGTGGTTCTGTCTCTTCATTAACAGCGGCTTCTCCGTCACTAAACTTCTTTGTGTCCTGAGCAGTTAACGTAGCATTTTCAACAATAACATGCATCAACTACCTCTGTGTCTGTACAGTCACCGTGCAAATATATCAAGCAAATACACATAATGTAAACGACATGAATGTACTACCGGTGTTCCCCTCTTCTGTGTAAAGATGTTCAATCCTGTTGCTTTGTCAGGAGGATGTGCGTAGAACTGTTTGTGTTTCCAGATAGAACAAGACCCAGCGGAACCCCATCTGTGCTAGACAATATAAGCTTTGAGTGTTGAACGTAATTAATAATGTTTTTTGCTGCTATACCGTCTGTGCCCAGTTCTGCTGTCTCAACGTGTGTGACGTTACAGAGTCGCAACCTGCTCTGCTTTATTTACAATGTATATTATGTCATAGATCAATACACACAATATATGAATCCCACAACAGCCATAAAGCAGTGTGATATACATTAATATAAATAAAGTCAAATGTCTTATTTTTTAGATGGATTTCTGTTGTTTCTGCCATCAAATTCTGCATTTTATTTGGACTTACCTGTGCAAATTATTAGATTCATGTTTTAGCACGGTTTATTTTCATATAAAAAGAAATAACATGTATATACTAAAATGTGTAATAAATATGTATGCCATACATACAATAAGAGACATTTTAATGTAATAAATTGGATAAACTAAATAATCGCTACAGTGTCATGATAAGATTTGCATTCGTTTCAACGTTACTTTTTTCTGTTTCACAACTGTTGAGCTGAATATGTTTTTGTATGACGCCTCCTCTTTGTAACTGTCCTTTAACTGTAATGAAAGACCAACATTGTGATAATTAGCAGCTGGTTCTGGGAGGCAGATTACACTATAATGATGTGAGAAATAATATTATCTCTCTCCTCCTCGCTTCACTGCTGCTGAGTCAGACTCACACACACTGAGGATCCTTATTGCAAACACAAAGGTAGGGATTATTCTTTCTATCTATCTATCTATCTATCTATCTATCTATCTATCTATCTATCTATCTATCTATC
>CM051503.1:6703927-6798927 GCA_028031935.1 Paedocypris micromegethes | reverse complement strand
GTCTGGATTCGGGAACTTTACAATTGCAAAGCTCTTACGATTAGACAACAATTCCCTCAAGTGGTATTATATGTTGTTGAAGTTTTTAGATTAAAACCCATGGAACACTCTCAAAATTGTTTCAAATGTAAGGAAGTGTAATATACGTACTGTAGTATAAGGTATTTGAATTATTCTTTGTTATCCTTAGTCTTTGTTCTAACCTTTCTAGATCTGTGTTTCTGTGATTCTCAGATGAAGTTTGGTGTCTGGGTAACATCTGACGTGAGGAGCGTTTCAACCTTTTGGATCATTTGAGGCTCACTCGCACGCACAAACTGACGGATATCGTGCAGCATCACTATGACGTGTCGGGACCGGACGCTGGAGTTCCAGTCAGCTTGTAAGTCACTGCAGGGGAGACAGTTACAGGTAAGACAGGAACACACCTCACTTGAAACGAAATAAAGACTGATTTAAATCAAGTTGTAATGGCACTTCACTGATAATAAAATATTGTCTTTTAATATGTATGATTGTATGTGATTGTTTCCAAAAACATCTTTGTTCAGAATGGAACTCATACAAAACCTGCCAATAATGCCCTTAAGCAGCGCAGTGACTTCACACTTATGGCCAAGTAAGAGATTTATCTATTTTTTTGTTTTTCACACAAACACCTTTTTTTTTGTATTTGCCTCTGACAAATTGTTGTTTCTCTTCGGAACAGGAGAATTGGAAAAGACCTGAGCAACACATTTGCCAAACTTGAAAAGCTCACAATATGTAAGTAGAACGCTGGCTTAACATCCAAGCATCACTTTTGTTGTTTTATTTAGAGAATTCTCCTGTAAGTTGGCTTCAGTAAAGACACCAGTGTGACACCAGGTTCATTTAACTACCCAGATATCCACAATGGAGATCTCGAGATTTTATTCAGCTCGTGGTTGATCCCGACCTGTGTCATGGATATATTATATAATATGTTTTTTTAAACCACATGTGACGGACAAATAGTTTTGGTGTCTGTTTGTGCTTCTTCATCTCTCTCTCCACTCCCTCTTTATTCATCTCCTCTTTTCTCACAGTTCTTTTAAGAAATTAAATTGATGAAAAAATCGGCCAATTTCTTCTGCTTGCATTTGTTTTTAGTATCTAATCCTCTCTTCTTCCCCACAGTGGCTAAGAGGAAGTCTTTGTTTGACGACAAAGCAGTGGAGATTGAGGAGCTGACATATATCATTAAGCAGGTTTGCGATTCCAGTTTCACTTTTATTCAGACTGGATCTTGTTTAATGTGTTTTTATGTTCCAGTTTCCTTCAGGATAATCTTTTCATTTTAGTGTTGTTTACATAGAGTACATAGAGTTTTCATGTGAGATTTTGCCTGCCTGTGTGTCTCAATAGGACATCAACAGCCTGAACAAGCAGATAGCACAGCTGCAGGACCTGGTGCGATCTCGCAGTGGACAAAATGGCCGACACATCCAAACACATTCCAACACTATTGTTGTCTCGCTGCAGGTACAACCACTCATCTGATATTGATCTTGTGTTTGAGAGCATTCAGCAAATGCTATCTCACTTGGGTCTGACTGCAGGCAGTAGGGGTGTTTTATTCAGTGCACTGTAGTTTGTGACGTAATCGGTTTCAATTGTAACTGGTTTTGTTGCAGTCCAAGCTTGCGTCAATGTCAAATGACTTCAAATCTGTCTTGGAAGTAAGAACAGAGGTGAGTTCTTGGCTTTTAAATCTGTTTATTTACATGAACAACTCAACAATGCTCATTCTCATGAGTTTTTCTGTACATTACGAAGATGGTTTTAAGTCTTTGTGTAAAAGGAATGCTATTCTGTTCGTGTTTAGAACCTGAAGCAGCAACGCAGCAGACGAGAGCATTTCTCCCAGGCTCCTGTGACGACTTCTCCTCTTCTCACAAATAACTTCAGTACGTCAGCTCCTCTGGAAATATCTTTCTTTGCTCTGCCGAGTCTTGCAGTATTTCCTGTAGGTTCTTGGGCTCATTTCCCCTCGGCTTGATGTGCATTGAAGCAGTGGGTCTCTGTCAATCAATTCGATTACAATGCACTCACTGCATTGAAGTGATCTGTGTGCTATTCATCGTTTTTGTCACTTTTGATCAGTTTCCAGAACTGTCATTTGTATAACTTAATTTCCCATAGTTGAGTCAGTAGAGCTTGTGCTCTCAGGAAGGAAAGTGGGACTTATTTTTAATAACAAAGCCTACGATTTTGCAGAATCTGAATTGAAAACATCTCCAAATGCTCGTGTTTGTGTTCAGACAGACTGTGTTTGCCAACATTTGTTACGTGTGACTCCTTGTCAGCTTCAATTTAATGGGAATTCATCTCAAGCAGTCAAGAACATATTTTAAAACCTATTCAATAAATGTCACAAAATAAACTTCTGAGTTGGTTAATGAGGCGACATTATGTTGTAGAAAAGTGAGACTTCATGAGATTTCCACTACTCTGTGGATAATCAGGATATTTCTTTCTACAAAAACAGTATCTAATTCATTTGCTTTTGATCTTAATTTTGACTGTCTTTTTTGCGCCCCTCACAGACAGCTCCGTTTTGATGCAGGATGAGTCCAGGAGTCTTGGGGGAGAGGTGGTCATCGATATGGACTCGAGAGCAAACCCTCTGCAGCTGCAGCTCATTGACGAGCAGGTGCATTAGTGCTCTTGCGTTGTGCTGCTCTGTGTTGTTCTACAATGACGTTTACAATGCCTGCTTGCAGGACTCGTATATCCAAAGTCGGGCAGACACCATGCATAACATTGAGAGCACCATCGTGGAGCTGGGCTCCATATTTCAGCAGTTGGCACACATGGTCAAAGAGCAAGAGGAGACAATTCAGAGGTAAGACCACCATTAACAACAAACAAACAAACAAACAAACACAAACACAGTTCCTCACGTGTCTTTCTTATAATGAAGCATTTATATTCAGGGTATATTTAGGGGACTTTATTGTGCACATCGCCAGCATTACAGCTGATGTACAGATTGGGATGTCCGTAGTTTTCATTATAATGATGTTTAGATGTTTTTTTGGTAAATTGAGTTGAATTCTCTATTGATGTGTTTAGGTTAGTGTTAAGTGTTTGTCAACTATTTATTCTTTTTTTGATCAATTATTCATTATTCACATCACTGAATAGTCATTCACAATTTTCAGACATTAAGTTTTTCATTTTATGTAAAATGCTGAAAAAGTAAATACAATTAATTTGATGTGGTACAGAAAACATGTGATCTGTGTTTATAAAATAGTATGTTTTACATTGTGATTATGTAATGTAAAAATTCATTTGTGTGGTATTCATGGTCTCATTGCTGTTGACCACCAGGATCGACTCAAACGTGGAGGACACTCAGCTGAACGTGGAAATGGCCCACACAGAGATCTTGAAGTACTTCCAGTCAGTCTCCTCCAACCGCTGGCTCATGATCAAGATATTCCTTGTCCTTATTGTCTTCTTCATCATCTTTGTGGTCTTCCTGGCCTGAGTAGGAGCGTCAAGTTTGACGAGTATGAAGCAGAGCCGAAGGTTTGGACCGGCTGCGAACTAATGGGCGAAAGTGCAAAATTGAGAATGGACAGATGTGTGGGTGGGTGGTTCTATAGGTTCTGGTTTCTGATGCTAGTTGGTTGGATGGTTTTAGAAGGTTTATCAAGCAGAATCTGAGATTTAGTGTGTATTTACATGGAGAGGAGTGCGCTCTGATTTCACTCTTCTATTCATCTGCATTAATGTTTTGCCTTTATTTCTAACAAAAAAGGCTTCTGCTCTTTAAGTGGTTTGATTCTCCAAACTGCTTTTGTTTGATTTTCTCCAAAGCTGTTGTGCAAAACCAGCAGTAATATTTTTACAATAAATGAAATGTCACATATTCTGATCATGACAAAAATGTAATACTTGGTTCTTCATCTTTAACAAACAAATCTCAGAAATTAGGTCCACATCCCAAAGATTTTGATTATTTTTGAATAGTTTTAGTTTGGCTGTGTTTGAATGGAAATTAATCAAAATATTGGGCTCACATAACAGATGCCTACTAGTCTATATCATCAGATATTTAACATGTGGCACATATGTACTGTTTAAAATAATAGAACAGCACAACTGCTTTAATGACAATTTGGTAAAAAGGTGTTTAAAAACATAAAAATCCAAAAACAAAATTTACCCAGAATATTATTTTTAATTGACTGTCACAACTCAATCATGTTTTATAGTATTGAAACCTTCTAGTGGTTGTAATCGGTTTGTCTTTTTTTTTTTTTTTTTTTTTTTTTTTTTGAATGCCAAGTTGGAAAAAATAGTTGACATTACAGACTGGTCTTATGATTTTGTTCTACACTAGAACAAATGAAGGCTAGTGCTTTTTTAAACGGTATATGGACATTGTAAGGTCATTTACTGTAAGTGCTGGCTGGACATATGAAGGACACGTTCAGTTTTGTCACTTCTGAAACGTCACATGCTTGTTCAGAGCGACTATGAAGATGAACGTCAAAGTTGTTCCGAGAGGAATCCTTTCACACTCAGGATCCAGTGAATCAGAGACTTTCCAAACTCACACAGGATGTACAGTGTGTTATTTAATGAGCACTTTTTTAAGTTTCCTGCTTTCTTTTTTTTTTAGCTGAACGATTTGCATCCCTTGTACAAATTGAAGACGGTTGTGATGTAAGAACACACAGTACATATTAAAATTAATTTGATAAACTGAAAAATGACTGACTTGTTGATACTCACAAAACCTTTTCTGTTCAGGTAACTGATTTATAAAAATCATTTACATTTACAATATTAGATATTAGTTCAAGTTAATATTAGACTAAATTATATACTTTTTTTTTGGTCACTAGCATTTTACTATTTACCCATTATTACATACCAAGTAATCTTGGTTTAAATAAATCAGTAGGTACATTCAGTTGTTTTTTGTTTGCAAACTACAAAAGGGAAAACTGGTGAAATACATATAAATATAAGTACTATTTTGAATTTACATTAGATATGCCTCTAAATGATAAATATCTCCTGCTCAGTCACATTCTGGACATTTTCGGAATTCTGGCATTCTTTTGTACATTTTACACATTAGATTAAAAAAAGAAACCTTGAGGCTACAGGCTCACAGGTTTCAATTACCTGTGTTCTTTGGTGTAACAAACCACCAGAAAGGACGTTCTGTAAGTCTTTCCCTTCGTTTGCTTCCTTCTATGGGTCGTTACTCCTTCACTGTCTTGGTGTTGACCTTCAGCTCTGGGCCGCCTGCTCTAGAGGAGTGATCTCCGGCATGCTGAGACTCCTTCCCTTCCTGGTGCGCATGCTGCTGGCCACCTCTTCATTCACTTCCTCCTCTTCATCTGACCAAGAGTTTTCCTCCTGCAAATTGTTGCGGGAGCCGCCGAAGCCTCCGCGTCCCCTGTTGAGGGTACGAAACTTGGATCTGAAGGTGACGAAGGAAAGGCTCTTGCTGCGCTGCTTTTCCCAGCGATTCATTCGGCTCTGCAGTTCTGCGTCTCCCTGAAGCTCATCCAGGCATGTTCTCAGGACGCTCCGGAAAAGTTTGGGGACGTCAGTCACCTCTGGCTCGAAGTCTGACACCAGTTTCCGGAACCTTGAGAAGACAACGCATCAGTGAAACCACTGATCGGTTGGCGTTCAGTGTACTTGAGGCCTACCTGACGATGACGGGGCCGCAGTGCTGGGGTGGGATTTGTGAGCAGAGGTCTTGCAGGTCCAGAACATCTCCTGGAGTGAGTTGGTAGGGGGCTCGAGGCTGAGGGCCGACCAGCCAGCTGTAGTCGGCCGAGGAAGAGTTGCGACGCCTGCGGAGCTCCGCAGCTTTCTCCAGCCTGATCCGTTCGGTTCGCTTCACCATGGCACCCAGCTCCAGCATCAATGTGTTTGTGACCAGCTCTTCTGGTGTGCGTTGGCCGGGCACCTTAGGCTCCAGAGAGAACACCACAGACCAGGGAAACATCTGAAAATTGGGAAATAGACATGTTGGAATTCTGGCAAAGAAAACCTGAATTGTGAGGAGCATTAGTGTCCATCCGTGTCCTGTCTATTTCTTGTTCGTCTCTTCATTCATCTTGCAGTCATTTTATCCATCCATTAATATTATTCATCTATTTTATTTGTCTAGTCATTCATTATTCTGTTTCAAATATCCATCATCTATTCATCCATTTTGTTCATCTTGTATTGCTTTGTCTTATGTATTATAAATTAAATACAAACTACTTTTCTCACTTCATCCCAAAACAAGAGTAAACTGATTCTTTCATCTAGCACATAAAATGTAAAAAATAATTACCTTTCATTTAAGATATTCCTGCTTTTTTGATTGCCAAATATGTCTAAATAGTTCCAGAAATATCTCCAAACTCTGCGTTCGCTCAGTCTGCTCTGCTTGCTCTGCAGTCTGTATTTCACGGAGTGCGAATGTTTGAGTAATCCTGTATAAATATACGCGCTGGTATTTAGCCGTCTGATTAGCTTGATGAACACGCACCTTGAATATGTGACGTCCTGCTCATCCTCCTGAGCTGACTACACAATATCTCTTTGTGTGTTCGCTTTTCAACTACCGTGCTTCTTATATGCACATAAACAGCATTTTTGGCCTTTTGTTGCCTGAGTGATGCATTGTCCTGTAGTGTTTCAGATATTAGACATGGGTTTTAAATTGTCAAGCACTTCAGTATAAGGCTACTCTTGACTTAAATAATATTTTCCACATCCTGTTCAATTGTGCACAAAAACCCCAAATCTGTTGAATTGTTGTCACTAGCAGATGGTTGGAATAGTCACTCAGGGCTTATGTAAGTCTGTGCACACCATGTCTCTTTCATTGTCTGTAAACGGTATGTGGCGTTTCCGCTCCGTTCAGCACTTCAGAGGTTTAATCTGGCTGCATGTGTGTGTGTGTGCGAGTAGGGATTACGCTGCGCTTCTGAGAAGCCATGCTAGTGAAGGGCCATGGTGATGGGAATAATCTGATTACACTATTTATGCTAGTGTAGTTAGAGCAGAGAGAGTGAACTAAAGTGTTACGTAATCACTGACTGGTGCTGAGAAACTACATGAAAAAGAAACAGAGATATAAGTCGAGGTAAAATCGGATACAGAAATCAACATTGATTGTCATTTTCCTGCAGCCTTAAAATAAAAAATAAATATTATGTTTAATTAATATTATCTTGGAACCTTATTCTAATTACATTAGAATAGTTACAATATAATCGTTTTTTATTACAATATTTAAATGTGTTTGTATTTTTCTTATGATTTTCTTTTACCAGTATTATGATTATTAGAATACTTTTAACACGTCCATTTTTAAATAGTTGAGTGTAATACACAATATGTTATTTATTTTAGTAGTACATAAACGTGGTTCAAAGCTGAATGGTTAAAATACGTTGTATTGTGGTGTTTTGTACATACTGTTCACATAGGCACAGCAAACAAGACGTCTATTATCTTGCTTATCAATGTTAGTATTCATAAATATGCAAGTGATGTGTATAAATACTTATTTAGAAAAACTAGACATTATTTTAATTATTAAGTGACATAAATTGACGCAGAAACATACATTTTCTTTGTAGAAACGCTGATGTCTAATCTTCACTGATTTAAACATCAAGATTAAATATTTGAATGTAATGTACCTTTAAAACAAAGATACTTGTTGGCGCCAACGCAACGAACTTCTGGTTACCTTATAGACTCCGCCTGGTTTGTGACGTCACCAGACACACGTCTCGCGTCAAATCAAGTCTCAGTTCTGAGGGACGCGAGGTCCAGCGACCGCGTGCGACTAGTTTTGAATTTTTTTCAACTAACACTAAGCAAAGCAGATGTTTAAATAACATTACGTTTATCGGGTTTGTACTAACGGATTGCTCTGTTTCAATCGGATCAACACATTTGAAGTCCCGGTGAGTGATGCCGCATTGTTAGCGTATACACTGTTGCTTTGTGCTTTATATGATACGACTTGGCTAATTTGCAGTCAGTTCTTTGAATTTAAATCCAACAATATTATTTTATTTGTATAACACAACATACTCTGTTTATTTGAATACAAACACTGAATAGTTTGAAAGCCCCCGGTAACTTTTTAGATCGCACTATGGCCGGGGACGATGTTCGTCAATATTTATTAGAACTCTTCCAGCTGTGTCCAATCACGCTACTGATTAATATTTATGAGTTTGCCCTTTACCGTAGTACGATTGGATCTAATACGATAGCGTCCGTAAACGTCATTCATTGAGTTGTTTAAAATTATGCTTATGATGTGTCGACCCCCTAATTCGCCATGCTTGGCGTCCGCCGGTTGTAAAAGCGCAATGTTTGGTGCTTTGTGATGCTAACGAATCCGCATGCAGCGATCGGACCAGGATGTTTTAGTGCTCGGAGATTCATGGGCCGGATTTTCCTCATTCCACTCTCACAGCACCGCAGCTCCTTCTGTTATTTACCGAGGAGACAAGCTAAACACGAGATGTTTGGGGAAAGTAAACAGAAACTTTGACTTATGTTTGTTCATTCTAACAGGGAAGTGCGTTTACTGTATTCAATAAAAGCAAAAATGGACATTTACTTTCCATGGTGTGTCTTTAAACCATAGATTGATTATTTTTTTTCCGGTGTGATGACATTTCAAATAATCCTAAACTTGGTTAAAGGTTGACGGTTGTTGTAAATCTCCTTTTATATTGGTTTTCATCACTAAACGTGAAAAACTCGTCTCACTCCACTCATGTTAAACTGAACCCTAAGTACTGTAGTTCAGATGTAGAAACGAAGCAATACAAATTTACATCATAAATATACAAACCAATATTTCAGGTCTGAAACATGTACAGGCAGCCGAGAGTGTCAACCCCGGGGCAACACACAGGATCCTCAAGAACAAACGTGATATCAAACGTCAAGCTCTTGTTCTGTCTCTTCTCTCTTGGCTCTGAAGGATTAGCAGTGGAACTCTGTGACCCACCAGCTTGTGGATCAAAAGTGATTGTGGCGATGAGCTGGGCCGGCGGTGACTGGACCGTGGGTTTGACAGGTCAAGTCCAGCAGAAGGTCCAGCAGATTCTGGCTCAGAATGAGAAGCTTAACAAAGAAAGACAGCAGAGACAACTGCAGCTGGACAACACGGAGGCGGCCCTGCACAAACAGAAACAGAAGGTAACTCCGTTTCCGTGTGGAATGTGTTTTTCAGGCACTCAAGCAATGCTGGAATCTTGCCTGGAACCTTTACACAACAACTGGGAAAGTTGGCTAAAAATGAGGACACATATGCATCTTGTGTGCATTATTATAATGAACAATACAATATATAATAATGACTACTTTTTTCCACTTTGGTCACTTTGCCTAATTTATTGAAGTGAAACTTTAAATTGTTGTTTTAATAGTTTTAATATAGTCTGTAATTAAATTAGAAGTGTAATATAAAGTTGATCTAAAATTATATATAAAAATGTTACATTTGAATACATTTGTTTTATTTTAAATACAAACTTTTACCAACAATGTGCTTTCAATGTGAAATGTAGTGCATTTGTGTTATGCAATATACATTTTGCAATTTCGACTTTCTGTATGTCCAGTATGTCAGAGATGACAATAAAGCTGAATTTGACTAAGTCATGATGAGTAAAAACTATCTGCTAAATGAAGATTGGGGGGGGGGCTGCAATAAAATACAAAATATCAACATTTTTACACATGCATTTTAAATGTACAGTATATTGATAAGCACACCCCATAGTTTAATCTGAAATGTTTTGGTTTTGAAGACAACAAGTCCAAGAACTAGTTTGATTCTGGTGTTAAATGCTATGACATAGAAAATTGTGCGAAACGTTCATGAGATAATGGAAACAGGGATGTATTCTTTGTCTCTGTTGGTCAAATCATTGATAAATTATCTTGCCTCTATGACTTGCAGACCAACCACATAAGTCTTTTCCTTTCTTTCTTTTTCCTTTCCTTTTCTAAGTTCTTGCAGCAGTGCAAGTAATTTGCTCTCAGGATGTGACGATTGATTGTGGCTGTTTTCACGTTTCAGTACGAGGAGCTGCGTGTGGAGCTGACGGTGGTCCAGAGGGAGCTGGGCGGAGTGCGGGAGGCAGCACAGTCAGAGGTCCGAACCAGGGAGCGTCTGTCACATGACCTGCAGGTCAAAACGGGTCAGGTGCATTCACTGGAGGGCCAGCTCGAGTCCGCCCGGAAACTCACACAGACTCTCACACTGGAGGTCAAACGGTAAGAAGCCGAATTACCATATAACTGCTAGATGGTTAGAATGATGGATGACTAAATAGAGATGGAGAGTGCTAGACAGACAGATTAGTAGATTGGAACAGAAGACCAAACATTCTTGAATAGACAAAACAATGCGAGATTTAAATAAACTAGTTAGATATAACTGATAAAACTGTTCTGCAGTTCAAAACATCGCACCATGGCCGTGTGATTTAGGGTCAGAAATGGCTTCAGGGTGGTGAAATCTGACTTTATTAAGTGATGTTACGTACAGCACTGCTTCTGTCTGTAGGCTTGAGGCGGAGCTGGAAAAGCTGCAGAAGACAAATGTCTCCGGGGAATCTGTGTTGTTCTCCACACCTTGTTGGAACATTAGCTCTCCCTGGGAAAACAATGGTATCATCCCTCTCCAGTGTTTTCTTTTGTGCCATGTTGTCATGTGCCATTATGTTTTTTTATTGTTTACTTCAACTGCAGGTGCTTTTAGAACAGAAGGCGAAACGCGTGTCAGAGTAAGTTATGTCTCCAAAAATGTTCATATGCAACTTGTGCTACAGTGAGATACGAATTTGTAATCTTTCCTATATAGTATATATATTTTTTCTTGTTTGATTATATTTATTATACATATAGATATATCCTGTAATTAATGCACCCATTCCTGATGAATGTCAACGCAGAAGCGTGCATGCTGCATTTTGTCGCATTATTATTGAACATTTCCCCTCTTCAGACCATCATGCTTTGACTAGCCTTTCAGCAAATTCTTTCTATTTAAATCTTTTACGAGAATTAGAAGAACTACAGATCTTGTTTGTCTTTAAACATGAAGAATTAATTTCCAGGCAGTAGGTGAGAGTGAGTGAGTAAATAGAATATTGATAGATCACGTTTGTAAACTTATAAATCTTATTTATTATCATTATTACGATTATTACGGTTATTAAACAAATATTTAAAACTTGTAGCATTGTTAAATCTCTCAGCTACTTTTACTGTACTAACTTCTCTTTTTGTGTGTTTTAGCAACAACTTCAGTTTGGTGATACATCCAAAGTCTCTGCTGGATCTCCATCTCCGCTTCCACAGCAGATCAATAAATCCCCATCCGTTCGGCACCACACTCGACAATCTGAGCCATCCACCCCCTCCTCTGTGTTTCCATGGGAGCGTGAAGATTCGCGGCCCACTCCCAAAGGCCAATCAGCTCCTTCCGTGGCTTTCAGTGATGTGGGAATCAGGAACAATGACTCTGGAATGGAGGAGGCTTTGAGGAACGAGATAGATGGTGAGATGTTTCATTTCAGTTGTTAAATGAACTTTTACAATTTTTTTTACAAACTTTTACAATTTCTTAGATTCAACAAAAACTCAAGCCTATATGCCACAAGAGTATTCTTCAGTCTCATAAATACTGATTATCTACTTCCCGTTACACTTAAACTCATGCCCAAATACCAGTATATATTTGTCAATTTAACGAGTACTAAATGTATTAGTCTTGTTGAATGTTGATAATGAATAGTCTTTAGCATCATAAACGAATCCACATTGGGTGGATGGCTATATGGCCACAGTGTTGTATTGTTCTATTTACATATTTGCAATTATTGTCACCTTGCAACCAACTTAAATTTAAAATGAAATGTGTGGATATTCTGTGTAACATACAGTACCAACACTAACGAGTACTTAATTGTGAAGTGGAGCGCAGATCATTTTAAAATTAGACCACTTTAAATCTGACAAGTATGGTGTGCTAAACTCAAAAACTGTTTAATGTTCTGTCTTTTATAGGGGTGCTTGAACTTGAAATTTGTGCTAATTCTTCACCATAGGTGGATAAGTTGTTTTTGTTCTCAAGGAAGATTGTGCTTTCTGAAGTCAAATGATGGCACTTTGCTAAGCTAATTAACATATTACGATTAAGTGCTTTTATTTCTACGCTGGTAATATTTATGCTGGGTTTCATTGTGGAAATTTGGCACAGACCTTGTCACAATAGAATATTTATTGGCTCGACTGGAAGTGGAGGACTTTACGTGGCATGTCATGATTTGCTTAACATTTGAATGTTAAGTAGTTACAGACTTCAGCAGAAGTCGTAGCTTCAGGCTGCTGGAAATGATTACAGTGCCCACAATGGGCCGGTGTCTATGAATTTAGTAGATTTTAAAAAGCGAGGAATGTCATTTTGTCCATCCATGTTTGTAAATAAAAACAAAAACTAAAAACTTGTTAGCTCCACATACGTTAATCCACGTGGCCTGGAACCAAGTACAAAGACACAGCTGTGCATCGAAGAATATGCCAGTGAATCATTAGTTCTTTTGTTCTAAATCGTGTCAGATATGGCCATGAAATGTTACTGAAGTTATAGATGTTATGGAGGATTTTGTGATTGGGTGTGTGTGTGTCTGTCTGTGAATGTTCTCCATTGTTTTGTTTTGTTCGGTTAATGAGTCACTAGGGCTTGTCACGGACAGCTGACACTGACACTATTCAACACTTCCACCGACAACTCGGCTGGACTCAAAAGCTGTCTTTTGAAATCTGGAACCTACTTTTAAATAAGACCTTTTTTTTTGCTTTCTCTCGTTGCAGATTTTTAGCCTCAACAGTACTGGTATATGTTTTCAGACAAAACACATTGACCAGTTCAGCCACCAGTTCAATGTGACCCATTCAGCTTATCGATTTCTTCCGTTTTGGCTGGAAAATGCTAGAAGAGAGATGCTTTTTGTTAAGAGTGGAATGACATATCAAGAGCATAATTATCACATTTTCAAAATGTTAAATAAGATAGTTTAAAATTGTAATATCTTAGCTGAATGAGAAAAACAAGCTCCTGTTAAATAACTTGGGATTTAGTTGAGAACATTTCTGTTCATTTTTGCAAATTCAAGCTGTCAAGTTTAAAACTTAAATTGCATTTGTGTTAATTGCACAATTGTCATAATTAGGACAGAGTGTGTACCTAATCAGTTTCTGTCAGTTTCACCAAGTCTTCTGCTCTAACTTTTTTTTATTTGGTTATGACCTTCGGGCCGCAGATTGGGAATCACTGAATTAGACGGCATTATTAGGGTCAAGAACGTTTCTTTGATTGAACCTGAAGTGTCAGTTCAGCAGCACCGTTCTCTTCACTCATGTGAATGTGAATCTCCTGAGTCACTTATAATTGGTTTTAATGGCTCTGCAACTTGCAAGACTGTGCAGTTTCGTCAACATGGGAGCTTGTGCTCTTAACATTTGGCTGCTTGGTACATCACACTATTCTATTTTAAAAGCTCTCAGAATATCTGTCTGAATATTTGAGTGGATTTGTGAATAATTCAGCAATCTCTCCCTCTCAGATCTGCGTGTTCGAGTCTCTCAGCTGCAGCGTGAGGCCAAGATGGAGTCAGAGCTCTCGAAGGAAACTGAGTCACATCTTACTCAGGCTCACAAAGAGATCAGCGCCAAAGAACAGGCTCTGACTCGAACCCAGGACCAGCTGGCGCGAGCACAGGCTCGCATCACACAGGAGACCGACAGGGTACGGACATTTGGGGCCGTGTTCCGTCACGTATTCTGGGTTGTTATGTAATAACGGACATTTTTATGCAGTGGGGCTTGCACTGAATTTTCACCCAAAGTCCGGGTTTGTCAAACAAAGGGCTAGCTAATGAACATGACCTTTGGATGAAACCGACTATTATATATTAGTAGAACTTCTGCACTAAGGTCATCGGTTTTATTTCTATAATAATAAATAAACTATTTGACTGAAACACTGAGTCTACGAGATGTTAATAGCTAGTAAATGAATTGCTGTGCTGTATTGTCCATTTGGCAATAACCTTTGAATGGAATTTGACACTGTGTCCAGGCCCAGGCTTCTGAGCAGAAGATCAAGCAGCTTCAAGACGAACTGAAGTGTCAAAGGCAGAACGCTGAGAGCAGTCGCATTAATGCAGAGCAGCGTAGGAAAGATATGGAAAAAGAACATCAGCGGGTAAGAAAAAAAAACTTTTGTTTGATGACAAAAAAACAGATATTATGACGATATCTTTTAGAAACATGCAGCATTCGCTTTAATGTTGGTTATCAGAATCAGAAATTCTTTATTCATTCCCTTGGGGGACATTCTTTTCTGTTTCATGCTCTCAAAAAACAACCCTTGATTGACAAACATTAATTTGTAAATAAAAGTTAAAAATAAAGAAAGAAACTTTCCGCAGAGTCATCCAATTTCTGGAGATGACAGGTCTCAGTGCAGTGGTTGAAATCGGTGGTGTAGAGAGTGAAGATGAAGGGAGAAAGGACAGTACCTGTGGCGCTCTCGTGTTACTGATCAGACTGTCCGATGTGCAGTTTTGTGGTCTTCCAGTCAGTCTTCCAGTCAGATAGTCCACCATCCAGGTCACTAGCGGGGAGTCCACCTCCATTGTTTTTCAAATGCACCATCGGTTAAATACGCAATATCTATGACACAGATCACAAAAATGTATCAGTTTTTTTTTTACCTTTACAAATAAAAACAATTATACTTTAACTAGCATAAAATCCCACAGTGTTTCTTGTTTTATTTAATGAATGGCTACGTTTGTGACTAAAGGGTCACTTTGACAATCGCTTTTGCATCTGTGTTGCTGCGCTCAACAGTTCCACTGTTTGTGAAGCTTAGACGTCATGTTCCCATGCGCAAACTTTTTCATCCTATATAGTAAAAAAAAATTCTACATTTATATGTAGTGAGATAATTAGAATGTATGATGACAATTTTGTATTAAATACAAGGACAAAATTATTAAATAAGTGTAAAATATCTTTTTTTTTAAATTTCGCATTAAAATTACCTATTGCAGAATAGACGGGAAAAAAGAAAAACTAGAGGTACTGATTTTCTTGCAGAATGTATCTTGTCTACAGTAGCCTTTCACATTCATGCACAAGCCCGAGACTTGATTTCCTGTGTTGTACAGGAACTGTTGGAGCTGCAAAGAGAGAGACAGGCCATGGACAAACAGCATCAGCAGGAGAGCAACCGCCTCAACCAGGAGATTCAGCAGGCCAGAGCACTTCACAACGCCCTGCAGGCTCAGCACGACAAGGTAATGTAGGACGCTGTAGACTAGACTAGTGCATAGAAGTCTTGAGAACTCCACTCCATAGGAATCCTTGGATTTGTCTAGGAGCACCCTAGAACCATCTAGAATGCACAAGATGCCAAATAGTGGAGACCAGTGTCTTTCCTTTCTCTCAAACTTTATTAGTATTACGCTGTTAGTAATACGTAAAGTTGAATTTTTATTACCCCCCCCCACGCACACACACACTCCAAACACACATTGCTCGTTTTTTATTTAGCAGCTGAGTAATGAGCTGTTTATGGCAAATGTCTACTAAAACACCCAATGATAATGGAATAACATTGCTGTGTCATTTTCTTTTTTTAAATAATGGTTTTGTGATGACTACAAATGTCTTGTGATGCATCAACTTTGAGGATATTTCATGTCTAAGCTCCAATAATACTTTAAACCGGTAACTCGTCCTGTCATGCTAAATGAGGTGAGTTTTGTCACTGGCCTGAAAACCACCAAAGAGATGTCAGTTTTGTTTGACTTGGTAAGTAACTGCAGTGACGTGTATAATTCAGCAGGTTACTTAACTTGCGCTAGAGCAAAGTCTCTTGCACAACACTTCAAATTATATGCCAATAAAGTTTGTTTCCTTCCATTCTCATGTCCTGCTCAAACCGCTGGAAATTTCGATCAGCCTTTTCTCTGTCTTTTCACTAATTCACTCATAAACTCTTTGTCACATAAAGGTTTTCTTTGTCACATGGGAGCCGGACAAAGTTTGTCCTCTGATGAATGCACTAATATCACCTCTGTGTTTCTCCCATGCTCCCACTGCTCATGTATCTTCTCACAACGTTCTGCTGTTGTTTTTTCTCCTCAGAGGACACTAGAGCAAAGGTCAGTGGTGTAATCCCACAGTGTGAATCTCATAGCATGGGCTTTCGTCAATGTTTTATGGTTTAGAGATGACCAAACCAGTAAAAGTCTGCGTCTTACTCCAGTAAAGCCTATATACATCTGGAAACACTTTTTTTAGCTCTTAATTGTGTATTGAAATGTGAAATGTGCTGTTTCAGTCAATATCAAAATCAATAATGGTGCTGGTGTTTTGCCTTTCTAAAGCAAAGGAAGTAGGTCACTGCTGCTTTATATTTCACAAAGTTGCAAATGTTTAAACTTTTAAATACATTTTTTTTTAAATTAGGATTACAAATTGAATGCTCACAGAATCGCCTCAGAAAAAGAGGCAGTGATTTTAGGCTTTGTTAAGCAATTTGTGTTGTTTCATTCCTCAGATGCTATAGGGCTTAAACTGTACATTCGTTTTTACTTGTTTGCTCAGATGTGTTTGCTATTTGGCCTGTGATTGGTTGGTCCCAACACGGGTGTGTCCTCATTAGTTGGCTCCGGCCCAAGCGTGACTAATCAGACGAGGCACTGAAAGAGTGCTGTTTTCTCACTGTGGTTTGCATGAACATATGAACATGAATCTAAATACTGATTTGATTTTGTGATCTTTGGTCATCACCACCCAGTGATGCATGGATTTTTTTTATTCCATGAACTAATGTGTTCATTTTTGTGGCAACATGCATGAGCGTGAAAATAATTGACGCTGCTCATTTTGCCACATATCAGGCTGACTGATGTTATCTTCCTTCAGGTGTGTTTGCAGAAGCAGGGTCTGGAGAAAGACCTGGAGGATGTGAGAGGAAAACTAAAGAGCACAGAAACAGACCTCAAGGAGAGTCAGAAGAGAGAGATGCAGACTGAAGCCAAATTGACGGTACTACACAATGTTCATCAGAATACTTTGTCATTATGTACATACAAATTTTAGGTGAAATGTTGTGCTCAAATGTGGTAAGTAGTTTTTGTAGACTATCAGTTTAAACTAAACCTTACTAGAGTTACCAAGAATGATAATGTTGGTGACGTCAATGGCCTTTGAGTTAAAGCACTCATCAACTGTCATTCAATACTTTAAATATAGACACTCGTGCAAGCGTGCATTTTATTACTGAACTGTGTGTAATTACAGACGCGCTGCTGCTGTCGTTCTTGCTGGCAAATTTGATTTCTTATATTGTATTAGATTTCACTGGCAATATATTCCATGTGTGTAGAGATGTTTTTGGCTGAGACTGGATAACATCACATTTTCAGAGATATAAAAAGGAATGCTTTACTAACAGGTTTTCTTTTACTAATATCTTTTACATAGATATAGAATTTCTTTATGCTCCTATAGTAACATCTATAAGTTCAGTTCCAATGTATAGTAAAATTCAAAACACGCAGACACACACATTGGATTCTGCCGTTGGTGACGCGGCTAAATTAGCATTATCTCCTTCAAACTTCTGTTTCCTGTTGCTGTCAAACAATGTTATTTTAGGGCTGTTCTTGTAAAAAGCTGAAGGCTTTTATTCTGTTCCAGTGCTGTTCTATTATCAGTCTCAAAGATTTGTTTTAGTATCAAAATTTTTCATATTTTGTGTCCACACTCTCTGAACATTTACAGTATTTTTGTCACAAAATTCTTTAAGCTACTTATTACATTTTCATGTAATTGTAGTAAATCTCTGTAATGACGTGGTATGTCTGCACTTGTTGCCCCACAGGAGGCTGTGAGGGAGGCGGAGGGTCTAGCTGTGTGTCTGGGTCAGGTGAAAAAACAGGAGAAGGTTCTACAGGAGGAGGTGAAGCGTCTGAGCGAGGAGCTCGCTGAGGCTCTCAGACTCATTAAAGAACTGCAGGGTATGAAAAAAGCATTGCATGCATCTTCCGGAACATTCTGTGCACATGTTAAAGCCACTCCTCTTTCTTGGTTTTTGTGTGTTTGCACTAGATTGTACTGCCACCATGTGGTCAAACATTGGCTTTGCACTTTTAGAGACAATAAGCAAAAAAACACTTTTTTTTTTTTCAAATTCAGAATCAATGTTTAACTATTTAGATTTATCAACAGAATAATTGTTTTAGAAGAACTTCATTTTGTGCTGACTATCAAAGAGGACATGCATGTTTTATCATATTTGCACATTTACTCAATGCTTTATAAAAGTATTGTGCAAAGGTCATTACTTTGATAGATTTTTATTTTAAACACATTTTTAAATTACTTTAGATTAAGAAGTTGTGTCAGAGAGTATCTCATGGTTTTTTTTTTTTTTTTTTTTTGAGTCATTCTTATATTTTGATGGATTCAAACCTGGCAGATGAGCCATGATATTAACTAATCAAAACGGTTTCAGGCTCAGTGAGCATTATCATTCATTTCTTTGAACAGTACTCTATGTGATGTTAAAGTTATGAAAAGGTTACTACTTGAACTTCAATAAAGCAAAGGTTTTACTCCATTATACGTAACACTGTAGCAATATTAAAGTTTTATGTTCCTCAAGTTGTGTGTGACAAAAACGAATTTTTCAAAACAGATGTTTTAATTGAAAGATTTTACATTTATGTTTTGCAGCACAGCTAGCTGCCCCTCCTCTTCCTCACTTCAGATGTGGCGGTGACTTCTCTCCTGCCATTCCTCTCAGTCACGATCGCTCTCCTCCTTCTAACCACGCTGCTCAAAGGAACCAACCCCCTACAACCAGCCAAGCAAGAGGACAGGAGAGGATTAGTTATCCAGGTGGCAGAGAACCTGGAGAAGGCATAGACTCGGAGCATATTAAGAGCTTCGTCTCTGAAGAGTCACAACGAACTAAAGGAAAATCAGGGAAAACTTGCAAAAGGGAATATGTGGAATTCCCTGTGACGGAACAAATGATCAGTACAGTGAACATTGACACAGACTCGCTCAATTATGACTCAAACTTCGAAAAGAATCTCGGATGCAACTCAGATATCACTGGCTCTCTGATGGACACTGTGAATGAAGGGTCAGGTGATGGAAGCAAAGAAGATGCTTTGATTTTAAAAGGTCTGAAGAAGGAGAATGCAGAGCTACGTGATGAACTGCGAGATGTTAAATGCGATCTTCAAAAGAGACTGGAAGATCTTGAGGCCCAGAGAAGAGCGGAAGCTGAGGCTAGGACCAAACTGAAGCAGCTGAGCCGCAAACACTCCACACAGACTGAGCAGCAGCGCACTAAAACTCTGGAGCTCAAAGACAGCGTGACAAAGCTAGAAACTCAACTAGAAGAAGAGAAGAAGGAAAAGGTCAAACTGAAAGACACTTTGGCTCTCCTGGAAAATGAAGTCAAGAAGAGCCATGAAGATGAAAGTTCTCATCTGAAAGAAGTCTTGGCTGAGAGTGAGCTCAAGGAAACCTGCATGGAGGAAGAAATTCTAAAAATGAAAAAAAACCTCAAAGACCTTCAACTTACGCTTGCAGTGGAGCGTGAAGAGCGAGAACTGGAGAGGAAGCAAATGAAAAAAGATGAAACTGAAGGGCTTAGGATTGCACAACTCCAACAAGAGCTGGATGATCTTCAAAAATCCAGTTGTGAAAAGCTAGTTTCAACAACAATTAATGATCCTGTGGCATATTTACAACTCGAAAATGAAAACCACGCTTCTCTCAACTCAATCTGTGCATCAGTGAACCTTCAGAACACAATAGTCTGCAACAAATCTACAGAGTCAGAGTTTATAATGCATTCTGGTGTGCAAACTGAGCCATCAGGAACAAACACAGAGGCTTCTTCAGGTGCTCTCGCTCCACATTTGGACAGCATGACTAGGTTACTTTCAGAACTTGAGTGCTTGCGAGCAGAGAAGGATGGAGAAGCTGAGAAGTCCAAGCTGGCTCAAAGAAAACTAGAAGATCTTCAGAAGCAAGTGACCACTCAGACGGAGCACCTCACCAATGCTTTTGAAAGCCAGAGCAAGAATATTGCAAACCTGCTCCGAGAGCTGCACGACAAAGAGACTGCGTTCCAGGAACAAAGAGCGGAGCTTCAGAAATGCCAAGAAACCATTATTCAACTCAAACAATGTCAGCTCGCTAGGCAAGATGTTTCTCCTGGTGAGGAACAAGCAATTGGTCAGTTGTCCACACAGATCTCCAGAGAGCTGAGCTGTGATTCTTTCTTCAGCAACACAAGTGTAAGTGACCAGGACATCTTCAGTGAGGAAACAACACCGGACTTGAAGCTTTCTCTGCCTCCTGCTCAACCAACTGAGTATTTCTACACTTTAAATGATGAGACCATGAACACGTCAAATAAACCTCAAATAGACAATGTCATTGGGAATTCACACACACAATGTGTAATTACAAATCCTGAAGTTGTGTCTCGTACTAAAGGAACTATAAACCCAGTAGAAATTGTTCAGGAAGCATCTGAGGTCCTGGAAGTTCAGCATCACAGTGAATTGGATGATCTCAGTGAGTTGAAGAGCGTGACGGATGAATTAATAAACGCTCGTCTTGATCTGAAAGCTCTGAAGTCACTCGCTCCACAGGATGTGATGGATGTGATGCAGGAAGAGCTGCTGAATCCGAAGCAGAAGCAACTCTTGGGTGAAGATTCTTCTGCTTCATGTGCGATCGGAGAAGAAAGAAATTCAGATCTTGGTAAGACGGAAATCAAGACTTTGCCGAAGATTGATGAGCCAAATCCGCCCAGTGCCAAACAGGAAATGGCTGTTCCTAATGAACATGCTAATGCAGCGGTTCATTCACTGCAAGAGCAGGTTAGCTTTTTTAGCGTTTTTTCTATTTTCTATTTTCTATCTTTTTTCTATTTTATTTAATTCAAAGCATTTACAGTTGATGCCGTTAAGTGGCTCACATTATAAGTGGACCACAATATAAATTGACTTTTTCAAAAAAGTGCCTCATTTCAGTCTGAAAGTGCTGAATTGGAAAATAACAGGTCAAGTTGCAGAAGTGACAGACCACATTATGCCGTTAAGTGGACCACATTATAATAATAATGCATTAAATTTTTTATTTATTGGCGCCTTTCAAGACACTCAAGGTCGCCTTACAGAAGCACAACAACTATCACACACATACCAATTGCCCGGTGAAATAGCGGCAGCCAATCTGCGCCAGCGTCCACTTCACTCGGGCATACACACCACACAAGCTCACACACACATACAGCCAGATTAACCTGAAACGCATGTTTTTCTCACTGTGGGGGAAACCGGAGCACCCACAAGCACGGGGAGAACATGCAAACTCCACACAGAAAGACCCCGACCGGCCTCAAACTCACACCATGAGTCACAATCAGAACCTTCTTGCTGTGAGGCAAAAGCGCTACCCACTGCGCCACCGTGCCGCTCACATTAAGTGGACCACGGTTCTATTAACCGGCTGATCCGTTTAACTGTTGAGTTATTCACAATAGGTGACTCTTATTCTCACTATAGTTTTCCCCACGATCTCCCAAATAAGCTGGAAAGATTTTTCTGAATCAGCTGGTCTGGTTAACCAATGATTCGTTATTCAACCATTTTTATTTAGTTTAAATGTTTGTGCACTTTTGGGGTTTTCTTTGTTTTATATCTTTATTGATATTTTGTCACTGATTATATAGTCATGAGGTTACTATTGTTCTATTCAATAATTTAATAATTGAATCAATACTTTCTTGATTGGTTTGCATGCTTGTACTCATACTTTGTGTCCTTCAGATTTATGCCCTACAACAACGCTGCGAGTTCCTCTCACAGCAGAACCAGACACAAGCTCAGGAACTGGAAATCTGGAAAGCCTTGGAGCTGACGGCGAGTGACAACACGCCTGCCGTTGTGCAGCAAGAGTTCCAGCTCCTGCTCCCCTGCAGATCTTCAGAGTCCCCAAAAACGAGGTAACCGTACCGCACGGCGCTTGACTGACGTTTGTTTGAGATGAATATCTGATTAGCACCAAATTACTGTAAATGGTATTTGTTCGTCATGGATTTAGAAGGCAGCATGAGGCACTTAAAGTGAATTATGGGTATGTTGGTCCTAAAAAGGGAAGGTAAACACAAGTTCGACGTGTGTGAGATGTTTATGTAGGACCCTCAGAGTAAGACCCTTCTGTCTGTGCTTCGTCTTTTTTAGGACCATGGTGCTGCAGCGCGCTGTCAACGAGATGATAAACTGTCCTGAACCAGACACAAATGTCCAGATCAATTTAGAGGAACACGTGTTACCAGAAAAACAGAGAACACATGATGTCACTGGCTCTCAAAGAGCCGCCGAGGTAAACAAATGTTATAGATAAAATGACAGCACGACATAATCACCTTTTGTGGCCCCTGATACGTTTTATCAAATATTGAGTATCTGACACACACACACACACACACACACACACACAAATAAAATGGATAAAAAGATAAAAAACAGATAAAAATTGGCTGAATTCAAATCTGTACATTAAGTTTATTTGACAATGTGGAAAAAAAGTTGAGAACCTGTGTTTCTTACCATAGCAACAAAATGTATTTGTCTCATCAAAGCATTGCTGCACTAGATAATCAATTCCAATAATAGAAATTAATGCAATACTTCTATTATGGGAATATCTTGGTGCAATTGGACTGATGATTGTAGGAACTTGAGTGTAATAAATTTAAAACTTTATTGCCATTTATTTTACTTAATTTTTTAGGACCATACAAGTGAACACAAGAATGGAGTGAAAAAGGAAAACCATCAAACTACATCAGTCAGAAATCTTTCAATTTTTGTCTCAAATACCACAACAAGTCGAATTGAACACGATCCAATGCTTCTCCAGACCAATCCAGCCGATTGCCGTCAATCTCCACAGACTAATGCAGTGAATGATCCCAGGACTAATAACAGCCAGGAAGCTGATGCAGTAATGAATGCTTCCATGTCAGCCAAATATCAGCGTGAGATAATCAGCTCAAACACAATCACTGGCTCCTCTGGGACCGGAGATTCCCAGAATTCTGAAGCTTTTACTGACTGTGAATCTATAGAGGCTGTTTCTTTGAATAAACACAGACATTTTCAGGGTGATGGGGGAGATGAGCAGAGCCAGAGCAGCCTGCTGTACCAGGCTGTGGGTGAAAGGGTCAGAGAGGCCGGTAGACGGTCCAACAGAGAGGCAAAGAGCGTGTGCACTCAGACAGAAGAGCAG
The DNA here is from genome assembly GCA_028031935.1 of Paedocypris micromegethes. Taxonomy (NCBI): domain Eukaryota; kingdom Metazoa; phylum Chordata; class Actinopteri; order Cypriniformes; genus Paedocypris; species Paedocypris micromegethes. Next base: position 6,775,479 of record CM051503.1, on the reverse strand, counting down.
CATCCGGAATCATCGCCCATTGAGCTTCTAAACAATGAGTCTCGCATCAACGCTTGCACCCAAACTGATAATGTCCACCTGGCAGAAGAGGAAGATGATGAAGCTGAGGAAGAGTCCCCACCACTTTCTCCAACCCCAAAATCAGTTTCAGGCCAGTTGCTGTTCTCCAGGGCGTTTCCCATGAGTGACCCGGCAAATCTTGCTGAACGCATCCGACAGAACCGCAGCCGGATGTCCGCCGCTTACGACGAGACCGAATATGAGCCTTATGGGTTGCCAGAAGTGGTAATGAAAGGTACACGAGGGGTTACAGTTACATTTACAAATTTGAAATCACACTTTTTGAAGCACTTTGTTTTGCACTGAAGCTCATGTTTAATGTTTATATAAAGCATATATTTGGAACTGAATCCACAATCGTGCAGTTGCAAACGTCATGCGTCTACAGCAGCTTTTGCAGTGTAATGTTAGTTTTAGAGTTTTTTTTTCTCTTTTCACTAAATAGTTAAAAAAATTAACAAAATTAACATAATACTAATAAAAATAATAGTAATGCAAACAAAATATATTTGCAGAATGTGTACATTTCCATAGAATACCTAAAATATTATGTGCATATTTATGTCGAACTATACACAGTTCGTTGGTGTTTGTGTATGTTATATAAAAGGTATGATCTGTAAAAAATATTAATAATATTTTGTGCGCAGGTCTTTTACACATTATTACACATTATGATAATATGTAATCATGTCTTTTACACATTATTTTTGTGAGATACATTAGAAGTCATTTTATTAATAATTATAATAAATTAAATTTAAATGAAAGATGCGAATGCATTTTTTTTACGCTTTTTCCACCGTATATCATGATTTTGACATTTATGCAGAAATCTTTTTATCCCTATAAATTGATCACATGCAAACCGCAAAACCAATTAAAACATTTACTCATGCACAACTTGTGTTTTTTTTTTATTTCAGGGTTTGCTGACATCCCCACCGGACCAGCCTGTCCATACGTCCTGCGCAGGGGGCTTCTGGGAACTGATGCAGCGCCTCGTTCTGACAGAGAAGGCAGAGTGCCAGATAAAGAGGAAGACATAGAGCTGTAGTACAACACACATACACACACCAAACAACTCCTGCTGACCAGCTTTTCCACTGCCTTTGTAGTTCTTTATTTTATTCAATTGAAACTTTTAAGCAGCGTATATGTTCATCCTGAAGTCATTTCTCTGCCTCTTTAATGAAATAGATGACAGAATCTGTGCCCGAACCTTGAGTCTTCAACACTGATTTTTGCATTTGATTTTACCAGAGCTTGATCAGGACTGATGGTGCCTTTGCCTTAGTTGAAAGACATGGTGGAGGCGTTTAGAGCCCCTGTTTGTGACTTGAATTTTATGGATACTTTTATTTATTGTCAATTTTTTTCGAAGGCTGAACCATGTATAATGTAGGGTGTGTGTGTGTGTGAGGGAGAGAATGTGTGTATGTATCCGTATGTGTGGCCTACACCCACTACTGTATTTGTAGTTTGTAAAATTGCTCCCGCTGTCACAAACATGCATTCGTGCACACTGTTGGGTGTGTACACACTTTTTTACTTTACTCTTTATGTGAGAGGTTGTGTGAGTGCCTGTATTTTTGTGTTTGTGTGTACTGGAGTGTGTGCGCACAGTGTGTGACTCAGATCAACCTGAGCTGGTTTCCAGTCCTTGTATGGTGATTGAGTGTGGGGCTGTTTCTCTCTGTCCTTTATAATGCGTCGAGGACTTTTTCTGTCCTTTCACAGCTGAGAAATGGAGACTCTTCAGAACTGTGTGTGTGTGTGTGTGTGTGTGTGTGTGTGTGTGTGATCAGGATGTCGTTCACTGCGTTGAATGAACAATGTGCTCTAACTGTCAAATGGAGATTTGGAATGTTTACTGTACATTAAACCTAAATTCTATCCACTTGCACCAGTGTTTGTTTGATAATTTTTTTTTTCATCTATTCCATTTGTTTGTCATCCCTTATTTTTTTTATTTCCTGTTATGCCTGTAACACCAATTTATCTGTAATGTGTTAGTTTTGGCTTTCCGTTTCTATGCAGAGATTAGTATGTTTATTATTTTTCCATGTTTATTGTCAGTTTATTACCTGTGTCTGTTTCTGGTAGCTGTGTTCCAGCAGTAGAGAGTTGAACTTGCCACCAAGGTTTTGCAGGTTCAAGTCCTGTTCCAGTGGGTTCTACAATTGAGTGTCCTGCTCCCTCAACATCACTGCTTAATGCTGCCCACTGCTCCGGGTTTGTGTGAGTTCACTCTGTGTGTGTGTGTGTGTTGAATTTCAGTAAGTTCCCTAGTGGTAATATTGACCAACACACTGTATCGATCTGCTTTTGTTTACTTTTTTTGTCAAGCCCCATATTTGGAAGATAAAAAGAGTTTTTTTTTTTAATCTCATGTTTCAGGCTGTGCATCTTTCCCATTTGTAGAAAAGTAGACATGTGACATTACTGATGCAACTGAACAGCGGAGTGTCACTGAAGACTCCAAACCTCTTCACCTAACAATGATTTATAGAAAAACAGACACTATAGAATTCTTACTGTATTTTCTGAACTCCGAGGCGCTGATGACATGACGCTGCAATTGAGCCCTTGAAGCATCAGAAAGTCTTCGTCCACTTGTGATGTTTTCATGCTGATGAATTTTATGTTCCGCTGTTGTGTTCATCACTCCAGGCTGGAGTGATGCGGGTGATGATGTGAATGATGTGCTTGTCCCCGCTCTCCTCCCCTCTGTTCTCTGTCGTGTTGTGGGGAATGTCCTGCGTGTGTCTGCGTAGTCGTCTGCCAGAGGAAGGGAATCCTCACCGACACGCGCTCCTAAGGTAAGAGGCTGAAGCTTCTGTTGCGCTTATTAAAACTCTTACACGCTATTTCTTGCTCTTAAATAGGAAATGCTCTGAATAAATACAGAACATTTTATTAACATTGTTCAGTGGTCATTTATTTTTATTGGATGTCGAGTTTTAAGACTTCAAATGATATTGTATAAATATGGTTCTGTAATAGATTTATATTAACATTGGACGTGTGTGTGTTGTAAATTGATTGACGTGCAGAAAGTGAGACAAGTAGGCTGACGGTGAGTAGACATAGTAACAGATAATAAGGCAGATCGACAGATATTCGGAAGGATGGGTGGAAAAACAGATGAGGCAGAAAACCTGGCTGACCATGAAGACCATAGATAAATATCCAGACTGACTCATCATAGAAAGATAGACCGATAGATGGACTGATAAACTGACACAGACTGACTGGCCATAGAAGATAGACCGATAGCCTAATGGAGTGAAAGATATAGACTGCCCATAGAAAGATAAGCCAGATGGATAGACAGGCAGACTGAACATAGAATAACGGATGGATAGACAGACTGACCATAGAGAAATAGTCAGAGATGGCCAGATTGTTAAATAGACTGGCTGACTTTAAAAATAGACAGATAGTCAGCTGGATAGATGGATGTCCAGACAGACCGATCATAGAAAGATAAGCAGACACATTAAGAGCGAAGGTCTGTATTTGTAAACAGAGTAAAAATCTTTTAAAAAAGTAAAAAAGTTTGTGACAGCACAATTAGGAGTAATATACAGTAACCTGGAGTTCTAGAAACTCCTGGTCAACATCAAGCTCTAGTCACAGAACAATCTGTTTACACAGACCTCTGCTTCGTTCTGCTTCAGTGTCGTCATTTGTTGTGCTTTTTTCCTCCAGCACTTTCCTCTGTGTGTGGACTCGGCAGCTCAGGGCTGGTGTGGAGAGTCGTGGTCAGATGTCCGGCACGGGCTTTATGCTTGCTGCACAGGTCTAACGCCCTGGCTGTTCCAAAGAAGAAAAGAACAGGTGTGCCAATGGAGAGACGCATGTTTGATACAAAAGAGCAAGATCAAAGGAAAACACTTAATGCTTTAAGGTACGTTTAAACACTTGGACAATGTTCAAACTTTGAAATACAACTGGCATTTTATGAGTCACAATTTTTGTGTTTGTATATTACACACACACACACACACACACACACACACACACACACACACACACACACACACACACACTAACTCTTAGTCACAAATTGAATTGCAAAATGCATTTAATTTTGATAATGCATAGTGTGTGTGTGTGGCTGACATTGTGTGCATTTCCACACACTTTATCTACATATACAAAAAAGAATAAGCCTCACATTAGTGTATCGTACAAGACAAATTCAAACTCAACCGCTGAACAGTTTTTTTTTCTCTCTTCATTAATTTATTTGTCAGTGTTTCCATGGCGCGGTGAGCTCATCATCCAGGCGGAGTCATGCGCTGCTCCACTCTTTTGACCATCCTGGCGGCCGTGCTGCTGTATCTGGTGCTGGGGGCTCTGGTGTTCGGCTGGCTGGAGTCCTCCAGGGAAGAGTGGGCTCATCGAGAGCTGCTGACGTCTCGAATGGCTTTCCTGCACAACCACAGCTGCGTTACACCGGCTCATCTGAAAGAATTCACCGAGGTTTGAGGAAAACCAGTGCAGATCAGTTCCAAACTCATCACTAATCTCAGATAGTTTCATAAATAAAATGTCCCAAAAGTTTATATACATTTGCATACGAAGTTATCATTATTAAAGTGGATTGATGAATAGACAGACACACATACAATTCAACAATACAATACATCGACAGAGTGATGGGCAGACGGGTATTATACACATTATACAGAAGTCTATAATGGACTTTAGATGATTGACAAACTCGCTCACTTTTTCTGATGATTAGTCTATGTGGCCACTAGGGACCGTCACAACAGTGTGTGTGCAACTTCACTAGAGGGTTAAATGCAGAACACAATTTTAAGTGAACGCACACATACCCGGAGCATAGAAAGTTTGTCAGGACACTGTTGTGAAGCCCACCCTTCCTACAGAAAGTAGTAGATGCCATCGAGGCTGGTGTGGATGCAAGAAGCACCTCAAACTTCAGCAGCAGATGGGATTTATCCAATGCTTTCTTCTTCTGTGGAACCATCATTACCACCATCGGTGAGGAGCGGATTTTCTCATTAGGTTGAATAAGCCATCACATCATGTCAGCTTCCTGATATTCCTTTCTCTTTTCCAGGATTTGGAAACATCTCTCCTAAGACGGAAGGAGGTCAGTTGTTCTGCATGTTTTATGCCTTGGTGGGCATCCCTATGTTTGGGATTCTCCTAGCTGGAGTTGGCGACCACCTCGGCACCCTGCTGCGGAGAACCATTGCTAAGATCGAAACTCTCTTCCTAGTAAGTTACTAATCTCAATTCGATTAGCTAACCTTTACGCATGTGTGTAATTGGTTATAGAAAAATAATAAATATTTAAGTGAATAGTTTAAAAATTTGTATGTATTAAAATCAATAAACATTTCTTCCCAAAGCGCAAAGGAGTGAAGGCCACCAGTGTGCGCGTGATCTCCGCCGTCTTCTCCATCTTGATTGGCTGCTTGGTTTTCATCGCCGTGCCAACCATGGTGTTCCAGGAGGTGGAGAGCTGGAATTTGCTGGAAGCTGGGTACTTTGTGGTGATCACGCTTACAACGGTTGGCTTCGGAGACTATGTGGCAGGTGTGTGATAAATCCACACGCAATAATCATTACATGTGATTTAGCTGAAGAGGTCATGTGGTGGGATGATAATTCTGTTAGGAAGCGAGAGATTGCATTACGCCTGGATCTGCAGGAAGTTCTTTTTTTGGCACTGGATCCAGGCGCTCGGGATACTGCAGATATTTATTACTCTAATTTGGTTAATTATCTTTTTAAGAACCATAAGACCAAGTACTTATATCTGTAATAGAAGAACATTGTATTCTATCTCCACATTGTAGCTGTTCTTTTACAGTACATGGATTTAATAAGCATAGACTGTCTATAGACATAATAATATCTAAAGTGTGTGTTGCTCTTAAAAATTTTTCATTTACATCTAGTTGTACCATCTAATATTACTATAGTTCTAAAATTTCGTTTTTGTGGGATAAATAAAGCCTAATTTATTTATCTTGCGTTTTCCACATTGCAAGAACGCATCTCCACTATATGTTCATTTTTAGGTTGTATATAATATTGTAATTGTTTAATCTGTAAGCCCCTACAATATTTTCTGGAAATAAGTTAAGAGATGAGTTAAGCACTGCCCTTCCACAGACAACAGTTCTACATTTACCTTAAATTACATTTTAGCAAACAGTGTTTATCTAATTCCCTTTATTTTCTCTCAGCATCTCCTCAACATCATCAATTGCAAAGTTTTTTGTGAAAACTTTTATGTGATGTTTTCACTTTGACAATAGAGTGGAGACAATTGAGGCCTGTTTTAAATATACTTAATGCTTTTAAAAATAGAAGCATGGCTGGCAGGTTGTTCCTGAACATCTTGGAACTAACCACAGATCTGCAGAATACATGTGGATCCAGTCATATGGACCTGACTGTTTCGCATAAATACGTAAATAAATATTTGCCTGCATTTCTCACCATTAATCCTGACCAAATCTTAAGAATACAGATTTGCAGATCTCTTTTCACAGAAATGTAATTACAAACCTTCCACGGTCTTGTAGTTATCACAGACTTCTTGAGCACCAAAATATTTTGTCTTTAATTTTTTCAATTTAGTGTTTTACCAATTTTACGCTGGTATAAATTGTACCTCTTGACTGGGCTTCAGGGAACCGAAGAGACAGAACGCCGCTGTACAAGCCGCTGGTGTGGTTGTGGATAGTGTTTGGTCTGGCGTACTTCGCCTCAATCCTCACCATGATTGGAAACTGGCTGAGAGTGTTGTCCAAGAAGACACGTGCCGAGGTGAGACGGAGAGCGATCGATGTGAAGTGCATGTTTTGTGTTGCTGGCAGATTTAGGAAAAACCCAAAATATAGGCCCTAGTGAAGGTCAGCGTCATGTGACAGATCAATACTGTCACATGACATGTCATGTTACAATTTTGTGTTATACACAATATAATTATACACAATATATTTTTTTATTTGTGTTTCTCTGACTACAACCCTGAAGCTTGTAGTAATACAGTTAATATGTTTTTTATATGGATTTAATTTTTGAAGCAGTTTATATGGCAACACGTATATAGAAGAATATAGTGCCATTTTGCGCTGGAAGGATTATCAGTATGAGAATAAATATGTTAAATCTACAAACGAAACACTTTGTGTCCTGAACTTTTTTCTGATCATAGTTCAAATTGGACAGAAAAATAGAGTATGTCTTTCCGTATGTTTTGAAATTTTGTACATTTGTGATCTGTGCTGAAAATAAGTACATAGTATCTTACAAGTGTTGAAAACTGATCTTTATAAAACAGTCAAAAAAGTCAAATAGTCTTAGTCTGTTGCTGATACTTACTATATTATTTATTTATTTTTGTTTTTTTCTGCAAGATGGAGGAGCTGAGAGCTCATGCCACTGATTGGACTCAAAACATACAGAACATGTCCATGGATTTCCGCATCCCAGTCCCACTGGATCTCAACCACACATTTCATCTCCAGCAACGACGCAGAAGAAAGCGTCGCCATCATCCTCGCCGCCCCAGACTGAGCGCTACAGGAGCTCCTCAAGGTATATCACTAGAGGCTGACGTCATCCGAGAGAATGGCCATCTCATCATTGGCTGGCCAGGATGCAAGTACATCCACGCCTCTGACATCAGGTCTGAAATGGTGCCTCAATCCAGATTGTGTAGACCAGAGGGAAGGTGTGAGATGAGAGCAGAATCAAGGTTGACGGCAGGAACCGGATCAAGATCTGTCTCGCAGTTAGATCTGAAAACGTCAAGACACACGTCATCAAGATCCACGTCCAGGTCCCCTTCAGAATCTGCGTCTTGCTCAGATTCTGAATCCATGACTCCTTCAGAATCCTGGTCAGGATCCAAGTCAAGTGCCCCTAACTCTGAAGATTTGGGGTCGATGGCCGGCGAGTCTCAAAGGTCACTGGACAGTGGAAAGGATGGACCTGTGCTGATTGTTGCTAGTGGCAGTCCGGACCAGCCTTCCCTGCTGGATTTTTTCGGTGAAAACTTGGCGTACATTGACGAGTCATCGGATGCTCTCAGTGATCGAGTCAAACCCTCCCGAGCAAATCGTCCTCGCAGATCCAAGAAGAGAAGTGCTACAGGCCCAGCACGAGAGATTAGTGAACTACAACCCTCGTCACACTCCCCCACACCTCCGCCTGATATCTGAAAAAACTAATTAAAACTATACAAGTAAAAGCCTCTAATAGGAGGGCATGGCTTTCTACTTCTTAACTCTTCTGTCATGGTGGCCTTCTATTAGAGGTTTTACAGTATGCAAATTATGATCTTATTTAGAGGATATGTGGCTTGTGTTACAATGTATATTACACGTATGCTGCAAAATTCATAAAAACTAAGCGCAAATTTACGCGATATTTATTTGTTTATACTCACAGTTGAAGACAATACTATTAACTCTCCTATTGAAAATCCTGAATTTGTCTAATATGCTTTCCAAGGGATGTTTTCTATTGGATTCAATCTTTTTTTTTTTTTGTGCCAGTTAAGTAAACAAATTTAGCTTGTTTGGAAATTTCCTCAACCGGCCAGTTGTTTTGCTTTGAATCCTTATCATACTAGAATATAAAATGTCTACTAAATGAAGCAAAGTTTTATATAGGTTTCCGGAAATGGTATTTTAAAGTCGTCTTGTAGTTACTAGCCAAATCTCTGTTGCAAGATATTTACTTGGAGGCACTTTTATCCAAAACAGTTTACAAAATGAGACGCGTTGTCATAAAATTAAACATGAAATCCTTTTGACAAGATTATATCAGGAAAAATGTACAACTAAACAAAGATCAGGTCAGTGAACACACTGATAAGATTTTTATATTGTGTATATAAATGTATATACCGTATATGAATACAATGATAGAAAATATATCTATAATGTTTGTGTATAGCCTTTTTTTGCGTTTGGGTATACTGTTACATACAATAATGGATTTCAGAGACAAGAAATCTAATCAAACTGCAACCATTATTTTTTTGGACATCAGATGCCTTCTTGGTCATGACAACAGCACCATCTTGTGGTTATGTAATGAATGTAATGATGTGAGTGAGATTAACATGTGAAACAAGATCTCTGTGTAAACCAGCGTGTGTGTGTTTGTTTGTTTGTGTGTGTGTGTGTGTGTGTGTGTGTGTGTGTGTGTGTGTGTGTGTGTATAAACGGCTGCCTTTACACAGTTGTGGTTTAACAAAAGCTGTATTTTCATCTTTAACTCCGTTTCCTTTCCCAGATTGTTCATCTGACCGAACACTTCACACTCTCTACAGCCACACAAACAAGTGTTTACAGAAACCGATTTCTGAGCACAGATGAGACTTTAAGTGCTGTTGCTGTGGGAAGAGCAAGCAATATATGACAGGGTCCGACAGCTCCAGGAATGGCTTCTGTTAGGCGCAGGCTGTGCGGATAAATGCCGGTTTGGCAGTGAAGGGGGTATTTAGGTGGTTTTCCTCAGGGCCTCCAGAGCAACATGCAACCCTCTTCTTCACTCAGCCCCACCTAACGCCACTTTAAATGTCCGGATGCTGCTAGAATTCTGATTTTCGCTAACCCATATGTGACTGGATGAATTCAAAATCAGTGACGTGTAATAAACACTGATGCGCAGTGACGTTCATTTCAGGATCTTTGTCCAATCATCCATCTGCTTTTCCATTGATAGGTCAGGGGGAGCTGGAGCCAATCCCAGCAAATCTGGGCCTGAAGGTGAGTGACACGCCCTGGATTGGGGGCCAACCAATCACACAGCCAAATTGATTCACCTTTCCCATATTTGTTAATGCTTTTGATGGGAATGTTTTCAAAATGCATATGTTCCAAGTTTTAAATGACTTGTAATTATAATTACACATTTAAATACAATTCTAATTGGCTCTTATATTAGTACATATGTTGAGATGCATATTCAAATCACATATGTCCACATGTAAACACAATTACATTTTTATAAGCAGATGCAAGGACATCCTGTGTTTGAGGGTGAAGAAGAAATAAGAATGTCAGCTGACATCACCTGGTCCGTCAACACCTGTTTGAAGGACACAACTTCTTTCTCAGGTAGCTCCTGGAATCCTCCACCATCGAGAGACATTTACACTGAACTGAAAAAACTCGAGTAAACAACCAGCCTCGCTAAAGACTTCCCTCCTCAATGAAAAGATTCATAAATCTAACATACTTTCCTCATGCAGCTATTGCGATCAACCTGATCATCACAGTGCAATCCAACCTCCCAGTCATTTTCTAAACCTCTTTTCCGACACTGGGTCACAAGGAGCTGGACACAGAGGGGAAACTCTTTTGGGTTTGTTTGCCAACCAATCGCAGAGCAGGAGACAGACTTATACATTCATATAGTATGGACAATTTTTCCAGACGCCAACGCATGTGTTTGGACTGTGGGAGGAAACCAGAGGCCGGAGGAAAGATGTAATCAAAAGAAAATGCCAAAAAGGTCCCAGACCAGGCCTCAAACGGGTCGTCCACGCTGCAAGGTGACCGCACCACCCACTCACCAAACATAAAGACACGGTCGAATTATATAAGTGCAAGAATCAATATCACATTCTCACTGATGCACGATCGTAATGGGACCAACCAGTAATTTGTCTGTTTCTCCTTTTGGAACCGTTTTGAATTTGCCTGTTGGATTGTCAGTCAGACGCTTCTGGCACTGAGGTTCAGTTTGTTTGTTTGTGCTCCACAGAAATTGAGATTTGTCTGCATGTGACTGGACCAGGAATCCTCTTCTGATGGACAGTGTTGACCAGCTGAAGAACACAGTCAAATACGCACGCATTAAGGTACAAGTCAAAACGTATGAACTTTCTTTTACTGAAGTTTCTATCAAACAGCAATGAGTCAGAGAACAGATGCCTGACTGTCGTCCAAAATGACGTACAGTAATTTCTTAAACACTTAATTGAAATTTCCATGCTTAGGTCCATGAAGTCTTGACTGGAAACGTTGATTAGCTCAGGATTTGATGCCAAAAGACTTTACGTTCTATCCCTCAGCGGCCCAGCGCTTCAGAATGCCAAGAAAACTCTTGCATTTATAGGAGAGTATAAGCCTTTATCCTCACTCATTTATACAAATCCATTTTGTGTTACTTCCAGTTTCATGATTTTATTATTCTGGTGTTCTTATTTTTCATATTTGAAGACATTTTGAGCCCATAAACATAATACAAAGTGACATAACATTTTCACAAATAAATGTGTGAAACTTCTAGAAAACTAATAAAAAAAGGTCATTTGGAAGAAAAAAAGGAAAAACATTGAGGGAAAAAAATATCGTATTTACTAAGTAGAACTATACATTTTTTAACAGGCTCAAAAACTTGAGGGGTGCTTATTCAAATATGTCTTTAAAAATAAGCGCCTTTTCCCCCCAATTTCAAGTAAGTGCATTTAATGGATATACGTTTTTTATTTAGCAATTTTCTTCAGTGTTGTGTCCTGTTTTATTTCATTAAAATGATTCCGGAGGCTGACAAGCATATATGCTTTTATTGGCTGAAGAACAAAAATAAAAAAACTGTAGCCACACAGCAACACTTAGCAACGGCAAACAAAACACTCCGGTACCTCACGTGCCGCCAAATAAAAAATATATACATAACAAATTTACCTGAGTGACAGAAATAAAGAAACGCAGCAACGCAGCGCAGTGGCAAAGCAACATTGAAAGGAAAACCCTTGTGCAATAATGTTAGCACTGCTGTAAACTGCCGGTTAAAGAAGCTAGTTAAAGAAGCTATAAAACTGACCTTCCTTTTGAGCAGGTTGAGAATATGGAGCATCACATTTCGCTCAAAATGGCCAGAAATGGACAACTTTCATCAAACTCCTGTCTATTCTTGCTCTTAGAAATGAAGACCATTCAATGCGAGAAATTGCCAAGAAACCGAAGATTTGACCGGTATACATTAACATAAGGAGAATTCGCTATGTACTGCTGCTGTGATTCCACTTGCTATGTCCATATATGGGCTTATTCTGGGTTTTCATAGCACCCCCTACTGCACTTGTACTCTGCTACATCTAGAAAAAATATCTAACTGCTACTTTTTTAATCTATTATTCAAGTAAACTACTAGTGAAATATGGGGACAAATCACATTAAGCTTAGGCTTAAGGTATTTAGTCAAAAAATTTTATGTTTCTGGAATGTCAGAACACCGCGACAAGAGGTACTTATGTTTGCTTATGACATTTTTATTTTGTGCATGTAAAATAGGTGGTTATATTTGCGTAAACATGGTACATACTTTAAAACATTAATAAACATAGTGACATAAATGAAAAATTTGGCTCTTTCAGAAATGCTTCTTTTCAGACCTGAGATTTTACTCTCCATTCATCATCATTTTGCTAAGATACAAGTCTATAAATAGCAGGTGCTGTCACAACAGAACATTAATCATGTGTGGCAACTCACTTCTATATGCAGTGTACTGTACATATACTGTATATATTTAACACACACACCCCTTACTATTCCTGTGTGTTTGCAGATTGTAACTGTAATGTTCATTTTTGCCACGTTAAATCCATTTTAAGATGTGGTTACTAGTATTGACAATAAATAAAATAACATTTCCAACAATTGAGATTTCTGTGAAGTGACGCTAGCATCAAGGTTGAAATGGAGATTAAAAGAGAAAAACGAAAGAACCAGCTGGAGTGGGGGGTAAGTGAGTGAGGAGAGAAAGGAAAGCAGATGAGAGATGAGGAGGGAAAGAAAAAGGGAGAGATGAGGAGAAAAAGGGAGAGAGTTAGATTGAATGAGTTGGTGAACAACGGAGAGTTCAAGAGAGAATGACAGGAATAAAGACATGTAATCTGACACAGAGAAAAACAGACATAAACTGGATGGATGGACAGATGGACATAGATGTGCAGGTGACCCCGGAAAACACTCGCTCTCACACTCGTCTAGACTTCCCACGCGTCTCTCAGTCTGGAGCGTCACACTGAGCAAAGTGACAAAAGCAACTTCTGTCGATTCATTTCCAGTGTAGTTATGTAATCAAACGCTACGGGTTTAAAACCACCTCGACCGCTTTCCTATCAAGTTACACAAGCTTTTCATTGAGCACCGCGCATTTGCTCGATTTAGTCCCGGCGACCAAACACAGAAAGTCTGTCATTCCCTACAAGGTCATCATCCTCGCCGCCACAGATAAACAGTTCACGTGTAAAACGGCTCGGCGGGGTTTTATAGGATACACCGCGGCAGAAAGAAAACAAAAGGTCGATATGTAGGGCAGGTCAACGTGGCTTTTTAGCTTCCCACAGATCTGCCCAAATGATCTCGCTCAGCGTTTCAGGGTTTGGAGGACATCACACGAATCCACGCGGTCACAGGGTGCAAGTCCCAGCGGGTCGTCAAGCGCTGCGCCCACTGTTCTCTCTCCCGGCCGCCACAAACCCTCAGCTCGCGCGTTTAAATTTGGCGTTTCGTGAGTGGTCTGTGTCTGGAAATTGTTCACATCCTGTTTACGTCGGACGTTTCGAAACCTCGAACCGCACAAGGCGGGCGACCACACAGTTATCGTTTATGAAAAATGAGTTCGACCTGGACCGTGACCAGTAAACCCGTTAACCCGATACTTTTACCTCACAAAAAAATGAAGCTTTTTAACCATTTTCCTCATTTATTAAAACTATTGTTGAAAGTATTTATTGTACGTTTATTATCACGATTTGTTTTGGTTGTGGTCCAGTGGTGACCGAGTTGTGGCAGCTTTGAATCCTTCAGCACGACACTGACCATCACATGCACACAGCTTAAGGCTGCCCACTGCTCCGGGTTTGTGTGTGTCACTTTACTGTGTGTGTGTGTGTGGGTAACTTCACTGGATGGTTGACGGTGGAGACTGTGCTTTTTGTTCGTCTAAAAAAAATTATTTTTACAACACTCTAGAATTAAACTTTTACTTGTAAACTACTGTCTTTGTATGTATTTCATAACTGGACCCTCAGACACACTTTCTCTAACCAGACTTTCATGGATAAGGTCTTCCATGTAAGAAAGGCATGTGCAAAATATTGTACAAATCAAATTTATTGTATATGGTAAAATCACATACAAACATCACAAAAAACTATTTACACTTGCAAGGCCCAGAGAATATCAAAAATAAAACCAAAAATCTACAGTATATGTTGCACAAATTGCAAGGAATGCACGACTACTGTAATAATCTGGTGAGGATGCAAGGGGGGTATTACAGTCAAGAAGCTTGTTTACTACATTATTGCCAATGTGTCCCAAGTACTGAAGATGAATGCATGCTATTCCTCACGTTCCTTAGAAATGTTTGGTCTGGTTTCTGTTCAGCGGCACTTACAGGATTTGACCACCATGTTGGAGAGCTGTTCTACACGAGGAGTTCGACCGTGAAAATAAACGATGGTGAGCGGCTCCAGGTCTTGAGGAACACAACACGGAGATGCGGATGCTTCTGGATTCATCTTGTTATACAGCGGAAGAATCTGAAAGAAACACACAAAGAGGGCATGATCGACCGACTTGTTAATATAGCCACTAATTTAACCATCCAGTGAAGTGAAAACACACAAAACCTGGCATGTGGGGGTAGTCTGGTACCCTGACCAATGGACTTCAACTGTCCTCACAATCATAGTGATCATGAGTAATAATGAGCTACTTGAGAAGAGAAGTAATTTTCATAATGAGATGCAAAGAGCTTCTGTGAACTTTTACCAATGTGTACCTTTGCCAAGTACTGTATAGACAAAACAAATGCCAAAGAAAAAAATGCAATGCAAAATACACAGATACAAAAAAACTGGGCAAACCATATTCATGTGGAAAAATTAAAACTGTTCGCTGTCAAGTGTAAATAGCTTCATACTTCAATCATGCATACTTTTCAAAAGGTAAACTAAAAGCCTAATGCTAGATATAATACAACACTTCAAGACTTGCAATATTCTATTAACAACTATTTTCTGTGAGGCAGTCTGTGAAACTAAAGAAAAGCTTCAAACAAGCAAACTCCACACTGAAGATCCTCTGCTGTGGCGTTTACACTCACCATGTTGTAATGGTTGTCTGCGCTCCACAGGTACGGACAGTTCCCAGCACAGAAATTAGCTTTGTAGCCTTTAGGTTCATGAATCCACTTCCACTTCAAGTCCCGGCGGAAATCGATGTAGAGAGATCTCAGACAGCAGCCCTGGTCAGTCCTGCCACACAGAAGAGTTAGAAAGCGCGAACATTGAGTGAACAGGGCGAAATATTCCCAAATGAATACAATATCTGTGAAAGAATAACCACCGACGGAAGTAATGAGGAGGAACAGGAGTTAGGGAATGTAAGCACACAAGCATCAGGTCCTCACACCAACATCAAACAACATGCCAACGTCTTCATGCATTTATTTAGGAGACTTACCTACTAGACAAAAAGGTATTTCAGTCAGAAGTCATTGGTGCTACTTTTTCTAGCTGCAGTGTGTGAAGTCTTGTTTTGTCGGGATTCCTCTGTTGTTTCATTTGTATGTTCTTGCTTCTGTAGTTTATCTGTCAGCTTCTCTGTCTATCTATGATGTGTGGCAGTGATAATTGTCTTGCTCAAAAGCTTGAGGAGAGATGAAAAGCATTGATTCGGTCTGAACTGTACATATGATTTAGAGTATTGAACAACACTCTGTAAAAATGTACAATACTCTGAAAATGTAAAACTTTTTCAGTTGCGCTTTCCAAAATTTGGAGTACACCCAATTCAAACTCCTCTACTACACAGTGGAGTGAATGTGCAGCGACTGATCGGTCAATTCAGTGACCGCACACATTGACTCCATGTTTGTGATTTGTTAGTTTCTGCATGTTCAAGCAAACACAAAAGTTCATGCTAATGTTTAAATGTTATTAAAATAATAATCCCATCCAAAATCGCAGTTCAAAATTCCGTTCCAATTTTTCAAACTTTTTCAAATTTTGCCAGGACTATTGTTCCACAACAGAATGTTATTAACAATCAATTGTCAGGTCTGACCAGTCTTTCCCTTCCTCACTCACTCACTCACACACCTCTCTCTCTCTCTGTGTGTACCTGGAGCACATGGACGTGATGGCCGCAGATCTCTTCTTGCGGTTCTTCTTGATAGGGCTGTCCAGGCGGTCAGTGGGAAGCAGGGTGAGAATTAAATGAGGAGATTTTGTACTGAATTCGATCTGTCCTTTAGTAAATCCAGGTCGTCTGTTCTGCTTTATGATGTCATCATCAATGCCTGGAAAACAACCCATCATTTAGAAATGACATCAGCAGAAGGGAAACCACTCAAGATTTTAATATATCAGTATAACAATGTAGAGCTTGATTTTTCTGACCGGCAAACCTGGCTTCCAGCTCTTCACTCTGATTGGGCACGATGTTGTTTGTGGACGGGACGAACGTGCAGCAGGGACAGTGAACGCTGATCTTCAGCCCCAAATTTCTCTCTTTCAGAATAAAGGAGGGTTGTTTTTTTTTGCTTCATGGCCACCAACAGATAACTGCAAACTCACTGACCTCTGAACGCCATCCATTCCTTCACGGTCTCTGTGACGTCAACAGAAAGCCACACCCCTTTGGCGCGAGGATCAACCGTTCTGGAGTCGATGTACCGTTGCGATGGAGCCATCACGTCTTCAGATTTCAGGATCTGCGGAGAGTGTTAATAAATTCACCATCGGATTTATTCCTTTGTGTAGCGTGAAAACCCCCATTCAAAAAGAAAGTCCATGCTTCATTTCTGGAGAAAGTCCTGCTGGAAAAACCTCAGGCGATTCTCTCACCTGATATATTTCCACCCGCTGCTCTGTGGTGCGCGCCTGTGGGTTTGGCGCTCGGAAGATGCGAAACTCGGCTTTAACCAAAGTACTGGAGTTTCTCTCCACGTTGGTAACGTCAAAGCCCACTATCCTGAAGTACGGGCTCTGGGGAAGTGGGCTGATGGAGTCTGTAGAACAAAGACAAAAAGGATTCACTTCAGTCCTGTTTATACTTGGTGGTCTGCGTGTGGGTTTCAGGTGGTCAACCTCAAGGAAATAAAAGTAGCCTCAGTGTCGAAACTGCAGATGCTCTTACTAAAACATTGCAGCAGTAGATCCACTAACACGATATGAGTACAGTATTATCAAAAGATGCATTATTATTATGATGATTAGTAAAACAAACATTCATTACATCATACAATCATTTCTGGTTGTTATATATTATTTATATTATGATTAATCAATATTATTTCACACATTCAAGAAAATTGTTTACTGAAGCGCCAGATGCAACATTGTTTTTCTTAAGTTTTCACTTTAAATAAGAATGAGAATTAAAATAAATATATATTATAATTACAAGTCTAACATGTACAAATAATAAAAACACTGCATATATGTAGTATACACGTATAGTTTAAATATTTAATAATGAAATGTAAAATAATCACACAATAATGGTTTTTAAAATGTAGACAATGATCTACGCACACATATACACGAAAAATGATAACATGCACACATTTACTATAGGCTTTTATAGAATATTTAACATTTTGCACATGATGAAAAAAAACAAATGTTTTTTTTTTACTTTTTGGTGAAATTTGCCAAGTAGCGTGTCATGTGCTGTATACAGTAGACCAAACTTTTGTCACACAAGGTACTCACTGGGATCTGAGCGGAGCGGCATCATGTTTATCCGCTGAACCTCCTTTGCGTAGTAATCTTCCTCGCTGCTCTCGCGCTCGCACGCCACTTCGGCCTGCCGCGCGCGCTCCTTCAGCAGCTCCTTAGTGCTGTTGTAGAGCAGCATCACCTCCGCCGGGACCGTCTCCGAGGTCGGGCTGGCGTCGGGATCCGGTGGACTCCGAATGCGAAGTTTGCTTAAAATCTGTCCGCGCACTGCCTCGATCCGCTTCGACTTGTGGTCGTCCAAGTTGTAGGACTGACACGTGGAGAAACCTTCCGCAGACACGGAGAGTTTCAGGACGAGCAGCGCCAGGTTGACCAACCACATGATGGATTGGCACGCGGGAGACCCTCTGGCGCTCGGCTGTGACTCGCTCGGCGTGAGCGCGTCTCTCTTTCTCTCTCTCTCTCTCAATGCACTGGGACAAACCCACAGTGCGTAGGCTGAGGCGCTCGCACAGTGCTGAGCGCCGCGCGCCAGGTGAATGACAGACAGAGACGAGCTTTCACCTCCTTCTTCTGCCTCCTTCCGGAGTTATAATTTCAGCGCTTTTATGTTCACGGACACTTTCAGTAACGCCGAGCCACGGGATGAATCGTAAACAGTATTGGGAAGGTTATTTTCTCTCTAGGTAACTCGCGAGGAGCAAATGTTTGTCGCGCGGTTTGCGTAACTGGTACTTTGCGGCGCTAGCACATTTGCAAAACGTAAATTAGCTTTGACGTCTTCCAAACATTTATCATTCTAACACTCGGTCCGTGGCATTTTGCCACTAGTAGCACCGCATTGAGGTAACATTTACAGAAAACTGGATATACTCGTGCATTTATTTGAATTCGAATACCCACCTGCAGTTTTTTCCTGAAATAATTTTGATTTACAACAAATAATAATTAATCTATTTTTCCTACACAAAGCACGTCAATCGACTCTAAACATTAAGTAACATTTGGAAAACGTTTCAGTTAAACAGACCATATATGATGAGAAAACAAAACCTTCACCTTTCTTTAAAAACAATGTAAAATAATGTATTGAAAACATTGTAATTGTTGTTACACAAGTTGTTGAAAAGTATAGAATACGTAATTTGAAATAGCAATGTTGTTACGATCATTTCATCTAAACAGCCAAACCACAGACGCTTATATTGGTTAAACTAACTCCATATGGAATTTAAAAAAAATATATCACAATGACTATGAAACAAAATATTATAAGATCACTCTTCCACATTCGTTGACAACTAAAACGTCCAAGTTGAGCATCAAGTTTCTGCGGTAAACCCTGCTCCAGACCATTAGCACCATAATAAGCGGTTAAGTTTATTGATCTTAAAACAAAATCATTTTGCTCAACTTAAACCACTGAACTGATGGAACTTCACTTTTTGTAAAAAAAAAAAAAAATAATAAAATAAATGAAAAAAAAAAAAAAACCTCTTCATGAGCTCAGCACAAAAACAATCATTCTCACACCAATGTCTATGAAATGCAAACACGGGTTTCTGTCACGCTTCTCTTGGTCTGAAGCATTTACCGGCAAGGTAATAAACAGAACGGTCCCTTGTGCTGGTCTGGTAACAAGTGATTCTCAGAGAAACTCCAAGCTGCACTTTGAATTCTTGTGGTTAGTCTTGGTACTTTAGCGTGGAGCATTTAAAGTTCTTTTCTAGTTCCCTTCTCATGATCTGTATGAGATCAGGTCAGATTTTGTTCTTTTCAGACTCAGGTCCAAACAAAGCATCAGGAAAATGAAATTATCCCATAACAAAGTCTGGCTGCCTCCGGAAGAAATATGATCAATTTAGTCTTTCTGTATGCGACCATGAACATGTTGGTTGTTTGTCTAATAATGTTCCACTTGAACGAGCGGGGGGTTAAAAAGAAAAAAACTTGACGAAAGCAAAAAGCCAGACGTCAGAGTCTTTGAAGATCAAGTAGCGGCAATTAAAAAAGCAAACCCCCATTTTAGCTACCTCTGCTGAAAATAATCAGAAGTTCAAATAGGGTATATAAAATCCTTTACTGCCTAATATTTGTCACACACAGCACAATTTATCATAAATGACTATTATTTTAAAAAACGATCAAAACGTTTTTTTTTCACAAAGGTGTCCCTGAAGTCAAAAGCAGCGATGCAGTTCTTTCCCTGAAGAGTTACATCAGTGTTTCTGTCTTTTCCATATGGCATGATTGCGTAACCGCTGCAACACTTTTCTGGATCCTTTCCTCCTCAACAAGGTTTTCCAAGCAGCTGCTGGACATGCAACAATAATCTCCACCGAACAGTCACACAATCCACCACAGCCGCTTCAAATTACAACCTCTGTCCGAATAGAGTTGCCTTGGAAATTAGACCATGAATTATAAACCAAAACATTGCCCCATTCGTTTATTTCATAATTTTAACAGAGCCACTGGAATTAGCTGGTTATTAAAATCACCTTTCTTCTGATTTCTTCAACTAAAAATGCCTTCAGAACTTCTGTTTGCGTTTCAGATCCACCCTTCCTTCTTCAACTCTCCCTCCCTATCTTTCTCCTCACTTTTAATTACAGTTCACCGTCAGGACGTGAATCTTTCCAGAGCCGCTTTACCGTTATTATAAGTTGGCCAGGAGGGCTGTAATTGAATGTCAAGTGAGGCAAAGAAGGCCTCAAAGAAATGAGACATTAGAACTAAAGCCTGAAGAGATGCTTCCTGTTTTCTACACTAGATAAACCGTAGAGTAAAAAACACAAAGTAAAAAAACAGGGGATGACAACAATATAAAGGCACATTTAAATAACCGCCTGCGTCGGCAGCTCGACTTTGTCTGATTGGCCAGCTACAGTAACGTCTTAATGAGATGCACACACAATTAAATTACACAACCTCTTGTGAGATAACAATTATTTAGTTTATAATTATAACATGTTTACTTAACTATTAATTAATATTATAAATAATTTATAAGTATATAAATACTCAATAATTATTGAGTTTTGCAATAACAAAACCTTAACGAAAGTCACAAAATGTGATTAACTTCATTTCCCATTTCTCAAAAGTGCTCAATTAATTATATGGCATACATACATATTTATTTTTACTCAGATATGCCTCACAAAATTATTTTCTGAAACTAATATGCTGGCTAATACTGTTCATTGAAATACATCAAAAACAACATGTATATTAAAATTGCCAAAAATACACTGTTAAACTACAGTAATCTAGTCGACATTATCTAGTCGACAATTATCTAGTCGATAATATTGCAAAATATTCACAATGTCAAAAGTTGCAACAACAAAAAAAGAATAAAAAAATGTTGATATGGTGGAGATTTGAGCGCCACCTGTCCATCGAAAAGAGCATTTCTGGACTTCATTCACTGGGCTGCTCAAAAGGTTTTAAAAATAGGAATCTCAAAAACAGCTTTTCCTCCAGCCTCCCTTAAACTAAATAAATCCTGGTGTGCCACGTCATCTCGCTCGCTCAGCTTCTTGTGAGACTGCAGCCGAGCTTGATGATCTCAAGTGAACACGCTGCAATTAAGTGCTTACACTTACAATTATGTAGGAAGAAGAAGAATGTCACACAGGAAGCTTTCCAGGGGATTGTGGCGAGACACTTCAGCTCTGTTTCCTTCAGCCTCTAACATGGAATTAGAAGTTGAAAGCATTTCATTGCACTGTGTGGTACTTAAGATCAATGGCACATGCCCGAACAGAACAACTTCAAACCAAGTCTCACACACAAAAAGAGAGACGCAGTAAGTGAGGAAGTCAAAAAAGAGTGAGAGAATTAGAGGAAGAGAGACAAGAGTGCAGGAGAAGAAAACCAGCAATAAAGTGAGAGTACGGGATTCTGTACTCAAGACAAAAGGGAGAAAATAGAAAAACGTCTGGCAAAGAGAAACAGAGGGGAGGAGTTTGTAGGAGAAAGGAGCATGATTGGATAAAAGAGAAAAACAAGTTTAAGAGAGACAATCTCATCTTTCACAATTCTACAAAACGTGAGAGGGAGGGAGAGAGAGATATTTGCACAAAAGGAAAGAGAAAAAAACAGGCCGTAAGAGACGTTTAATATAACATTTTGAATGTAACATTCTGCTGCAAGAAGAACAAAAGAAATCGGCAAAAGAGTGCGAAAAGAATTGTACACAATAACACTAATGAATGAACCAAAATGAATCTGGGATTCGCTGGATTGTCAGTCATCTGAGATCTGTGGCTGATTTAGTGGCAAAAACTGAAAGTGAGTCAAAGCAAATTTATTTAGCACTATACAAAAGACAAAACACAAAAACAAAAATTACTGGTGTCTTCTCAGTCACCTAAAATGTTCATAGATCCGGTTTCCTAGATCCTCACGAAAGAAAGGGGATTGTAAAAGCCATGAGGCGCGGGACCTACTCGTCTTCGTTGAGAAGCATGTTGGGAACACCTTTAGTGATGGGGAACTGTCTGCCTGATTCAGGACACTGCAAACACCCCTCCAGAACCTCCACCTGAGGCACAGCCATATTCACGACCAACATGAATAAACATTGGGAGTGTATGATAGACATATGAGAAAATCGCCTTTCATACATTGCTTAGTTACAAGTTAACCAAGCAATGTATGAAAGGCGCCTCGCGTTGATCTATTAATTCAATTTCTTACAACGCTTTCTGTATGCGATTAGCAATGTATCCGTGTCGAAATGAAAAGTTATATCGAAACAAATGTATTTTAATGTATTAAAGAGTTTATATGAGTGTATAAAAGGTAAATTCACGACAGTGCCACGGCATCCACGATATTGCAAAATCCATATCGTGGCACAATATATACCGCCCACCCCTATTACTAGTTTAATTAAGTGAAACTATTCCATTTCCAATTCACATCAAAGATCATTTCAACCACAAAAAAGTATAAAGTAATACCCACTTGCTTGTTATAACTAGCCAATATTAGTTTGTATTCAAATAAGTAAAAAACAAAATAGCAAAAATAAGCCAAAAAATAGTATTCAAAAGTTTCCCCCTGTGGGGTTAATAAAGTCGTATCCTTCCTAACTGCAATGTATTGCATTTTTTAATTCTGATACAAAAAAAAGCGAGAGAGAGAGATACTCATTCGTCGACATTACACTATGATTTGATTTTACTTATTTTTACTTTTGTTCAAAGTGATTTACAATTGCGACTTAGAGCCCAAATTGTAATTTTTGCAAATAGAAAACTTTATGCTTTCCCTTGAAATTGAACCCACGATCTGGTGTTTCAGACATCAGTGCTTTACTGACTGAGCTGGGAAAGAAAACATTATATTTCCCATATTTTCTTTTTTACCAAGAAATATTATTACACACCCCTATTAAACATTTGTTAGACACATTATTGGGGAAAAAAATTAAAGTGGACCAGAGACTCACCTCAAGAAGAACTCTGTGGACTTTGCGCAGAAACTCCTCGTCGCTCTCGTAGTTGGGCACAAGTGTGGTCGGCAGGTCTTGAGAGTGTCCGAGCTGTTAAAGTCATCCACGTGAATTGCTTACAGACACTTTATTAATGTAAATTTGCTATATGAACATAAATTATTACATTGACCACTAAATATACTTTGGATGAACTTCTGTAAATGGTTTGAGAAATTGTGAAATTAAATCTGTTATTTAAGTTTTATTAATGCTTTTATTGTTATTTGAAAAAATTATATAAGTATTAAAAAGAGCAGTATTTTCCCTTTAATAACATCAACTTCAAATGATAAAACATTAGTTTAAAAATTTATAAATAAATTAGAAAATATAATAATAACAACAACAACAACAATACATAATTTATATTTGTCTCAAATAAATACTGCACTTTTTATGAACGACACTTCATCCCACAATGGGGAAATGTCTGAAAAATAATTGTAAACGAAACGTAAAGACAAGTTGTTTAGATGATAGTATTCACATGACAATACTACTGTTTATTATGGCACTGATGATGATCGAACTTAAAATATAAGTGCATTAAAATCGTGCAAAGTTGCTAATGAACTCCAACTCTGTAAAGTTGTTTTTCCAACGTAGAGCAATTATATAACAGCTATATAGTTGTAATTATTACAATACATATAATAGACTATGAGTTGTGTAGTTATTAATTTGATATATTTCTCGGAACAGCGATGACTAGGGTGTTAATAATCGACTGTCTCACGCCGGATCTTCACTTACAGACTCCGCGGCCTGGATCAAAGCGCTCCACTCCAGCTTCGGTATCATCCGACTCACAAAATCCGCATTAAAGTCCAGCTCGTGCACCTTCACTTCCGTGGCCTTTACAAAATAGAACATCTGTATGAGATCATGCCCGTGTGTTTAAAACCCGTGCTGACGATCAAGCTCACCTTAATGATGAGCGGGTATCCTTTCGTCACGCCTTTCACGTGCGATGTCAACATATTATGCGTTAACAGTTTCATTTGAGCCGTGATTAGTTGTAAATGTCTGGGACAGAACAATACAGTTTGAAAAAACAAGCGTTGACCGTTTAGCATTAGAATCACATGTGTAACTTTTCGGTCCTTGTGTGCGACCACGAAAATAAGCCCCCGGAAACCATCCGTCTTTTAACTAGTTCCGAGTTTGGCACTTCAGTAGTTGATATAATGCCTACTGCATTTTACGTATTACGTATACAAATCAAAATTGATACGGTAAAACGTTTATGCTAAAATAATACGGTAAAACGGCGACCTTTTTTGCTGCGTAAATTAACACAAATTTTTCACAACAAACGGCAAAAAATTTAAACCGTAAAATGCTGTATCATAAAGTTTTATAGTTATTTTACAATAAACTTCAATGTCATGTTAACACAATGCCTTCCAAAAATATTACTTTTCTCCATTTCATTTCTATATTTGATTCACTTTCGAAAACAAATGTTACTAATTATTTAAAACCCAGCCCAACCATAAAACTGCAACTTTATTAAAATGCACATTTTATTTATTTTTAGAAGTTTGCACATTGCCTTGGTTCTTTACAGCGTCTGATTAAGCCACACACACACACACACACACACACACACACACACACACACACACACACACACACGTTCAGCTCAACACAAAAGCCATCAGTACACAAACATGCATGTTCTTGCTCCCCCAGAACACTGTTAAACAACACAAAAGAGAAGGTGACACTGCGCACAAGCCCTTTGTACAGCAAATCTCCTCACGGTTTATCTGCACAGTGACTTCCTACGCTGTTACATTTCCATTAAAACAAATAGGACCAATAAAACACAAAGGTGAATATTGCCAAAATAAAGCAAGCATGACTGACTTTGAGTTGAATGACATTAAAATGTGAAACTCACAAAACAAATTTTTTGCAGGATCTTTTATGAAAACCGAATACATTTTCACCTTAGTTGTCAATTAAACGTGGATTACAGCACTGTAATTAGATTATTATTTAAGAAAATAATATTAGAGATTATATTTCACACACCTTATATCCTGATTTTAAACTGAGAAAGAACACAAAGCTGAGTTACAGGCAAAAAAAAACAGAAATATGAAACCCAAAATATAAAACCAAAAGCATAATTTCTTTCTTACATTTGCAGAGCATAGATGAGCCGAACAAGACAAATAATGTTTCCCTACAAACTCTGAAAGTGACTGGCAGAACTGCTTAAGGTTTCACGCGGGAAAAACAGAAAACGGGAGATTCACATTTCAAACAATACGTCTTAGCGAAGCAGAATTATGGCACGAGGACAGCAGGATAAAGCACTGCGATTAAAACAGATATAAAAAACGTGTACAAAGCAGAATCAGATGCTTGTGCTGGAATTCAGAACATCACGGTAAGGCCACCTTAGTGCATGTGTATTCAGTGTTTCGCCTTACCCGAATCAGAGATGACAAACATGAGAGAAACACAGGTAAACAGCGCGACACATGTGATATGATTCAATATAACACCATCGAGTTACGATTGGCCATCTATCGCTCCAACAAATCCTGGAAAACACAAAAACACTCCATATGAAACAAATTGTGGAAGTGGCTTGTCCTTCATTCCTGGCCGACATTCACACCATCACATCCGTACATCAGAATCCCGTCACTCTCATTCTTGGCCGTCGTCGGTACGCCATTTCAAGAAGTCTTCTTTCCTGGCATCCGGTTTAATTTGGTTCCGCATCCCCCCGAGGAGGTTGGAAGTGGCCTCCGAGGCGACTATAAGGGGGCGGACCACAGTGGGTGGAATCTGGCGTAGAACTCCGCCCACCGCTCCTGGAAGACCTTTTTGCTCATGTCCACGAGACGCAACATCACATAAGGTCTGAGCTGTGTCAATGACTCCCTAGGAAAACACGATTGCAGATGTGTTTACATCTGGACCACAAGAGCAGGTGCCTGATTTAAATAAAACAAATAACATGCCTCTCGGAACGTGTCATAGGCCTTGGCCACACCCTCTCGGAGGTCAGCTGGCTGCGGATTGCGTCTTGGACGGGAAGTGGGACGTCCCTCTGTGATGTATCGCGTCAGAGGAGGTGTAGGGGACAAGATGTCATACACCGTCTCAGCAGTGGCCTGGAAATGCACAAAAGATGTAGCGTAGCTTTTGAAGGCTGCTTTTAAAAATATTGTGCATGAGCTTTTGTGGAACCTGAATAGCCTGAACAAGCCTGTTGCTGAGCTCGAGAGCAGCCGAGGCCGTGGACGTGCCAAATGACGCTGCCCCCCTCTGGAGGCCTCGGATAATGCGTCCATCTTTCCGATACTGCTCAATGGGCATCCAGAAGAGATCACGAACGCCGTGGACTACAGAGAGATGACATGCACTATTAAAATCTTGGCCCGTTTCAACACTGTCATTTTACTCACAGAGCTGTACCACCGAGTGCATGGGACCCACGCCTCCCAGAATCCCCGGCAGCTGGTTCTTCCTGATATCAGTGAGCCATTCGTTCACAGCAAACTGGATCACCTTATCAACACCCAGCAGCCTGAGAGCAGAGCCACAAACCTTTCAGGACGCTGTTGTGCCATCGTGATTGAGGGTGGAAAATGTAGATGTAGGACAGAACTTACCCATGTCTGCAACACAGCCTCTTCAGCTTCAGTTCAGAGCAGTTCAGTTGGGCTAGACCAATCAGAATGCCTGCAAATGTTCCCTGGAGACAAACAGGAAATAATATTTTTTGCCAATGTGTGGAAATGTGTGCATTTGTGTATATACAAACATCTGTGTAAAACGGACTCAAACATCTCACGTAAAATGCTAACGTGAACACGTGATAATAATGTTCAACCTGCTCAATGACCACATGCTTTCCTTGATAGTCCAGCCAGATCGGAACTTCGGAAGTAAAACGAAACTCTCTAGAAGAGACACACAGTGGAATATTATTAAAACATTTGTGCAGTTATATAAAAATTCCACTAATCAAGTTCTTCTGTGGCGGGTGTATTACCTGAAGTAGATTGGCTGTTCAGAGGAAGAGGAGGAGCCAGCGGAAGAGGAACTCTGCTCACTATAGGTTGTTTCCACAGAGGCAGCAAGATCTTGGCCCAATCCGGACGAAGGATCAATGTCATCTGACTGTTTCTGAGGAACATCAGTCCTGACTGCAAACAGAGGACGAATTAATAAAATGTGAACTTCACAACCATTATGTTAAGGCAGTGCTTCTCAATTTTTCCATAGGTTTAAAGGGGGGGCAAAAACATTTGAGAACCACTTAAAATTAATAGTAAATGTCACAAATCATTTAGAACATATTCAAATGCTACTAAAAGTGAAAAAAGAAAAATTATAAATGTACGTATTATAAACGTATATAAAATGCGTACCAAAACTAACATCTGCAAACAAAATGAATGTTTTTCCTATTGGCAACAAGGCACATTAATAAAAAAACAAATTACAAATTTACATTTGTAATAAATAACTAACCTGTAAAGAAAATAACTTATGATAAGAGAAACAGGAGATGGACTGACCTTCTACTGCAGGGTCGACAGGTTGGTAAGGATTAACGTCTGCTGCAATGTTACTAAAAAAATCTTTCAAGAAGAAAAGTGCATCCTGGGAAATACAATGAAAACACATAATACATCTGTCAAATAAATCTGTGAAACACAATACCCACCTGGTCTATATTGAGCCTCAGTGGCAGCAGGCTGATCCTCAGACAGCACTCTGGTCCACCCAGACCTGACTCTGGTATCACCTGCAGCGCCTTCACCGTCAACTACAGCAGGAAAGAAAACGAAAAGAAAAAGAAACCGTGAGTAAAAATGCAGGGCTACAGGATTTTAAACACATTGTGGCACCAGCATCAGCTCTCACCATGTTGGAGTGGGCTCTGCGAGGCATGCTCTCGCTCGTGTACAGGTACAGGAACTTGTTGATTTGAGAGGAGGCCAGCCGATCTCGAACTTCCAGCTCCTGGACGATAAAGACCTGACGGGAAACAGGCTGCTCACCCAGTCCAGAGCTTTCCGATTCCTGCCCTGGCACAGCAGATGGCACCACCACCGGATACATCTCGTGCTGAAAACTGACCTGAAGATGGGAAAAAAGATGATCAAGATACAGAATCATAGCAACAAATCTATGACACCCAGACTAGTTAATAATACAAACATTATTAAGATATGCATCGAAGCAGTTAGCAGGGCATTAGGCGATGATGACTAGAAAAAAGAACCATGTCTAAGAAGAACTTTTAGAAGATCACGAAGTCACAAAAATTACAACATGAAGTACCTTTGTCAACTGTATCTCCATGAGAAGCGAGTGCTGCCGGCCACTTCCGCCAACCCACCGCCAAGAATTCTGAGGTCGTGAGGGCCCTGCTGAACGGGAAGGGGACCCGCGTGTTCCAGGAGCAGCTGAGCGAACCCTAAACAGTACAGACATTTCAAAGGCTTCGTAGATCACCTACATCCCATGACCAGTGGTTCCGCTTCACTTACTTGTGGCTGTGCTGTGAGTGGACAGAGCTGGGTTTCCCACCAAAATCTTTCCCCCCGTACAAGTGCCACACCACGGATACTTCTCGGAGCACCACCCTGTTCTGAGGAACTGGGAATCGCGCTGGTGCACGCAGCAGATCTGAACTTCCCCGGGGACGTGAGAAGTACCCATCCCGTACTTTAATAGGTTTCTCAGAGAGCGAGGTCACCACAGGTTCACCATCTCTAGGCTGATCAGATCACAGACCATTATAAGATTACTTCTGTCAAATGTTGCAAACTAAAAGTAAACATACTGGAATTCCAATCCCAGGAGCCTCAAGGATGCAGAAGTCGTCATTGTCCGTGGAGCCATCAGAATCTTCATCTGACATCATGTCTGCATGAGCTTCCATAGCTGTGCTCACCAGCCCCTCTGAATCGGACTCCTCCCCTTCCAGAACAGAGGGGCGTGGCTTGGAACCTTCTCCCGGGAACAGATAGACTGAGACGGGAGAAGCTTGGCGGATGCAAGGAGAAGCTGAAAACCGAAAACCACACATAATCATTTATGTGCCACTAATACAGACCAAAACTTTAAACGTTTCTAGACATACAAGCAAATAGATACGTAGATATAAACTTTGTCATTGACAGAGACTTAGATAAACTGACAGACAGATGATTGAGAGATAGTGATAGATGATAGAGACAATTAGAAACAACTGATACATAAATATTATTTATCTGTTTTAGGTTCATAGTTCAATTATATTGTTCAAAATCCTCACCTTTAGTTTTTTGGCTACATTAAATTCTAAAATTACTGTAATTAACAAATGCTTTATTCCTCACCAGAATCTTGAGTGTCATCCTGCAGGATTCTCTCAGTGTCAATCAAAGCATCGGTGAGGTCACACTGATTTATTTCAGCCGTTTCCGCTGGAGGGCAGGACGGAAGAGAGGCTGGACTTTCTGGCAACTACGAAATAATTTTATAATGTTAACATGAAAAATTATAATCATAAGAGGAGTAAATCTGACCACGAGTTTCTGTCCAGCGATCTCAGTGGGGGAGGTGTGGCGAGGAGGAGGATGAAGGTCGCCCTGAGAAACCAGGTACTGCAGCATGTTGACCAGAGCGGCGCACGAGTCTGCGCAGGTGTGCACGTGAACTACGTTATTGGAACAGCGCAGCTCAAACAGAGGCTGCGTCTGAAAGTACAGACAAAGATCATTTAATGACGAATTTGTAAGTTAAAGTAAAATGTAATTCATTAAAATAGAGTAATTTTTATACATCTAGGCCTTAAACACAGTATAAGGCTGCCTACTGCTCCAGGATTAAGTGAGTTTGTTCACTTAACTGATCAAAGTGTAAAAAAACAAATGCAGATTAAATGAAAAATAAGTAAACACAGATTATAAACTCTCATGCCAGTGTTAGACTAACCAGTTTACTAGAATCGGATCCTTTCCATGTCGTAATAGCCAGCTCCAACAAATCAATGTCTAACACGCACACATAATCTGAAATAGACAGACCCGTATGACATGAACATATGACATAGTATGAGCACCATTTTAAGCAACAAAAATGCACGAAAATAATCAAAACTCCACACCTCGCCTTAAATCCACAGTATCACCTTCACATTTATCAGACAGGTATAAAGCAGAGTCGTCCAGAATGAACCTGAAATAACATTTAAAAAGTGGGTCAGAACTCAACTGATCTCCGGACAGTCAGATCACATTCACTCAGTTGTACCTGAGGTGAAAGGTTGCAGTGTCAACAATGATGTTACTGGACAGAGAGAAGGATTCCGCTGTAAACAGAACTCGCAAGGGAAGATAAAGAGGCCTGCAGAACGAGATTCATATTCAATAAGAAGCATGATGATAAAACGGCACTAAATGTTCAGAGTTGCTACGCTACCTATAATCCACTGCGCAGGTTGACAGGTGAGTGTGTAGAACTGTGATAATAGCAGGCGGGGTGTAACCTAAGATCTCGTCGTCTATCACATCGATAAAATCAACTATCTGGGGCAAAACAAAAAAAGATTCATATCATTCAAGTGGCACTGTTTAAAAATTATTTGACTTCCAGCAAGATACCTGTTCGTGCCAGCTGTGATGGGGCAGTGCCATGTGATGACGTAAAGTAGCACCATGGAGTCGCAATGCAACCAAAAACTCCTAAAGCACAAATTACAAGACAATTCTTGGATTTTATCCACAGACTTACCCAGCAACGTACAATATTAAACTAAATACAAAATATACTAACTTTGACATTTCTCTCAAGGTCTAAAGTGATTTTGATGGCAGTCGACAGCATCTGAACGCCAGTTTCACGGCCACTGACGCTGCTGACGCCCACCTCAGTGGGGTAAACGGTTGGGTCCAGATGAGATGGGGGTGCAAATCTGGGCATTTCCAATCGCACAGGGACAGGGGAGTCTGGGACTTCGGCTACAAGAAAAAACACACAAAACGTCCAAATCACCCACAGTAATAGAAGTTCAAGCAAGGTTTGAAACTAAAGTGCCAACCTTTATGGTAAAGCTCCACTTTCTTGCTTTCTAATGTCAAAAAGTTCAGATTGGGATTGTTCTGGTGTTGTGTCACACTAAAAATCTTTCCTCCTTCCAAGTCCAAAATGAGTTCTCCGTGACAGCCTTCCATT
This sequence comes from Paedocypris micromegethes, assembly GCA_028031935.1. Classification (NCBI taxonomy): domain Eukaryota; kingdom Metazoa; phylum Chordata; class Actinopteri; order Cypriniformes; genus Paedocypris; species Paedocypris micromegethes. Next base: position 6,743,989 of record CM051503.1, on the reverse strand, counting down.
TTCCGCCCAAACTCATTCTACGAAATACAGGCAGACAAATAGATGGATGGATAGCCAAAACGAGATTGATGAATGGCGATATAAAAGTAGATTATGGTTATATAGATATACAGAGAAGAACAAGGTGAATATAGAGTGATAAAGGTATGGATAGATGTATAAACAGACAGACAGACCGACATGGAGACAAGAGCCAGATTAATGCGTGTATGTATAAATGTGGTGGACATACAGAAAAAGATAAATACATAAATTAATGAACGAATGGGTGAAAATAAAGCTTCGATTATGCATTTCAGATGTGTTTACCTTGCTTTCTGTCATGGCTTGAAGTCGTCCTTTGCCAACCAGCACAGTGAGACAGAGCAAACTGAGAGCATGACTTGACTGTGGCTCTAATCCTTTTCTTCTCTTTGATTGTTTGCCAGCACAAAACTGGGGCTCATCTTCCTCAGAATCAGATTCTGAAAGAAACAGTCATTTTAAACGTTTGCTATAATAACCATTTTGGAATTTAGATACTAAACATAATTTCACATAGGATTCATGTAGTATAAATGTAAATGAATAAAGAACAGACCGAGCCTGAAGGCAGATTTGCAAAGGTAAAACTCATCCTCCTCTGGTCTGCGCTGTTGGGACACATGGCGAGCATCATGAGAAGAGGAGGGTGGAGCAGCAGGAGGAGGCGGCTCCCACATCAACAAGTCATTATTAATCCTGCAAAAACAGACACATTCTATTAGAAAACCCCCCTAATTATATGAATATAGTATACATGTGATTACAAAAGGAACACAAGGTTACATTAATAAGGTAAGATTAAACAGTTACTAAAAACAAAAAACAATATGTTACATAGTTTGCTAACGAAACAACCACGACTCTAAAAAACACAAATTAAAAAAAAGTTTCCACATGACTTCAGTCAAATCCTATCTTGATAATATCTGATAATGGAGATAACTGGAGCGACTCAGGTACACTCCTGAATGCGTGGCCACTAATTGCTCGTAACACCCAGATACCATCAACGGAGCTCCAGTGGAGAAAGTGGACAGTTTCACATCACACAGGATCTCTCCTGGTTCTGCCACGTCAACACCCTGGTGAAGAACGCCCGACAGCGTCTATACCACCTAACTCCCATTTCAGGTGCTAAACAACTTTTACACCTGCACCATAGAGAGTGTCCTGACGAGAAACATCACTTCCTGGTTCAGGAACAGCACCGTGTGGGACAGGCGAGCCCTTCAGAAGGTGGTGCGGCCTGCTGAACGCAGCATTCGCTCTGGGCTCCCTGTACTGCAGGACATATACAAGTGATGGTGGTCCAGGGCCAGGAAGATCGTGAAAAACCTCAGCCAACCCAACAATGGACTCTTCTCTCGGTTGCATTTAGGAAAACTTTCGTAACACCGGAACTGTCCAACTGTCACGCTGACTTTGCACTTTAGTCACTTTACTGTCCACACTTCGTCACTTTAATCTGGTTACTGGACACTTTAAACTAGACACTCTACCTTGATCACTTGAGTCATTTTAACTCAACCAGCTAGGTTTGTTGTATTTTATTCATATTTTATCTTTCTCTTTGTATTTCTTTGCTCGCTTACTGCATCCCCTCCCCCCAAACCCCCATGCTTAAATGCTGGACAAATTGGAAAATATATTTCACTACTTGTCGTACCATGTAAAACGTGTATGTGACAAATAAAATTTGAATTATTAATTCTGACACATCCTAGAAATCCTATTGACCAATATTTTCAAGCACACCGAATCTACACTGTAATAATTAAACATATGACATACGGTAATATATTTTCAAATTGTATTCTTTTGAAACGTTTGTAAAGAAACAAACCTGTTGTAGATGCTCTGAAAAGCCTCTTTGCTGGGAAGAAGTATGTAGGCTACTGGAAATGTGATGTCGACCGCATACTGGCACTGGCTTATACACTGAGACTGGAACTCCTCCATTTCCTCTGAGTCTGCTGGGATCACCATCTGGGAGAGACAGTAGGAGAATGAGCGAGGAGAGTGGCTCAAGTATGGAAAAAGGAAAAGTGGTGGCACCTCTTCCGTTTCAAACATGGTGCGGTTAGAGGAGAAGGGAGAGCAGTTCTTCTCTCGGAGTTCACACGGGTTCTCCAGCGACATGGAGGCCAATCTCAGATCCCTGTTCACTCCTTCAAAGGTGCCTGCACTGTCAAAGCCAGTCCCCTCGGTCACTCGCACTTGAATCCTGCAGTGAAAAAGATGGAGGATTAAGACTGGATTTATTCTGTTAGTTAATCTTTTAAAGTTACAACCGTATATCTGCTAATAGTCTCTCTTAGATGCCTGTCTCCAATAAACGCCAAGCGGGAATGCGTCGCGAGCAGTTAAATGCCGGTCTCCAATAGTAGCCGGTGTATATAGCAGATGACTGATTTTGAGAAAACAGAGCTAGAAATAGGAGTGTTCCTGGTGCTTATAACGGTTTGTCTCTGACTGAGTGAGAAAAGAAGCCTCTGTCTGCGTCTGGCAGAGTGAGAGGCAGTACCAGCTCAAGTGATTTTTGTTTGAAAACAATAGAAATTAAACGTTCACGGCACGTAAACAGCCTGTTTATATTTCAGCCAATTCTCCTACTCACACGCGTTTTGCGTGCTTTCTCGCTCTTTTTCCGCGTAATAGTTAGCTCCAGAGTCTGAGCGGAAGAATCGGCTACAATATAATCGAGAACATGCAAGAACCCGCGGGAGGCAGTACACTTTGATGTGTGCGAAGAAAAATGAACGAAGAGCAGAAACAACAGGGTGAGTCGTCTTTACTTCACAATCACATTAAGCGAACAGAACTCAGCTCGTTTAAAGTGAACCAGAAAGGGAACCAGCGAAAAGCGAGCTCAGGTCTTTTGCTGTTCACAACCTACTCAGAAGTAAAACTCAGTTCTTTTTTCGGTCCTCTTCAGCAATGAAGAGACCCCAGACTCTTTGTTTTTCACACATGAATCTGTTAATTCCACGATGTATTTTGCCTGGGTTTTTATCACTTTAACACGGCATTGATCCCGTTAATACCACTTTTTATTAGGAATGTAAACATGAAAAAAAGGGTCACATGAAAGATGGCAGGTGGAACGTTTAGGGGGACATGAAATCGCATGGTGTGTTCATTTATACACGCCGAAAGGGTTAAATGTATGAAAGAACCCTATGCGCGCTCACTCTCTCTCGTTTGCAATTTCTCACTTTTGTAATAAGAGCCTGTCTCCATTAGACGCAGGTGTCTTTTAAACGCCTGGTCATACAGCTACTATTGGAAGATATACAGTACGTAACTATTTTTTATGAACAAACAAACATACTTGGGTGTGGCGTAAGGATTCTGTGGATCAGAACTCTTCTGGACGCAGATACATGGAAACATCTCTCCTTCCCAGCCCTCAAACACTCCTAAATAACACACAAAACAAATATACTGTATTAGGCAGACTTTACTATTCAAATTAATGAAATGCAACTTGGCATTGTAATGTAACAATACAAATGTATATGCTTGCTTTTGCATGAATAATCACAACTAAGCACATCAGTAAATGCTTACTTATCGTTGTTAATGTGACTTCAATACCTCAATTTTGTTACCAAAGTAAATAAAAAATACAGCTCTGGAAAATCACACAATGTGTTAAAACAATGGTTTTAAACAAAACATTAAAATTAAATTAAAATGTTTCTTAAGAAGTGCAAGAACCTGTCAAATGACTCGTCAAACTTCTGGCCTTTTCCAAAATAAATAAATAAATAAATGATTGTGATAAAGCCTCACCATGTAGATCAGTAAAGCAGGCCTCCAGCACTTGGATGAGTTTGGCCCCTGGGCTGCTGGAGCCCTCTTTATGAACGTCTGGCCCTTGCTGGGTTTTCAGCTCCAGGTTAGAGATCTGCAGGCTCAAGATCTCACTGCGCACTGCACGTTGGCATGGGGGTCTTCTCAGTCCCAGAGGTCGAAGGTCGGGGATGGGGAAGCGGAGCTTTAGCACAGCATGAGGAGATTGAAGCAGAACAGAGGAGTGGAGTTCTACACAAGACTGAAAAAAGAAATACATCATTTATCACCATCTTGGTCTCTCCATTACAGTGTATCACGTAAAACACGGCTCTAATAGGACAACAACCAATCACAGGGAAGGAAAAGCTCATGGGTTTACTTCTACTCATGTTTAAGACCATTTGCTTGGTCATTATGCCCACTGACCTCTGTATTCTGCATTGCTGGTTTTGTGGTGGGTGTTGGACAGTAGCTCAGAGCCTTCAGAATGCTATCAAGTCGCCCAAGAATATCCATGTCTAACTCCGCACTGAGCTCACCGAGCTCAATCCGCAGAAAGGAATCTCTGCGCAACAAACGACGCCTGGTTCCAGTCTACAGGGTATACAAAAAGAAAGTCAAGCTTCAAAGCGCAGACACAAACAGACACTTCTCATTAAACCTGCGGCACCTTGCGCATGTGTTTCTCAGACAGGCTGTGGTGGAACTGGGCACAGGGTCTGGCCGTGTTGCCCATCGTGAAGAGACTAGATGACTGGAACTGCAAAATCTGGAAGAGAACACAGGCAGACATTTCAAAAAGTCAATACAAGCTCCTGTTCTGCTGTGTGGGGAAACATTTCCAGCTAAACTTTGAGCCAGAGCATATGGAGAAACATCCCATGTGTGACTATAATTCATCAACAGTGGAAGGATCTGGTAAACCCACAGCATATTTTCTCATGATAAAACTAAGCAAAGCATTACTAGCGTGCAATTTTACTTTTAGATACGTTTTTGAATTTGTGCCAGTTTGATTCAATTAATTAAAATCTTGTGTATAATCCTTTGTTATTCTGAAAAACTTTATTTCTATTAAATTATTAGAAAGTTATCGTATTTTATAACCTGAACAAAATAAGTCCTGTGTTTTAATGCATGACTAACTAGGAATACAGAAATTCTGCCCTGTACCTCTGTGTACTGTGGCCTGCCTGTATCCCACAAGCACTCCAGCAGTTCCAGCCTGCTGAAGGAGAGGTCAGAGGTCACGACTCGGATGTGCCGCCCGGCGCTCCGCATCTCACACGCCAGCTGCACCGCTGCACCAGTCAACCTTGTGGCCAGAGGATTTTTAAAAACAATGTTCAAATTTGATTTGGGATTTGTGGGGTGGTGGGGTATGTAGTGATTTGTGTCATACCTGATGTGGGAGTGTGGACATGCTTTTGCAAAGCTCCCTCTCAGGTTCTGGAAGTCTCTGTCACTGAACATGCTGTCCTTAAAGAACGCAAGCTCTTCGAAAAACAACCTCGACACTTCAGCCAATGATGGGAGCCCATCCAGTTTTGTGGGTGGGTCTTGCTCCAAAAGAGTCAGTGTGACTCCACCCAGAGAGAGGCGGAGCAGAGAGTCCGGCTTCATGGGTTCAGATTGACTGCCACGAGAAGAACGTTCTGTTGGCGCGAAAAATAATGTGTTAATAAAGTGATGTGAAACTTTTGTTTTTATTTAAGACTTACTCTGAGGTTTGCTACAGTGCGGCAAGTTGGATAAAGATCCTGGTACAGGATAGCGACGAGGACAGTTTATCATTCCCTGAAGAGAATATTGATGAATGTAAACTTAATGTGATGCATGGAGATTTGATGTATGGTGTGCGTTAGTTACTGAAACAACAACTACAAACCCCCTTATTAAGGTTCTAACCTGTGGAGACAGAGGACTGGATTGTGTCAAGCTGCTCTGGCTATGAATAGACGACTCCATTTCTCCATCAGACATTTCACTGCCGGATCGTGCGGACATCACACTGCTGCTCATACACCCGGGACCCATCGAATAAAACATCTCTGACGGAAAAGATTACTCACAATCACAGACAAACCTAGAAATGTCTTTTACAAGAATGTTTAGAAGCAAGCAAGCAGGCACAATAAAAACAATTCTTCACATTTTTTCAGTAAGAACAGTTGTTGTTTCAAAACAGGCTGCCCACGTAAGTTTAACTAAAATATTTTTAGAGAAGGACACAGATAAACTGTCTTTAGACAGGTTTATTAAAAAAAAAATGTAAGTTAAATGTGAGGTAAGTGTAAGAAAACCGCAGTAAAAGCGAAGACGGTGTTAAAAAAATAGTAATGTATCTTCACAATATCTCCATCAGCAGCCCAATTTTCAATGTCAGTACACTGCATATAACAGAATTATATCCCTTTTATACCCTTTTCATCATGTTTTCCTGCAATATTCATTAAACATATCTTTTGCTTCTTTCATGAAAAAAAAAAAACTAATACGGGGTAGTTTGTGATTTGGAAAGGCTTTTTAACTAATGACATTTCAATTAAAGAAAATTGGTGGCGCAGTGGGTAGCGCTGTCGCCTCACAGCAAGAAGGTTCTGACTGTGACTCGTGGTGTGAGTTCGAGGCCAGTCAGGGCCTTTCTGTGTGGAGTTTCCTCCGGGTGCTCCGGTTTCCCCCACAGTGAGAAAAACATGCGTTTCAGGTTAATCTGGCCGTATGGGTGTGTGAGCGTGTGGTGTGTATGCCCGAGTGAAGTGGACGCTGGCGCAGATTGGCTGCCGCTATTTCACCGGGCAATTGGTGTGTGTGTGAGTGTTGTGTGTCATGTAAGGCGACCTTGAGTGTCATGAAAGGCGCCAATAAATAAAAAATCGAATGAATTATTATTATTATTATTTATAAGAGCTAGGTCACAAAAAAAATACTCGTCACAGGAGGTAATAATTAAATTATTATTTATATTATAATAGATGAAGAAATATAAAAAAGAATCGTTACATAACTGCATTTTATAATTCAAAATCAATAGTATACATATAACTAATTTCATTTAAATGTATAATTAATATTATGTTCATTTAAATGTATAATTAATATTTAATTTGTAATGTTACATGTGCTTTTTACTAAAACATTTTGTAAAATATTAAAATGTCACTGTCTTATCACGCATGAGAAGCCAATACCCTATATTATAGGATCATGGCTAATCAATAGCTTTAATTTAATTTAATATTAAAGAGTAATAAGAATTCATTCAATCAATTAAAATGAAACAAATTCTTCACCTCCATTCTCTAAGCTGTTAATATAAGGCTCAGCATCCAGATCCAAGTCTCGGTCGATCGTTTCAGCAATAAGCTGCTTACTGAGATCCTCTTCAATCAACCGCAGATCATCAGAACCCAGAGGCCTAGAAAAACCACCACTGGACACAGCCCCACCGCCGCAGCCCTCTGCTGAGTAAATGAGAGAAACATGTAAAAGAATAGGAAATTAATGTTTTTTCCCCCCACACACAAGCTCATAGGGTTCAGTGCTCAATGTGTGCTATCTGCCTGTCAGTTATTAGAACCTGCCAATCGAGGATTCAAACATTTCAACACGGAAACCAAAGCCCGACCGCCTTGGAATATTTTTAACAAAGACAAATTCTTTTACAGATGTGAACAGAAAAAGTAAGCAGTAAACACTACAATAAGTGTTTCTGCGTATTCACAGCGGCTCAGTCAGCAGAGCACTTGAGTTTAAAACACTAGATCATGGGTTTGATTCCCAGGGAAAGCAGAAAACATATTTCAATGTCTCAAGTTGTCTTCGAAATTTATCAAGTTGCTGTACAGCTGCATCACAACTTTCAATTATTAGCATAACAATAAACAGCTTGATCTAGAACAGTTTACATGTCTACATGACAGTAGAAAAATAACCAAATATTCTACTTTCATGTAGAAGAAAACCAAAAGGAAAGAAAGCAGGGTATTTGAGCTACCTGTCATATTGAGGCAGAGAGAAGACAGCAGATCTGTGAGGTGAGTTATCTGGCTGGGGCAAAGCAGGAGATGGAGACATCCAACTTTACCATCCAGCTCAAACTAAAACATTACAAACAGACAAACGTTCAGTAGCTGTCCTGCTGCGGCATGATGGAAGTCACTACTATATCACATCACAGTCAAAAGCAAACCTGAGGTCCTGGCAGCATTTCGTTCTGCTTGATTTTAACCGTCGTCTCAATGAATCCAGAGCACTGTCCTATCAGCAAAGGCTCAGGTGGCTCATGGGTGGGATGCAGTGACTGAGGGGCATCAGATGCATCCTCTTCGTTTTGACTTTCATCTCCATCATCACCATCAACACCTTCTCGACTGCTGCTCATGCCTTCAGAAGGAATCCCCCCCTGTGATGCATGCCATGAATGAAATGAGTTTGTTGAATCCCACTGCTCAGTTTATGATCTTAGTGAAAGGTTCATGACCGGTCTGACCTGTGGTCCACCCAGGGTTTCGTAAAGCAGCTGCACTGAGTTGAGCTGAAGGATCTTGTGCAGAAAGGCTGGTGGCTGGTGGATGTCTACAGGCACTGTCTGGCTTGAGTCTCGCACCGCCTCATCACAATAGTTTACCCTGCAGTACCACAAAATACCACCAGAAACACAAATAACTCACTTAAAGAGGAATGCAGAAAAGTCCCTGCGTGACTAGAAAAGTTTGATCACCCAAAGATACATTTTTTGCAGGTTTTGCCTATGATATTCAAAACATTTTTGTGTTAACATACTTTCACACTTGTCAAATCAAAAAGTACTTTTTGTTTTTGGTTGCTGAACCAAATAATATAGAAAATAGTAACATTCAAGATGTGCTTACATTATATTCAAATAAATAAATAAATAATTGAAACACACATCTGTGCCCTTACCGTTTAATGCGCATCTCTAAGGCAACCCCTGTCTCAGCATCCAGAGGATGGTGTTCTATTCTTACTATTGTGTCCAGAAAGGTGACTTTTATTCGACGCAGAACTGTAAAATACACAAAGCACAAGATAACATGATTTTAAGATAAGATGTAACAATTTTTTAGATTTTAACGGTTTTAAATTTTAACGGTTTTAATAAGCTTTTGGTATTTACATTTTATTTATACGCACAGCTAATGACAATTATTTATAGTTAGAATTTTTTATAGTTTTGAAATACCTGGTAATTTAGACCATTAATTTAGACCTGTTACCAAATCCTAAAGACCTGAAAAAAACATTTTCTTCAAAAACCTAATATTGTTTGGTTATTTGCCCCACAACCTTGCTTATTAGAACTAAAGAATGTGAGAGAATGCACATGATGTCCATGTACGATGTTGAACTCTATGAACACAGAGGGTATGGGAAAGTGAAAGTGAAAAAAAATTGAATCAGTCAAAAATCTTTCTAAAAAAGTTTCTATCAACAAGAAGCTTCAAGAATGTTACAATAGAAATTAAGATTATGACGATTGTTGCTGGAATAGCAGAAAACACACACACACAAAGATTATAGTAACATTTCACGTTATGTTTAATACTGTATGTCCAATTTTTGTTGTGGCAAACACAAGGCATGATGGCTTAATCAGAGCAGCCAGTTATTATGAACAAAATGATCCAGTCATGATGTGGTTCAATAAACAAGAACTTACCATATATACATTCTTCCCTGCCTTAAATTATTATATTGTGATACTATACACAATCAGGCCATGCTGCTATGCCTGGAGCATTAGAATCAATGAGGTGTTACATGCTGAGACCTGTCTCGATGGTCTGCGCAAACATCTCCAGACCCTCCAGTGGAGCGGGAGGCTCTTCGGAAGCCTCTGGTGGGTCCTTGAGGCATTCTTGGGCCAGCTGCATGCTGGACGTCATGCATGATGACCAGCCCTGGGAATCCCAGTTCCCATCTGATAAATGGCACACAAAATCTGTCGTTACTGAGTCCACTGAGTGTACAGTTATGCAGCACAATACATCAAGTCTCCTTTACTTCCATCATCCAAATCTTTATATAACTCCTTGGTTTTGCAGACACTATTACGTTAAATGCAATGTTATTCATAAAGTGAACACAACAGATTTCTCAAAACAGCGCACAAAAACACAAACAACTCTGAAAAGTATGTGGTAATATAAAAAACAACACTATGCCTGGGCTATGAAATGGCTAGGAAAACTAGTGTAGCTGCTTGCAATAATTGGGGGGTTTCAATCATGAGCCAATCAGACATTTCATAATGATATAATGTAATTAAGCTACATAATTGTGTATTGTTTTTACACACAAATAACATTCTGCCATATGGTCTTAATGTACATCCCTTACGATTCCCCCAATCATCCCCCAATTCTAACGATTATTTTTGGCCCAAACGATTATTTGTCCATAAAAATTAAATAAACATGCTATTTAGTTTTTAATTAACACTTTTTAACTTTAACTTGAACTTTTTAACTATTTTTTTCTAAACACAAAGGCCATATGAAACTATTTAAATGAAGCATTTAAATTCAGCCAACAACAAAGTGACTTAACTGAAGCTTATCTTGTACAAAACCGCATAGTACGTTTCAATATCCCTTACAAACATTAAAGTTTGGCCAAAATAAAGACATAGTAATTACACAAAATAAATAACGAGGCCGTATGAGTTCTTAACACAAGTGCAAATTAATTCAGTGAGATTGACTCGACTGTAAATATTAAAGTGCAACATAAAATATCAATCCTAAAAAAATGTAATCACACTGCATGTCTATCTGCTCAGAGGTGACGCTTTTTTTTTTCAAATCAAGTTTTCAAATAATTTAACTAAACGCAGATCTTATTAGATTTAATTAACATCAACAACTGAAATTAAAGCACAGTGCGTACATTTCGTATTGACATGAAAAATTAGCAGTTCTCTTCTAATTAAAACAACTATTATTATTTATAATAAGATATGAATAGTGTATCCTGTGTATTTCCTGCATATGCAACGTATCAATGTAAACAACAGATTTGCAGTAATGAAAATCGAGAACTGTGAGAGAGAGAGAGAGAGGGGAGAGAGAGGGAGGGAGAGGAGAGAGAGAGAGAGAGAGAGAGAGAGAGAGAGAGAGAGAGAGGAGAGAGAGAGAGAGAGAGAGAGAGAGAGAGAGAGAGAGAGAGAGAGAGAGAGAGAGAGGAGAGAGAGAGAGAGAGAGGAGAGAGAGAGGAGAGAGAGAGAGAGAGAGAGAGAGGAGAGAGGCGGGAGAGCGCGCCGGGAGAGAGAGAGGGAGGACAGCGAGAGCGACGCGCATACCCGGACACAGCGCGCGCGGACCAAACTAACCTCGAGCGCGTCTTTCCCTAACTTTCACTAACTAAAACAGCAGCTCTTAAATGCACATTAAACAGACATCGAATAAACATTAAACAGACACAGTTGCGCTCGCGCCTCGCCGGTGTTCAGTTCGGTGCCGGTTACTACGCTTTCTGTGTTCGATTAGCAATGCCTTCGTGTCGTCATTTAAAGTTTATTTTTCATGTCATCCTTCCAAGCCATGTGTCCTAACGACAGAGACCTCGATCATCCATTTATGTTTCCCACACTTTTGACCACTTATTTGCTATCGTCTGCTCCGTTAGTTTCCCGCGCCGCCATGTTTGAAAAAAATGAAAGCAAAAAGCGACTACTCTATGCGCGATTTTTGCGTCGACGTATTTACGTAATCGATTACGTCGACGGCGTCGACTACTCGTTGCAGCTCTAATATACATACATACATACATACTTTATATTTTGGACTTATGACATGTGGAACTTTCCCACGGAAAATGGTTGAATAATAATACGTAATTATAATAATACAGTAATAATCTTTTCGGGGAATCCTTTCGAGTTTCAATTTGACCGACGCAAACTATCATTACAAAATGATGGCATGACCGTGTTCATACTCACTGGATCTGTTTTTGGGTCTGCATGTTATTTGCAATCCAGTGACTTCAAGGGTGCAGTGGTCCGTCACAAGAGCTGCCCAGGGAATAGTCACAGATATGCTTTTCACAAAGCCTTCTATAATCTCCAAAGGTGCTCCCAGCGACTCCAACGACTCATTCACTGCCTAAAAGATAAAGGTGTGTGGGTTTATTTTAGAAATGTGTCGATCCACAAAGGTGGATATGTTGTACATCACAATATTGAATATTCTGTAAAATCTGCTCTGTGCACGTCAACAAATCCTGGAAACATAACAGAAGCCACGACAAAATAGCTTCTGCTGATCTCACACACACGTCTAGATATTGCGAAACACTGGCAGAAAAATAACAAGCACATGGTCCCGAGAACCCACGGAAACGGACTCGGGCAGTTTCTGGCCCGGACTTACCCACACATCCAGGTTAATATCCCTGATGACACCGCTGCCATTATACAGGTCCAAGCTCAGCTGGTCCAAACTGAGTCTTTCCTCCAAAAAGTGGCCCAGGTAGTGCTGCAGTAAGTACCGACAGGCCCGCTTCTTTATTGAGCCCGACCAAGGGAAGAGCCACCGAGACATAGGGCCAGAAAAGACGGGGAGAGGGAGCTGAGAGCTGACGGAACAAGAGACCAGTCCTGCATAACAGATTTAGCCTCCTCGGAAGTGTGTACAGACGAGAATACAAGAACTCCAACAAACTGCGGACAAGACGGGGCGAAACTTCCTGTCCTCTGACAACAAAACCCCCAGTTCTTCGAGTCAAGAAGTGGCGTGGTCCAGAGCGACGCTTAACTGACGCGTTGGGCACTAAAACTATTTTCTCTGTTGGTAAACGGAATCGAAAATTTCACGAAAATACACGACAGTTCCTCCGCTGTGCCTCCAGCCACTGGGTTGTTTATTGTTTTCATTCTCAGACTCAACGAGTGTGCGTCATGACGTCACGACAGACGGAGGCGGAAGCTGAACGTAATAACCCGCCATTTTGAGAAGGTCTAGAAACATTTTATTACATTATGCTAACCAACTACATAGACTGATTGCACAAACACCAAAATGCTCAGCAACAAACGTTTATTTAAACGTGAAAACAACACAACAGTCTTTTCAACATCCTTTAAAACGGAATTGGTGGCTTAAAATAAACAATTAAGTAAACAAGAAACAGTTCAAACGGTGCTGTAATGCTATTCGTTCACATACAACCCTGAAAACAATCACATTTAAGACAAATAAAAAGTAAGTTTATAAAAAGATTAACCTTTTTCAGATTAAATCAAAAAGAAAACCTCTGGTTTAATAGTTGAACTATACAATGCTAAATTAGCTTGGTTTTATGAACGCAGCTTCTGGGATTTGTCCTCGAGCCTAAGATAAAAAAAATATTTAATACAAGTTACTGATTACATTCAATAAGGCTTTTCCAAAAGAAAACTGTAGATTTGCTCTTACTTTTAGCTCCTTGAAGATCAAAACAGCTTGATTATAATCCCAGTAATTATCCTCCAGGCACCTAATGGAACAAGACAGTATAAAATAAAGTCAACTGCTTTCGATAAATCGAGCATGGTGTCTGTAAAATTATAGTTTTGACTCAAAATACGTATAACATTATTTAATTGTCTAAATTGTAAGAGGCTTGGATTACATGTATCGTATGTTAATATGTAAGATAATGATAAATTAACAGCCATTGATCTAATGTCTAAACAATTCCAGAAAGTATATAAATCAAAACAAACCATGTACGTATTTGTAATGTTTTTCCCCAACAGTTCCAATGATTAACGGAGGACATAGACATTTTTTTACTATCATCTTACTTTTGGGCCCATTCAAGATTCATCGCTGATTCCTGAGAGAAAGCCGACAGCATTTGCATCTTTGGTGAGCATGTAAATCCAAGACTGTGGGAAGTAGACGGAGGCGGTGACACAAAAGCGCGACCAATCTCTTTAACCGTGGCATTCCTCACAAACAGCTCATCATTGATGATGCTCAACCTGATAATCAAGCATACAAACAAATTTAGACAGCCAGACGGTAAAACCTGAACCCCGCTAGATGTAGCTGGATGGTGTGGCCACACTACAGTAAAAAAGGAAAATCAAATGACAGAAAAAGCCTAAAAAACATTTGATCACGGTCTTGCTTTCCCTACCCAGAATTCAGCGCGGGGACTGTAATGAAGACCCTGGAGAACGCCAAGACGTTGTTTCCTAAAGTGCTATCAACTACAAAAAAACAAACAAAAAAAAAAAAACAAAGTGAGTTGAGAAAAAGCGTTTCTAAACAACTGTTCCAAGACTCACTTTCTCTGAACATGCCGCTCACGGTGAACACTAGTAATGTGCTCTAGAAGAAACACAATGCCACAAGCAGCACAAGTGAAATTGACTGAACAGGCACTTGACTGAACAGGAAATGCTGGAATCACTGAGGAACTCACAGTGTAAGTGTTGACATCAACAATGATGGAATTCATGTCGTGCTGGGTCTTGGGGAGCTCATTTAGAAAGGCGACTGTGGCCAAGCGGCTATGCTTTAGCAAACGGAACCGAGAAGCTTTTGGAAAAAAAAAAAAAGTTTACATTTTAGCTGAAGCCAACCATAAATTAAATGTCTTCCATTCAACCTGTCAAACCTACTAGAATCCAGGACCATCTTGAGATTACGGTTCATTTGGAGAAAATCGATAAGTCTACACCTGTAGAAACACGGGAAGAAAAAAGACCTGCAAATAAATCAGTTGGAATCACAGTTTGATGTGTGTGACATTAATCAAGTCATGTTTTAAATCAAGACGAATAAAAATGTACCCGATTGTTTTTAAAACACACCTTTTCATTTAAAAAAAAACATACATGCACACTTGCATCTGTAAATGTATTTACTCATTTGAATAAATCAAAAGTTTGTAATATTTATACTTGTATGTATATTTTAATTGGCTGCAATTTATGGATGATCCACCGTTTTCATCAGAGTACAACGCCGTATCACTGAGAAAGACTGAAAACCTTGGTCTACCTCTCCGCTACACCCTCATTAGCCAAATTTTCGTTATCCAAATGGAGAAAAGTTTATAGAGTGTAGATAGTGTAGACTTTTCAAAGACAAATGGACCACCTCCTATTTATTTAGAGAAATATTTCTAATATATTTCTATATTTTTAAGGTATTAGGTAATTTATGGAATGTTTTGTAGAAGGACAGTTACATTTCATAATGTTCCTAATGCTCTTTTGCTTTTTTCCACCTTTCCACCTTTTTTACCTTGCTTTTTTTAAGACATGATTTTTTGGGGTTATTTTTAGCAGAGTGGGGTAAAATTTTAATGGTCCGGCCCGCTTGACATCTCCCTAGGCCAGGGGCCGGGAACCTTTTTGGCTGAGAGACCCATAAACACGACATATTGGTGAAAAAATTAAGTCCAAAAGAGCAATGCCTGTTTAAAACGAAATACAAGTAAATCTATGCATTTTTGTAAAACCAATATGAAATGCAGGGCAAATGCGGTCTCTCAACTCGTTTCGATAAAACTGTTATCATATGTAAAATGCTCGTTTTCAACTTTTAATTCTGACAAAACAAACATGCAGTCAGGACCAGAAACAGTGCATATCCAGCGGTTGTTTCAACTCTTTCAGGAGCCCTGCATCGCTGCCCCGTCCGTGCCTGAGTTTTATTCTTTTGACGCACATTACAGCCTTAGCAAAAATTAAAATGACTTCAAATAAACTCAGACATAAACAAATACATTTCCAATAACTCAAACCCAAATAAAATAAATAAAAAATCGGGAGGGCATCTACCTAAACTTATTTTACAACTTTTAACTTATTTTATCCCACGTTAAGCGATGAACTCATCCCCCACAACACGCAAACACGCACACAGGGACACGCAGGCACCGCGCATGCTCTCCAACACAACTGAAAAAAGGTTTGATAGTGGAGATTGCAAGCGCAAAATTAAAAACTAAACAAAAATGCTTAGAATTCTGTTAGTTTTTAATTAATTTACGTTTGATATTTAACGTTTTATATAAAGTTTACGTCCTGACGTCACGACAACGTTAAGCATTATCCAATAAAAACATGGTGTTGTCCCGAGGCCAGCTGTGATTGACTCCAGTACCCGCAACCAGGAAATTAATGGATTTAAATACAGGAGAATATTTTATACGTTTTATACGTCATTATATACTTTTAAAGCTTTGTCTGCGAGCCATATGCAGCCACCAGAAGAGCCATATATGACTTGCAAGTCATAGGTTCCTGACCCCTGCCCTAGGCCGTACGTGGCCCACAATGACATGAGTTTGAATGAAGTCAAAGATGAAATGTCTTAAAAGTTTGCCCCAACCTTGTTCCTTGAAAAGATGGAATGCTCGTCACAAATATAGCAACTGTGTTACAGGACAGTTTCCCACTTTACCTGGAATTCTTTCTCATGGGCGGCAGGCTGAGAGAGAAGCAGGCGACATCATGATAAGCCTCCAAGAGCTGCTGTCTGTGCCCAGAGTCATACACACGGAAAAACCTTCGGGAACGCCACAAGACGTTAACACAAGAATGAAGAAAATACACACTTATCCACTTACTGTTGCAAGAAACCCTCAATGACGTTCTTGATTTCATCTGACACAAAATGGCTGCCCTGTGTAAATCGCACATACACACTGTCAGTCTCACACCAGCTTTGGGTTAGATAGCAGCATACCTTCCTTTACCTTGCAAGCAGGGAGGCTTATGTGTGTACTGACACTGAAGCCAATGGGAGTTGGAAGCTCTTGACCATCCTTCAGAAACAACAGCATTATGTAGTCAACAGCATGAGTCAAACATTATAAATAGAAAGAAAACCTTACCAATTTGAGAAGACTGGGGAATCGCTCTCGAACAGCCCTGCCATTCAGAAGATAAACTGAACTGAACAAATGCACTGAATTGAACAAACGTCGATACAAAAATTTATTTTCTGATTAATTTCAAAGGCAAACACTAACCCCGACCCTAAAACACAATGCTTGTTCTACATCATAAAACAAACCTATTTTTGACTATAAAACAAAACTTTCACACTTTTCATCCATATTGTCTGAATCAGTCAAGAAGATAGAGGGCAGCACAGTGGAATAGTGGATCAAAAAGTCCATGCCCATCTGTGGCCATTCTATATGGAGTTTGAAGTGACAATGGGTTCCCATGTCTCTAGGTAATCCAAAAACACATGTTCAAAAGAATTGGAATATATGAAACTGTGCATAGGTGTGAGTGAGTGTAAATGTATACTTCTATGTGTCAATACCTGATACCGGTAGAATAAATACAGCAATACAGTATATGACTTCTGGTTTAATCCGCTGTGTAAATGACTTGTTAATGACACTGTTCAGGAAAAGAAACATTCATTTAATAACGATTGAGTTATTGCAAATGTGTAAACCAGGGGTGACCACACTTTTTCGGTTCGCAATCTACTTTTCTTAGTTTATTATTAATAATTCTTTAGTATTAACAATTTTAATGACATTAACAAGTATAGAATCTGATAATTAGACTAGCTGAAAAGGCTGATCACACATTTTTATCTAAAGGAACAAAAGTCCGACATATGGTCGCTGCGCAGTGCGCATGCGCACGCAGTCGTCTGAGAGACTGCAAATAATTCAATTGCACTCTATTCTTTCTATAAGTCCGCTGTGATTTCAGCTTTGCAAAAAACTGTACAAATAAAACTGAATGGTTTTTAAGTGAAATTCAAAAACCGGAAAAACCGGCAAAACCGGAAAACCGGAAGTGCCAGAAAAAACGGAAGTGCGATTAATGGCTTTAATAAAATTTGAAGCAATTAAACAAATTTAATTAATCACATGAGTTAACGCGTTAACTTTGACAACCCTAATATATATATATATATATATATATATATATATATATATATATATTTTAAAATGTCCGAGTTGATAGCAGACTTACGTGACCGTTGTGTTTCCTCACTCATTCTCTGTTTATTGTATGTTTCTTTAAACTCGTTTAGCACCCGACTCGTTCTTGTGTAGTTAATAAGCGCACGTGACCGCTGCTGCGTACGGATCTCCGCCCCATGCGAGCGCGTACACAGCTGCAGAGACTGACAGAGAAATTAGAGTTTGGCAGAATCGTGTAAATGCTGGATTAAGATTGAGAGTGGGGTAGAATCGCCATCCTTTAATCTCATTTTTTGCCGATCTCTTACTTGCAAACTTGCTAGAGTTTTTTTGTCCTCGACTTTTTTTCCTAATGTCATGCGATCTACTCACAATGCCTTTGCGATCGACGTAATGGGCACCCCTGGTGTAAACAATGTTGTCACCCACACACCTGCTCTTTTCATTTTTTAGGTGTACCTATCAGCATATTTAGCAACTAATATATTGTGGGGGGAAAACAATGACCATAAAAATAAAAAATAAATAAAATAAAATATTCTGTCAAATTACAAGGCACACTTAAATAAATGGGGAAATATTAATTGTATTTGGAAAATACACTTCCATTCACCCAAACGTTCCAAAATCAAAATGTTGGTAGAAGGTGCGTTTATGCGTCATGAGTTTAACAGAAGAAGCTCAAGTTTTTTCTTCCTCACTGGCACTGACCTGATGTAGGAGGTCTGGTCTTCAAAGTGATAACACAACGGGTTCTGGTTCAGCCACAGCTCACGCAGCCGGATTCCTTTCAACATATCCAGATCCCACTCAGTCTTCAGCTGCAGAGAGAGACCCCATGAGACCGCAGTGACCCTCAGATGTTTGGCCTACAGGGACATTTGCTCAGAGCAGATAACGGTGTCCTCAGCGTCTCTCACCTCATTACGAGACAGGTTCAGTGACTGCAGGTCAGGGACTTTGCTCACTAGTGCTGACACATGATCCAAACTGAACATTATGTTGTTGCTTAGATTCAGACTCAACAGCTGAAAAACAAAAAAGAAACGATGTTTGATGTGTTGTGGGAAATCATTGTGATTTTTCCCAAGAAATTTAAAACTAAAAACTCAAATATATATAAAAACCCCCACAACAAGAAAGATTCAAGACAAAACACAAATCAAGACATCAAAAAAAGAAAAACGACATTAGACATTAGCCTGACAATGTGAAGCAGACCACATCATCAAAACAGAACTGAGAATACAATAACACATGGGCAAAAAGTTTAAGTCATTAAATTGAAACAAACGGGAATCCATAAGTGTATACATTTTAACATCATGTTATACACATAGCGTGTGTGTGTGTTCCGCATGTATATACTGTATGTTCCATTATACAAATACAATGTTAATACTAACACTAAAATCTGCATGCTCATACGCATTGAAGAAATGCAAACAGGGCAAAATTTTACCTGCTTTGGTCTAAAATGTCCTTACCTCAGGTATATTCTCCTCTATGATTTTCATCACAGCTTGCACGCAGTGTTTGTGGTTTAATGTTACTGTGATGTTTTTACCATTCAAATCTGATAAAAGAAACATTTTATTATAACAATTTCATTTGGATTTAAGTTAAAAGTGACATACACCATCACTGTATTCCACAAAAGTATAGATGTAAACATCTGTATTAGTTATTCTTAATAAGTTTTTGTCATTTTCATTTTATCCTTTTTGACCAACATTGGTGTTGTGCTTTTATGTTTTTAGACTCCATTACCTGGGTCTGCCCAGATGCTGTTCAGGTCCAGAGACTTCAAGGAACTATCAAAACGTTTGGACATGCAGTGCTGGAGAACACAAAAGAATCAATCGTTAATTCAAACCTGTTAGCTTTCCTCATCATCCCGAAGATGTGGATCAAACCTTTAAGTGCTCCAGATTCTGGGGCAAATACTGCGCGTGTTTAGGGACTGAGGGGTAGGAACACGGGTTCATGAATACAGCGACCTGAAGAACCAGAATTATGTTATTTTAAGAATGTCAAGCTGCATTTAATGATTATATAGATGACAGATGCCATAACTCAGGGCAGCTCATGTTTTTTTGGCTTGAGAGCTACTTTTAAAATGACCAAGTCTAAACGATCTACTATTATAATGCAAAGCATACGTTTAACAACAAACTGAATACAGCCATGAACATTTTTGACTTTTTATGACTTTTTTAGTTTAACGTGTAGAGACAACTACTGCTGACTGAAAAACAGAAACATTATTTCTGCTTTTTCAGCTTGACTACAGAAAGAAAGTCAAGAGTCATAGTCTGTCAACGGTTGGTTGATTGAAAGATGAAAGATGCTGATCCACATTTCTCGACTTTGGAACAATAATCGACTGGCTCAGGATACAAAAGCATGTAGAAAGATCACATTGCAGAGATGTTCTCCTCATGTTCTATATGGCAATGGTGTTTTTTTTTACTTTCTAATTGATCCATCACTTCCACTCATTTTACACATGATCTTGAGTTTAGAAGAAATCAATTACGTTACAACGGTTTCTGAAAAGTCAAATTCAAGCTTTTTCCATATATATATATATATATATATATATATATATATATGGAAAAAGCTTGAATATATATATATATATATATAGGATTTCAATCAAAATTTAGTTTTTCAATAAGAGGGACCAAAGATGGATAATAAACTGATTTTTATTATTTAATTTTAGTACCACCATAGTCAATTCTAGTGCGTTTTTCCCCAATAACTGTTGTGTTTCACAGTTTTTTTTTAAATTGCAAATATTACAATATTTTATCATAAATTAAAATAAATCTGTCTGAATTTATTGGTGCTTGTAACTTATTAGGGCATTTACATGTTAATTGGTTCCCGGTTTATGAAATTTTTGCCTTACAAAACTGCGTTCGGCACAGATTATGGGTCTGATTGAGATTAAGTCGGGATACCGCTGTATTTGTTTGTTGTGAAATGTGTACAATTACATTTTCAGGCCTGACATTTAAAATTCAAGCATTTATAAGGCCTTGAAAACACAATTGAAATTCAACATTTTCAAGGATTTCAAGCACCTGTAGGAACCCTGCCTACAATAGTTGTATATCAGTTCTATACTCTGCGCAGAAATGATCAGATTGGCTGCCCATTATATGAATCAAAATACAAATTGTATATTTGGGATAGATGGCAGGTTGACGCTTGTGTCTTTTATAGCACCCTGTGCCATACAATCATGAGGAAAAACTGTACCTTGAATCCATCAGTATCTGTGATGGTGTGAGAGAGGTTCAACAGAGCACTGGCGGCAGCAGAATCCTTCAAATAGAAGAACGACTCACTTTTCCATGTGGAATACTAGGGAAAAACATTTAGTCCATCGAGTGAGAACAACAGTATACAATTTAACACCAAAATGTAAGTTTTGCAATATCAGTAGATAGACTAAAAAACAACATGTTATATGAAATGTTATATTTTTTCATGTACATTAACAAAATCTGTATTTTAATTATTTTAGCTAATTTTGATGTTAAACAAACTGAGGGCATGTTAGTGATTCTGATTAAAAACAATTTTTTAATGGATTTTGAAAAATGTGAATGTTACTAAAAGCTCCGCATGAGAAAATAGAAAATATAGACATTACAATTCCCCACAACCACCATAGAAAGTAAAGAATCACTTTACTTATTAATACATTTTCATATTGATGTTTTGATTAAAATAAAAAATGAAATTCCCGAAAGTGGTGCAGTATTTATAAGCTCTACTGCTCTCTAGTGGACAAACCCTCGTGAAGTTTCACTTACATGAACTGGAGTGAAATTGATGGGACATTGATTTTGTAGGGATGTGAGGAGCCAATTCTTATCATACTCTTTCCCAAATGGAATCTGTTAAACAAACAGGTACATTTCTCTGAATGTCACTCAGTGAGGTAATTCCTGACAGTGTGAAGATTTTTTACACGCTTAAATCAAAGGAACAATTAAATATAAAACAAAAGCTAATAAAGAAATTGAAAAGTTTGAGAAAATAAATTATAAAACGCTAATGCTGATTTATGAAAGCTATAAAAGGAACTTACTGTTATTTTGAACCATTTTGAAACTTCCATTTCACTTGCTCTCTTCTTAGTGTCTTCAAGTCTGTGTCGGATTCTACCTCTCATCCTCGGCATCGTCCCTCTTCCTCTTCTGCTAGAATTTGTATAGCCATAACTAGAGACAAACGAATCTTGGGGTTTAACAATGGATTAGGCAGATACAGTGGTACTCCAATTTATGAAATTAATCCGTGCCGACGGCTATTTCGTTAGGCAGGAATTTCGTTAGCCAAGCCATGTAATTGGTCTAATCCGTGCCATGACTTCGTGAATTCAGACAAACATTTTTTACAAATGAAAAACTATTGTTAACAAACATCTGGCAGATGTTTATAAAGGTACAGTACATAATGATACAGCTGACAATCTCAGAGGAACGGTTACCGCCATTTTGAAATGATCTCACGCAAATCTGGTGCACAGACGGAAATAAGGTCATCAGAATGTTCCGCCCGGACCATATAGAGTGTAACACTCAGCGAGATTAGCGCATTCGTGTCAAACTTCTATTAGCTTATTTGGTAGCCTTATGTGGGGAAAATTAGTTTTGTGCTAGTGAGTTTGAAACTGCTTCAAACTTCTGCTGAGTAAGTGAGTGTGTGAGTGAGCTCCTAGAGCCACGCGGCTCTATTTATTCCGACGTCAGACGCGCAGAAGCCATTCCAGGAGAATACGAGCACATTTTATATTTTGAAAGCAATACATTTGAAACTAATCAGTGCTTTTGTTGTTTTTTTTTGATGTGCGTGAGGATTAAACAACTGTTTTTTACACTTCTGGACTCTCTTATTCATGCCTGCTCGTGGTAAGACCAAGACGCGAATATTTTTTGCAACCCCGGATGAAATTTTTGCGGCGATGCATTTCGTTACTCAGGTTTTTCATTAGGAAGGACATTCGTAAATCAGGGTACCACTCCATTGGAAAAAAAAAAAACAAAAAAACAAACGTTTTTCAATAATTCATTGGCAAAATAATAAAAAAGTGGCACACCTGTGCGGTCTTTGGTTGTGCTTGCTTTCCATCAAATAACGGTCAGAACAGGCATTTTGAAACTTTTTGAAGGATATATTTCTGCGTTGTGATCTCCCTCGCTGAACCGAAGAAACATCTGAACCGTGCAGTGGACAAATTTGTGGTAGATATCCATGGATGTCATGGTCTAAATTCAAGCAAAATACAAAAATGAAATGTGTTAATGATAAAATACAATTCTCAGAAGATAACTGAATTCAATTAATCACCAACAAAACTTAAACGAATGAAATAACAGCAATGATATATTCAAAACTGTTCTATGTGGCATTGAGAACAAATGCTACAAAGTGTGTCAATTAAATGTTATTAATCTACTGTATGTTATTTTTAAACCAATGTTTTATAAAATTCCGCAATTCAAAGATAATTTGATCAAAGGGAAATTCGATTATCTATGTTTTATGTGTCTTTCCTGTGATGTCATCTTGGAATTCAAAAGAACTAAATAATTATTGTAAAACTCTTTTTTTCTTTCTCTGTTTCTGGCTTCCTGGGAAATAAAAACCTACAATTCAGAAGTAATACATTTGTAAACGAAATTAACAGTCATTTACAGTAGGATATTACCGCTATGTGTACAGTGTACCTGGGTGAAGAAATTCATCCATGCTCCGCACCTCTCTCACAATCTCAGAACCATTTGGATCTGAAGAAAATAATATAGACATTTAGGATGTGCTGATAAAACAAAACGATAACTTTATCACCTTTTATCGGTTTATATTTTCTTGAATTAATGTAATTAAATGTATTCCAATCACATTCCATGAGAATGTAGTAACAGTATCGGATGGGTTAAATGCAGAGAAAAAATTTCCCCACTGAGGGACTAATAAAGGTTCAATTATTATTATTATTATTATCTGTACATGTTTCACCAGTTAACTGGATTTGTTAAGGTTAAGTGCAGGTGGGAGTGTGTTGATTGAAACAAAGTGCATTTATATGAGATGTATGATAATTTCATCAAAAACATGTATTTTATATTTAAACACTACTGTTGTGTCCAATCAGAACCTGGGTAACGCAATGGGCAGCATTTTCGACAGTTGCACTGCAAACTTTACAGATCACATTTTATTTTTTATATAAAGGTCACATATCTGGCTTTCGACAGCAATTTGTTTTATCGATATATCAGGACCGTTAATCCAACTGAACGCGGCAAAATTAAGCATTTGTTTTTGGCTTTTGTCATGTCGCTAATAAACCATTTTCTCCACAACCATAATGTTAATACATTAAAACATAAACAGAAGTTTGAACACGATAAGTGTGTACCTGAAGGATTGGAGATAATCCGCGTTTTCACGGAAAAATTGATGTATCGTTCGCGATAACGTTTCATCGTGCTTGCACCGATCCATCCAGCAACAACTCAAGTAAAACGTGCTTTCGTCACGTGGTGAGCCATTGCAATGAGCTCTAACAAGGTGTACCGCTGACGTGCATGTTCAATTTTAACATTCCTAGACACAAATTGTTGAATTATAAATGTGTTAACTATGCCATTTATTTACAACGTCTTTGTTTTATACAGTATTGTTATTAAACAGTATAATGGCAGGGACAGAAATACTTAAGGTGATGTGTTTACAACCGAGGGTTGCCACACGTCCCTTGAAATACGGAACTGTCCCGTATGAGATTGAAATTGTGCGTCCCGTTTTGAAATTTGAATCAATACGGGACGAGTTTATTCCGTATCTATTTTTTAAAGCAGGGTCTCATGCAAATGATCCCTTACGCATTTTATGAAGATTCTCCTTTCCTACTTTTGATTGGTTAATACGCAACGTCACAGTTAGTTTGATTGGTGTTTTAACTTTTAACTGTCCAGTGAGCAGGGCGAGTATGCGACACGGTAATGAAAAAAAGGCAGATGCAACAACAGGCTGTTCACATTACTTGATGATGGTAAAAAGGGACCATTCTGTGAAAATGTGTTTGCAATTTACTGTTTTCTACATTAAAGAAAACCAGTCTGATAAACTAATAAAAAAAATATGTCTTTAATTTTAAATGAGTTTTACCAGGTCAACAACTGAAATCTGTTACGGTCCTGCGGCTCAGCTGACGCGGGACTAATCACACACCTGCAGCTAATCTTTCTCCTGCAACAGGTCACGTGGAATTGTTCTCTTTTGGTCAAACTCGCTCATGAGTTGTAGAAAAAGAAGCCACGTCCGTGTGGCTCATGTTTCGTTTGCAATCTTCTTCTTCTTCTGGTTATTCTGTGTTCTTTATTAATCTTGGAAACCCAGCCGTCTTCTGTTTCATGCCTGACACAATCACAGTAAAATGAATGGCTAAACTTTTATCAAACAGGTTTTCTCACACTGTCACAAAGTGTAATTTGTACAAATTCTGTAAATGCAAGTGGATCACATTCCAATATAGTATTATGATTTGTTTGTTAAGTCAGACACTTATGCACTACTTACTTGAAACATTACGTATATACAACATAGTACGTAAAGCATGCGCAAATCAAATAAAATGGTAAATTGCAACTCTCTATATTTTTTAAATTGGAAATAAGATGGGTAAAAACTTTACTAGCTAATGTTTGTAGCTATTCTATGTACTGTTTCCATGTTTGAATAGTTGGTTTTTAAAAAATAAAGACTGTCATGACTGCATTTCATTTTAATACCGTTTATTTTTGTAGATATTTTTGTAGCACACACTGTAAAGATGGATGTTGACCGATGATGAAGCCGAAGAGAAACTGCTGCACAGTGATATACAGTAGTGAGTAGCACTGTTGCCTCACAGCATGAAGGGTCTGTTTGAGGTCCTTTCTGTGTGGAGATTGCATGTTTTACCCATTCTTGTCTAAATCTCCTCCTACATTCCATGCAGTTTAATTGAAATCTGAAAAATCATATCTGTGTATCATGCTCTGCAATTGGTTGGCTACCAATGCAGGGTGTGACTCCCATCTTCAGTCCAGTGTTTCTGATGTTACATATACTTCCATTTCAAGTGACCAAAGCAATTGATAAGTGGTTAAGAAAATGGAATAAATCTAACGTTAATATCTTTGGTAGCGTTGTCTGATGATCGCTCCAATTGGTTGATTGTTGTTGCTAAGACAAATTTAAGAATGAACCTTTTGCAATAGAGCAAAACTTACCCATGGTACATTTACCTCCTTGATTGTTCATCTTTTAAAGTAATTTTGTCTTTATCTTAACCCGACTACTGAGGTTAGGTGATATCACCCTGAATGATTGAGCGGGATTAAACATTTGGGTCCATATACAAGTTAATTTGCTTGATTCTTAGCTTACCATTTCCCAGAGGATGACTAGAAAATGTGAATGAAGAGTTTCTTTGAAATGTGTTATTGCTGCAATGTTTGAGCCTATTTTGAGCAAAAAATGGTCTCTTCTGAGCCGTTGATCTCCAGTTCCTTTGAAAACAATAAACTCAGCATAACAGTTTGTTTGTTTGTTTGTTTGTTTACTCCTATTTCTCAATTAGAAGCTTCTTTTAATGGCAATGGCCTACTAGATGAAAAGAATAACAATTTGCTTTCTATTTCTGGAGTGGAGGAACAGCATTTGCGTAGTATTATTCGACTTCAAACATGTTTTTATCAGTGTTGCTCATAGATGCAATTGAGTTTACAATCATTTTTGAATGAACAAACTCAAAGTTTGTAAAACCGCTTATTAAGAAGCCACATCTTGATGCCGACGTGATTGCTAATTATAGACCAATTTCAAACCTTCCATTTATATCTAAAATTCTTGAAAAAGTTATTTCGGGACAACTCTGTAA
Organism: Paedocypris micromegethes; assembly: GCA_028031935.1. Classification (NCBI taxonomy): domain Eukaryota; kingdom Metazoa; phylum Chordata; class Actinopteri; order Cypriniformes; genus Paedocypris; species Paedocypris micromegethes. The sequence continues at coordinate 6,717,291 of CM051503.1, read as the reverse complement.
ATTTCTGGAACAGAACGATAGATTTAAAAAATTTCAATCCGGCTTTAGATCGCACCACAGCACAGAAACGGCACTAATCCGAGTCACCAACGATCTTCTAATGGCGTCAGATAAAGGGAACGTTTCACTCTTAGTTCTGTTAGATCTTAGCGCTGCTTTCGACACTGTTGACCATGATATTTTAATACATAGACTTGATCATTACGTTGGTATTTCTGGACACGCGTTAGAATGGTTTAGGTCCTATCTGTCTGATCGCTCTCATTTCGTCCATGTAAATGGAGTCTCATCACCCAGATTTAGTGTTAAATATGGAGTTCCACAAGGCTCCGTGCTCGGCCCAATCCTATTTGCACTTTATATGCTTCCACTAGGGGACATAATCAGAAAGCATGGTCATAGCTTCCACTGTTACGCAGATGACACACAAATTTATATCTCGGCACGGCCTAATGAAATCTCAAAATTTGCAAATATATTAGATTGCTTCAGCGACATTAGTGATTGGATGACAAGTAATTTTCTCATGCTGAACTCAGACAAAACCGAATTATTACTTGTTGATTCAAACTTAAAGTCTGATGCACCCGATTACAGTATGAATCTTAACGGGCTTGAAATCTCATCCTCACCTAAAGTGAAAAGCTTAGGTGTCATTTTAGATAGCAAACTCTCTTTTGAAAGTCACGTGCACAACGTCTGTAAAACTGCCTTTTTTCACCTCAGGAATATCTCAAAGCTGGGTCACATGCTCTCCCGACCGGATGCGGAAAAATTGATACATGCGTTTATGACATCACGGTTAGATTACTGTAATGGTCTTCTGGGAAGTTCTCCTGCTAAACTAATAGATAAACTTCAGTTGGTTCAGAATGCAGCTGCTAGATTACTCACCAGAACAAAAAAAAATTTAGCCATATTAGTCCAGTGTTAATGTCGCTACAGTGGTTACCTGTTAAATATCGCATCCAGTTTAAAATTCTCTTAATCACTTATAAAGCACTAAACGGTTTAGCTCCTCTATATCTCAGTGAGCTCATCACTTACTACGAGCCTACACGACTGCTGCGCTCTCAAAACTCCGGTCAGCTTATAATACCGCGAATCTCTAAAATCTACCAGGGAGGAAGATCCTTTTCATACTTAGCACCCAAACTATGGAATGTTCTGCCTAGTCCAATTCAAGACTCAGAATCAGTGAGTCAATTTAAGTCTAAACTGAAGACGCGTCTCTTCAATGAAGCATATATTGACCTGTTATAATAACTTACAGAAAATATTAATATATCGTATAGAAAGGCTGCCTAGTTAGTGCTCGGAACTGAATTACACCTGCACCTTCAGAAAATTGTCAAAATCTATTGTACTTGAAGTTATTCTAATTGCCTTGTATTTATTTATTTATTTTTTTTTTCTCTCCCCTCCTCTCCTGAACGCCAAGTGTCGTACGAACGGAATCTCCTAGGAGCTTCGGAATCATCGGTGGTGCTTCCTCGACCTCTGTGGACCTGATGACGCTGTTGGCGTGGAGAAGTGGAGCCGCCTCTTTCCCCACTGAGGAGGGAAACATCGTTCCAGAATCATCATTAAAAATGACGCGGAACAACCAACGCACTGATTGTGTAGTGTTAGAATGCCGGAGGAGACTGGCACCAGTGAGCCGGGTTCTCCCCAGGGTTTTTCCTCGTTAAAGAGGTTTTTTTACCTGGCCACTGTCGCGTATGTGCTTGCTCGCTGGTCTTTGTCTTGTCATAACCGCAGCCACTTAGTTAACACCAACAACCCAGATGACAAATTGAATAAAAAGCAACATTTCCCTTACATATTTACATGTGCGCTTTGAGACAGTTAAAACTGTGAAAAGCGCCTTACAAATACTCATTATTATTATTATTATTATTATTATTATAAAGTTGTTGAGGAACCTTCTTCTTCAACAAATGATGAACACTTGACAAATGTATTGTTTTTATGATCAGCGAATTTTCCTGCTGTTTCTCACTGTACACTGTTGAATGAATTTGTTGTTTTGCTCAATTTTTCAGTGCATGAAATTTCAGTGATTCAGTAGAATCAAAGTTGAATTAGAGGATTTAGGAAACCTCGTTGTTGAGACCCTTTTGAGTCTTTCAGCCATGTGTACAGTTCCAAGTACAGCATAGAGAATGCTAGAAATGCTATTGTACTGTACATACATAAACTATTACATGAAAAACATTACAATGTAAGATTTACGGCAAATCTTACGAATACGGTATCTTATAAATTGCTGTATTGTAACTGTATGCATTTGGAAGACATTTTTATTTCAAGTGGCCATGTAGTAAAAACATTGAACCCCAAACATTGGCATTCAAACTCCTCATATATTTTTACTTTACAGAACATGTCTTTGCACCACCATGCACACAGCCCATAGTGCAGTATTTTAATACTGTTAAATGCTATACACAAATGATTAGAGGTAATAGTCTGCAGATGTGTACAAGATGAAAAAATGAGGTTGTATTTTATATTGAAATTTACATTAATTCTTCTGTTTTTTTGGTAATATTTTTATCTTAGATCAAGATTGTCCTGGACTTCCCCCCTCTGCTTGTTTAATAGCCTCCCCAAAAAGTGAGATTAAATATGAGAGACCAATAAGATAACCATCTTCCCTGTTTCCCTCCATCCAGGGAGCATCATGTCACATTATCTGGAATCTGGATGGTTTTGCCAAAATCTATCATCCAAATGTTTGCTTTGTTGCAACGGTCATGGGCGAATAATAAAGAGCTGCCAATGATCTGTGAAAGACACATACGTTGTTTATTCAAGCACTGCAGAAAGCTACTAGTTGTGAACTCAACAATGAATTTACCATAATGCTACTGAAGGACATAATGTCAAAGCATGAGCAGAAAATGCCAAACTAAAAAAGTGAGACTGCTTTAGTGTTTCATTCAGTGCCTGTAATCTGGATTTGTAGGCCTTCTAAGATACACAAATGGACAATAGAGGAATATTATGATTGTCAAGCAGCTTATGTCAACAATATGAGTCAAAAATTGAGAATATACATAATAACGGAATAATAAAATTAATTCAAATTTAGTTTGAGCTGTTGTCCTGTGTAAAAAAATAATTTGGCAACACTGGGTGTTTGTAACACTTGATACTTGATAAACAGTGTAGTTTTTAATCCACACAGAATTGCTTCCAGAAAGTGATTGTAGTTGATAATTACAAGTGTGAGAAAAACCTTTGTTCTATGTTGAAAACATGTTTTGCATTTTATAGTGTTTAGTTATTAAATGGAGATGTGCATAAAATAATTTTTACTCACTAGAATTTTAACTTGACTCCTGGTGAAAGACAACAGGTTTTCAGTCACCTGCTCTCCGCTTCGGGTTTTATAAAAGTCACGTAAAACTTTACCATTTCCCATCTAGTAAAAATAGAAATACAGTACATCGTTTACAACCCACAGTACAAAGGTATGTCGCATCTCTGCTTCATAAACTTGCGTTAAGATGTTTGTAATTACCACTATGGCTTCAATTCTGAAGCCTAGTGAGGTGGTTGAGCTGCTGCTGTCTCTCCATTGCAAGTATCTGAGCTTTGTTACCCCTCTCTGGGCATGTTCCTCTGTTGTGGGAGCATTAGGATCTACTCGCACCATCTTCTGATACATGTCACTTCGCAGACTGTCATTAGTTTTGGCTTTAATGATCTCCTCTTCTTGATATGTCCTGCAAAATGCTCAAGATTCATTGTGATTACTAAAAAGCAACTTTTGTGAACAGAATCAGAATCAGAAAACTATATTGGCCAAGTTGCGATGACAACAGGGAATTGAGTTTGACTGACTCCGTCTTTACCCCTCTTTCGAAAAATATAAACATAAATATATAAATGAAAAATAAAAAGAAAGAAACAAGAAAAGGGAAAATAAAAACAATGGCATGAAATAAGGGAAACATAAATAACATAATAAACATAAATAAGGGAAACATAAATAACGTTATTGCACATTAGCAGTTATTGCACATGTTTCAGGCTGTGTGTCCTGTAGAGTTCAGCTCAAACACGGCAGGATCAAACATCAACAGTTAGGATGATGATTTTTCCTAAATATGTTGTCCGAATACTAAAAATCTGAATATGTTTGGTGTATCTTTTTCAAAAAACCAAGCATTTAAATGATGTCTTATCAAAAACAAATACAATATTTTATAAATACTGTCTATATTGTCTAATGACAATATAGAATTTAGGGATGTTACAGTGAAGCTTTAATGAATCAAGCAGCATTAAATATACAAATATATAAATAATACTGTATACCGGAATATATATATATATATATATATATATATATATATATATATATATATATATATATATATATATATATATATAACACAACATATACAATTATTGACGTTAATCTATACTAAAAGTAGGTATGGGAGCTGGTCAATACCACGAAAGAACCACACAGGAAAAAAATGTGGTAGGCCCAAACTCAAAATGCTAACATTTTACAGAGGAACACTATCGCTGTCATCCAGCGCTGCAGGCGGCAAGCGCAAACAAAAAAAACGGCATCTAAAACACTTATTGCTAACATACATACAAGAACTAGCACCTAACGACAGGAAATTCCAGCTTTAAACACAAAAGAAAATGAACAAGTGGAGCAGGTGAACAGAATCCAAACTAATATTTAATTGAACTACAAATGTAACGGGGAAGTCAAGAAAAAAATATGTGCAAAAGCTATAAACAAAAGCAAAAAAACGAAATTAATACTAAAATCAATATTAATATTAATATTATTGATATAATTATATATTAATAGAATTATTAATTCAATAAAATATTCTCATTCCATAATGTAGAGCTACAGTTAGGCTTTAAATTGAATTAACATTTTATTAAAAACATGAAACAAAAATCATTCATACCTGAATGCCTACTCTGATATTACAACATCAAAAGTGACGCGCTAGCACGGATGCAGTTATGACGCTGCCGAGGTTGCTTCAGGGAAAATTTTCTTTAAAAACTTCTCAATGGAAAACTCACAAGACCATGTCAAGTTATGTCAAATTTTTTCTTAATTTTTCTGTCTTAATTTCATGATCACTACGAGATGAATCTAAAAATGTATCTGTGCACCACTCTAATTCTATACAGTATTTATGTGCGTGTATTGCGTCGCAGAGATATTGACTTTTGTCCTACCGAATGCCCATTTTGCAGTCCATAATGTCTGGATGTTTGAGGCCATTCAGCAGGTCCTCAAGACGGATGAACCGCTCTCCATTCTGACTGATGTGTCCAAAATACTGAGGCACAAACTGACAGAGCACATCAGACATAAGAGTCTGGAGACAGATGTCCTCCACCTCGCTGAACCTCTTCAACACCTCACCACCCTCGCTCAGCTTCACATTCCCTACAAAGAAAACCCACTGCAGGTCTGTAGAAAACGGCAGAAGGTGCTATAAAAGAACAGCAGATAACTGAGAAGCTTGAAGGTCAGTTGAAAGGGTTTGGCAGAAACGGAGAATTCAGTGTAATCTTTGAACTAAATACCTTGATGACCTGCCAACTGGATCCATGAGCTCTGGCTACGGTTTGTCCATTGCATCATGGTCAAAAATGTTCTCCACGATCGACACTAAAATAGCACACACAAACACAAACATATATAAAAAACTATGCAAATATTTATATATGCTGTGTGTATGAACATTTACATTCAATAAATGGTCAGCAACAACCATGTCATGTACAAAACAGTAACCGAGGAGCGACTCAAGTCCTCTCAAGGGACTGTCCTGTCTCCACTTCAGTTCACTCCACTCCACTTAGACAGGAAATGAAAGTGCGGAAGAACATTTTCCTATACACATTTCATGTCACGTTTTCAAAATCTCCTAGTTTACCATTTTATACTTTTTGCATGTGCTTATGCATGTGTACATAAAGTATTATGCTACTAATCTGCTGCAACCAAATAAGTTCCTCCTCCAAATAAGACTGAAATACTACTCACCATTGTCATGGTTTTCCTACGAGTGGCTGTGTCTTCTCCTTCACTGAAGACTTCATCGCTGTCGGCTGAAGAAGTGTTAAAAGAGGACAATGATGAAGCTGTGGAGCTGCGGAGAACCCGAGAGTGAGCAGGTTGTGGAACCAGCTCTCTAATATCTTCATTGTTTTTTCCACCTTCCCCTACCATACAATGCTGTCTCTCCATTGATGTTTGCTTCTCACTTTTTTTCAAACCAAAATTTTTCCCTTTTTGCTTTTGTCTGTCCAGACTCTCTGGATTTTCCAGTCCTCCCTTATGCTCTTCTTTGAGTCTCCACAGACTTGATCTTGTTGTACTGACTGGTGTCTTTGCACCATTATCAAGCTCTATTTTATTAGCTGGTAGACCTTCTTTAAAGCTCTGCTCTTCTAAAGAGCAGGTTCCTCCAGCCGGACTTGGTATTGCATTTGTCCCATTTGAATCTTCTTGCATTGATTCCTGAACAGCATGAACAGACACCAGTTTAGGTCTGGCTCGGAACCCGTGGCTTTGTTTGGTCAAAGGTGAAGACACAAAATCCCAGTCCTCGTGTACAGGTTCCTCATCATCACTCGCTTTTGCCGAGAACATTTTCTGTTCTTCCATAGAAACATCTATGAAGCAAAATTAGTACACATTAGTCACCGATTTGTTAAAATGAGAACTAAAAATGGGAATTAAATTTAATCAAAACTGGATTAAAGAAATGACAAAACATTCTTACAAAAATGAAGAGCATAAGTCAATGCACATACTAGACACACAAAACAAATTGAAGCATGTGCATTATTGTATTTAAAAATGCTGTGTTGACTAAAAGGTTAATGCTTGTAGCGAAATTATTACGAATACGGAACAAAATACGCATAAAATGATGCAGATGGAATAACAAAGCAGTTGTATCAGAGGAACTCACTGACTCCCACGTACCTGGGTTGCCTCAAGCTGTTTGGTGTCTAAGACTCCACAGTTTTTACACTCAGTTTTGCTGTCAAAATTCCACCCCAGAGATTTGCATGATGTGACGTCACGGTTTTTCACGCCGTTCGTAACAATGGCCTCTTTGGTGGTGTTAAGTAGGGCTGCCCCACTGTCACGGCTGTCTGGAGATCAGTTGCCACTGTCTCCAGGAACCACACGCCTTTACTGATTTGCATTCGGACTGACGCTGCATTCACGTTTTCTCTTAGTGCTTTCCAGGAATTGAATCATTGGCTGTACAGTGCTGTATCAATGAAATGCTATTGTACTGGATGCATAACAAACAACAAATATATAAGACATTCAACACAACTTTTACCTGCATGTGACTGATAACATCACTTAAGTGTTTAGCACAAGCTTCTGTTAATAGTGTGTGTGCGCGCGTGTGAGTGGTATGTTTTGTAAATTGCTAAATCAATACATCTTAATGTTATGTACGTAATACATTTGATTCAATTTTTTAAATAATTAATGAATGTATAATATATATACCGTATACAGCATATATATTAATGTATTCAAATAAACAAGTATTCATAACACGTGTCCCGTGTGTGTGCACGTATGGAAAAACAGTTTATGCAAATAAATTCAAATAAAGAGTGTTGTTTTTCAGACAGAAACCACAAGCCGTTCGTCCACAAGCAGTTCCGTTCGTCCATTCATTGATATAATTTCACTATATTTGACAATATTTACACAAAAAAAAAAACATTTAAACTTTAAAAAGCATTGCTTTAATTATTTTATATCGCTTACTCCTAATTGTACATTTTAGTCTGTTTCATTCTCTCAGCTTTAGGAGCTCAAACAGGCACCAACGCCGTTGTAACTTTTGCCATCGCTCTCATTTATCTCTGGAGTTTTCAATCCTCCATTTGAAAAATGCCTCTGTCGCAGGAGTATTTCCTTGCTGCCGTTCATGCAGACAGGATCGTCCTCAACTAGTTCTCCAGACTCTTCATTCTCCTCTTCCCCCACATCAGGGATGGATTCTTCCACCTCAGCCGAATCGCAATCCATCTTGATGTCATTTGAAATTTTGCCATCATCCAACAAAGTTGTTTCGTCTGCAAATAGAAGAAAAAGTACAGTTTATTAATTATATATTTCTTTGTTCAAAAAGGAATCAATGCAGTAAAAATGGTTTGGCCAAATGGCATGAACTAGACGTTGCCTGTGTCTTTTTCTTCATCTTTGGGTTTAGAGTAATCATTTGGACCTTCTGGTTCTTTCTGTAACTTTTCCAGATCAGGATCAGATTCCATCACAGGCTGAAGCAAAAAAAAAATCAGAAATGAAACTAAACAATTTTGTAATGAAAACAATCAGTTTTGTTTTAATGAGCACACACTGAATTCAAGTGTATATCCTACTAAAGTATTTAGACAGACTAGTTTAGTTCCAGGCTAAAATGTAAGAATGTGACGAGCTTAGAAGCAGCGCACCCGTGCAGACGGCCTGCGGCGGCCCAGATTAAACTGCAGAAAGCTGAGCGTGATGATCAGACTGAGGAAGGTGAAGTTACTCATCACCCCGACCAGCGCTGAGGTGATGGGGAAATGGTACAGCAGATACCTGAGCACACATACACACACAGAGGAGCTGTGAATACAGACACAGGAGAGCCTAGCCTTGAACTTAAAGCACACTAGGACAAACCTGATGCCTGAAAAATCAGCAAAGATGTAAAGATGAGCCTTGTAGATCTGAATACTCTGGGAATGGATTTCAACTATGGCACCTACAGCGGGTTTGTACTGAACAGAATTAGGACAGGGAAGTTTACTTTAAAACACAATTGAAAATTGGAGGGGAAAAAAATCTGGGTTTTTCCAGAAAATACAATTATTTCAGGGGTGAAAAAAGGACACAGCAATCAAAAAGAACAATCAAATGACCAGTTAAACAAATTCAATCACTCACTCACATCTACTGGTAATATAGGCTTTCAAAATCACTTAAATGCCTATTATTGCATTGTTTGAAAGTGCATGAAAACAACTCCACAGGCAGTCCTCATTCATGCCTTCATCTCAGCACCTTCTTTATGTGAGTGCAAAAAAACTTCTTAAAAAAACATTTATTTTTCAGAGCCTGAGGTCACTCACAGAGTTGTCTTTAAAGTCTGAGTACAACTCCACAGTTACTGCTTGTTTTTGCTCCGACATTCCAATTAACAGAAGGGGTGAGAAGACCAACGTGTCCAGAGCCTTCAGCAGAGACGAGCGGTAGTGGAGGATCGCCTGCGAGGAGAGAGATGCCAGTTCATGTGATGACAATGAGGCATTGGGGAGGCTTTATGCCAAGTCAATGGCAAATTGAATTTCCCAGATGTACAATTGTAGACGCTCACGTGAACATTCGTACTTACAGAACGGGCCGATACACCAATAATCTGACCCTCTTTAGAATAGGGAACCATTTTGACGAGGAACATTCCCAGTTCCTGATTGGCTGGAGACTCTGGCATTTCTAGCTTGAGTGTGATCTGATAGGGCTGGCCGTATGTCATCACCTTTAGAGGAAAACAAACAAGGTAAACAATTTGATGATGGTGAAAGCAACACAGGTTGTGGATTCAAGTCTTGGGAAAAGATTATTGTGCTTTATATATATATATATATATATATAAATATATATATATATATCATTGTTGTTGTTGTTGTTATTTTTATTATTTATGTGAACTTATAATACATTTTAAATCCAGGAATGTTTCATGCATAGCTGTAAAGATAAAGTAGCAATTAAACCATTATAAACTATTTCTATTGTGGTACAACTGTGTACATTAACAACCCACACCACACACACACACACACACACACACACACACACACACACACACACACACACACACACACACACACACACAATTAACTGCACAGTATCTATCTAAATCCATTTTCAAAAAGTCTACAGTATATGACTTGGACAAAAATAATCACCTGAAATTTTCCATGTTTCAGTAAGGAGACATTGGCTACGGGGAAGGAACACATCTGATGATGAGGAGTCGAACAGTCAGTCCTGTTAAACATACATCAACAACATACATACATTGTTCAACAAGTTTACATATAGTGTAATCGATTTTTGTGTATGTTCACACAGTAAGATCAATGACACATAAAAGACATAAGAGCCATGAATTCCATATTTGAAAATACTGCATTGATAAAAATATTAATAACAATTTAATATGCATTCAGTAACATTGCAAATAATAAATTAAGAGGTCCATAATACACTCATATTTACAGAAATTATATAAATTAGGGGAATAAAAAAATATATTTACTGTATATTCTGATGATTTATTAAATGCGTAAAAAGGATAAATCAATACATAGATCAACTTATTGTGACCAATATATATATATATATGTATATATATATACTAGAATCTACTCTGTGGAGGAAAGAGTTGGTCCAGGAAACATCTCGTGTTCAACAGCAGCAAACAGTTCTCACCTGTAAAGATGTACAAATAAAATCTTTGAATCAGGAAAAAAAAATAATACAGTGTGTATAGTCTACGAAAATAATGTTTTTCCTACAAATCTGTCTTACCTGTAGAAGAAGTGAACAGGGGCGATGAAATTAGCAGTGGGCATAAAGGAGTAAAAGAACGTTCCATAGAGAAACAAAGCCACCCAGAACACCAGCACAACCACGCAGAACAGAATAGCCAGCTCCATAAGTTTCTGACGCAGCCGGACAATCAGAGCCGATGAGCGTTCCATGACCTGGACTATCTGTCCACTGAGCTGAGGTCCCACGTCCTGCACACCAGAGTCTTGCTCTGCCTCTGTCATCTTCAGGTGTCTACACTCCTTCCCAAAAGCTCCGATGAGTGAGTGTCTTCCACTTCAGTCGAGTTCTTGAGAAAATAACACTTGACCTTTCTATCCTCTTCAGTCTGATTCCCAGCAGAACCTCATCACTGACAAATCTCTGCCCTTCAAGCTCCACGCGTTTGAAATTAGCTGTACCAACAAAGCGGCTCTTTTAAAAAATATATTCCCCAGCACTAATCAACTGTGAAACTCTAGGAAAAAAAAAACACGGAAATAACGAGACTGTGAAACCTCTGCAGGCCGACACAGGGACCCATGACCAGCATGTGAGGCAACAGCAACAAAAGTGCTGTTGGGAAATTAAAGGAGGATGAAATGGCCAAGACCAATCCTTCTTTCTGGAAATGTTTGCATGCGGATGACACTGAGCGAAAAGCAATTGAAGACAGATGGCATTTAGCATTTGGTCAGACAGAACAGTTCTCATGAACAAGGCTGATCGGCTACTTTAGACGGAAACGATGACGTGATGACACTATTTTGAATATTTTTAAGTTTCTTTGATGTTTATATATATAAAAAACGTCTTAACAAAGAGAGAGAATGAGTTAGAGAGAGAGAGAGAGAGAGAGAGAAGAGAAAGCAAAGTCGAGAAAAGAGAGAGAGAGAGAGAGAGAGAGAAAGACAGAAATGCAGTCAAATATATATTGTAGACATACAGAAGGATGTAAGAGAGTAAGGAAGATTGAGTGAAGAAAGATGAGTAACAGAGCGAGAAAAAAGGGAGAAAGGGAAAGAAAGAGAGAAACCATGTGTAAGGGATAAATATTTAATAAGAGTGGCTTGTAGCAAGATTGAGAAAGATACAGAGATGTAAGAGAGAGGTCAGAGAAAGGCAGGGAAAAATGCATAGTAATAGAAAGACACAAAGAAAGACAGGAAGAGAATGTGACAGACATGTGAAAAAAAGAATACAAGGGATTCATAAAATGCAACTAGAAAGGGCAGGCATTTAGCATCTGAACAGAGAATCAGATCTCATGAGTGATCAAGACTGATCTGCTCTTTAAAGTAAGAGGATGATTATATAGATTGTGCATGTTTGTGATCTTTAATGTCAATTCGATGGTTACATCTCAAACTAAAAAATACATTCATGGAGGAAAACACACACACACACACACACACACACACACACACACACACACACACACACACACACACACACACACACACAACTTCAAAAGTACGGAGAACAAATCTGGTCAATATGAGACAGAAAGGCTTTCAATAAAATTACATGCAATTACCTGCCAGAGGACACAATCAGCCATCTATCCTGAAGCAGATTACAGTGTGATTACTGCAAGTCTCATGGTTATGTTTGGACCTCGGCATGAACCTCGACAAAACGATGTAGAAAGAAAATCTTGGAATATCGGCCCCAGAAAATTTGAGAAGACTATTATTAATTATTTTTGTAGTGTCGCATTTTCCCGCTAGATGGCAGTGAACATCCGTTCTGCTATGTAGCGCTATAACCAATTTGATACTCAAGTTAAAACATGTTTTTTTTTTTAACAACGGTATACATCCGTATAATAAATCGGTACAATGTATTATAAACCGGTTCAATAACTAGGGTGTTTTTTTGGCATAGACGATTTTAAACATTTAATATTTAGTTTAATTAAATTAATTAAAATAAAATTGATGAGTCTGATAGAGAGAAAAATAGAGAGTGAGGGAGTGAGAATAAGAGATATAGAGAGATAAGAAGAGAGAGAAAGAGAGAGAGAGAGAGAGAGAGAGAGAGAGAAAGAGAGAGTGAAAATCAGAGAAAAGGAAAGAGAGAGAACGAGTATGAGTGAGAAATGGAGGCAGAGTGCCAGAGAGAAGAAAGAGCATCAAAAGGGGAAAAATAGTGTGTGCACGAGGCAGTACGAGAGACAGGAAAATGATCTAAAACAAAAAGAGAGAGCAAATAGAGGAAGAGAGAAAGAAAGAGATGATAGAGAGAGAAGAAAATAGAGACGAGAGTGGGCGAGAGAGTGAGCGAAAGAGATAGAGGGGTAGATAGAGAGGAGAGAAAGAGAGAGAGAGAAAGTTATTCCTGGGATGGATCAGAGAGTGATATTCTTGGAACGGTTTGCCAAAATGAACTGCCAAAAAGAAACTGGCCTATATACATATAAGAAATGGATAAAGCAGGTGAGTCAGATGCTGCTGTTGCTCAGACTGAATAATAATGGTTAAAAAAACAGTGTGAAGTGAAAAGTTCTTTTAAAATTACACACACAGCGCTACAACTGAAGAAGACATGTCACTCTTTGTCTGGAATATTTGTTGCTGGAATATTTGTGTTTAAATAAAATCCTGAAGTAGAATACTGTTCTCGGCAAAGAAACCACGTGAACAAGTTTCATCAAAATAGAGTTGTGCAGTAATATTTAAGCTAGAGCTTGTGAGAGTGTTGGAGTGTGTATATGTGTATATGTTGGATGTGTGTG